>PVHT021183507.1:8313254-8456530 GCA_004024745.2 Catagonus wagneri
TTTTTTTTTTTTTTTTTTTGCCTTTTATGGCCACACCCACGACATATGGAGTTTCCCAGGCTAGGGGTCGAATCAGGCAGGCCTACACCACAGCCACAGCAACGCCAGATCTGAGCCGCGTCTGTGACCTACACCACAGCTCACGGCAACACCAGATGGTTAACCCACTGAGCAAGGCCAGGGATTGAACCCGCAACCTTGTGGTTCCTAGTCGGATTCATTAACTGCTGCGCCACAACGGGAACTCCAATGACTATTCATAATGCTAATGTTTCAACATCCGGCATTGTCATATGCTTTAGATCAATGTGCCCAATTTAGCACAAAGAAGGCGCTGTAGGATTTGAATGTACTGGCGTGAAACAGGTTTTTACAGTGATAGTGTTTGTATTTTTGTGGGAAAAAGAAGTGTTTGACAGAGTTCCTATTGTGGCTCTGTTGATTAAGGCCTGATGTTGTCTCTGTGAGGATGTGGTTCGATCCCTGGCCTTGCTCATTGGGTTAGGGATCCAGGGTCGCCACAAGCTGTGGCATAGGTCTTAATGTGGCTTGGATCTGGTATTACCGTGGCTGTGATTTAGACCCACAGCTGCATCTCCAATTAGACCCCAAGCCCGGGAACTTCCATATGCCACAGGTATGGCCATTTAAAAAAAAAAAAGGAAAGAAAGTAAAAAAGGAGTTCCCATACTGGCTCAGTGGTAACAAACCCAACTAGTATCCATGAGAACGCGGGTTCAATCTGTGGCCTCACTCAGTGGGTTAAGGATCTGGCATTGCTGTGAGCTGCAGTATAGGCTGCAGACAAGGCTTGGATACTGTGTTGCCGTGGCTGTGGTGTAGGCTGGTAGCTGTAGCTCTGAGTCAACCCCTAGCCTGGGTACTTCCATATGTTGCAGATGCAGCCCTAAAAATAAAAATAAAATAAAATAAAAATGAATTAAAAGGAAATGGTTAAGAAATGATATACCTTTCATTTATATGATGGACTTTCTTTCTTTCTTTTTTTTTATTCTTTTATTTTTTTTGGCCATGCTCACGGCATGTGGAAGTTCCTGGGCCAGGGATCAAACCCGTGCCACAGCAGTGATCCAAGCCACAGCAGTGACAGTGCCAGATGCTTTAACTGTTAGACCACCAGGGAACTCCATTAAGAACTTTCAAGGAAAGTGAAATGAATGTGAGATATAGGGAAGCTGGGGTGCATGTGTGTATGTGTGTATATAGACCTATATATCTTTTCTGTGAAGGTGGGAGCTTCAGTGAGTAAGGGTGCCATTTTTATTTTTCACCTGGGAATTGAGACATCTTATTGATTTTGGCCAGATATGTGTGGTTTCTGCTTGTGTTTAATGTTATAGGGAAGGATATGTGACATGATTTGACATTTTCATCTTGCTGCTGACTGAGTGTATAGTATGTCCACTGGGAACTTCGTTCCTCCCATTTAGAGAAGAGGAGTGTCATCTGCACCACTGCAGCCCATCTAGATTCTGTCTCCGCAAGTGCACTGTGATTTCCCAGTAGAAAACCAGAGAGAGCTATGGATGTTTAGAAGCAATCACGCAGGGATAATCGAGACGAGCTGCAGAAAGAGGACGTCATTTTGAATAATATCCTAAATGAGTATAAAGGGAGAAATGGCAAATTTCCAACAGCTTTTCATTGCAGGCGGGCTGGAAGTCTTTCTTTTTCTTTTTCTCCCCCGCCCCCTTTTTAGGGCTGCACATGCTGCATATAGAAGCTCCCAGGCTACGGGTTGAATCAGAGCTGCAGCTGCCGGCCTCCGCCACAGCCACAGCCACATCAGATCTGATCTTTGTCTGCGACCTGCATCATAGCTCTAGGCAACGCCAGATCTTTAACCCACTGAGTGAGGCCAGAGATGGAACCCACATCATCATGGACATTAGTTGGATTCTTAACCCCCTGAGCCACAGTGGGAACTCCCCAGCTAGAAGTCTTTTGTTTCACTGACCTGCAAAGCCCTATACTCCATTTTACTTTTCACAGTTTCATATCCATGTGCTTAGACTTGCAGATGTGGTGTGGAGAAGTGGGAAGCAACAGTAACAGCATAGAGGATTGTGTTGTTGTTTTGTTTTGTTTTGTTTGTTGCACCCAAGGCATGTAGAAGTTCCATGGCCAGTGATCAAACCCAGATTACAGCAGTGACTCTGTACCTTCAGGTTTCCTCTTTGACAAATCTGGAGGAATCAATGGCAAGAAACTTTTGGTGTTTCTCATCCCAGGTTTCTGTTCCACCAAAACAGAGCAGGTTTAATCATAATATAAGAGAATATTTTCTTTTCTTTTCTTTTTTTCTCTCTCTCTCTCTTTTTTTTTTTTTTTTGTCTTTTTAGGGCCGTACTCTCAGTATATGGAAGTTCCCAGGCTAGGGGTTGAATGGGAACTGCGGCCGCTGGCCTACACCGCAGCCACAGCAATGCCAGATCCTTAACCCACTGAGGGAGGCCAGGGATCAGACCTGCGTGCTCATGGATGCTAGTCAGATTCATTTCCACTCACCCACTGTGGGAACTCCTAGAGAACGTTTTCTAACAAAAACAGCTTCATACCATAACAGCAGGGCTGCAATATTAAAATATATATTAATAAAGACTGTACTTCAGATTTTCTATAGATAACGACCACAAATGGTAAATAATTCTAAGAAAATACATAGGAGGGTTATATTATAAATTGATATAATCTGGATAACACATTAAAAATGGCAAAAAGCTTCATATGAGTAATGTTTCCATGTATCACTGGAATTTAGCTAGTATATATCTGAGTCTCTCTTTTTTTTTTTTTTTTTTTTTTTTTTTTCGTTTTTAGGGCTGCATCCGCAGCATGTGGAGGTTCCCAGGCTAGGGGTCTAATCAGAACTACAGCTGGTGGCCTACGCCACAGCAACGCCGGATCCAAGCCGCATCTGCAACCTACACCACAGCTCATGGCAACACCGGATCATTAACCCACTGAGCAAGGCCAGGCATCAAACCCACAACCTCCTGGTTCCTAATCGGATTCGTTGACAGCTGCTCCACAACAGAAACTCCTAAATTTTTTTAAAAAGGTATAATACGGAAATCATTTAAAAATGAAAGTGTTGTGCTCGCTTCGGCAGCACATATACTAAAATTGGAACCGTACAGAGAAGATTAGCATGGCCCCTGCGCAAGGATGACATGCAAATTCGTGAAGCGTTCCATATTTTTATTAAAAGGAACGAAATAACATTTATAGGAACATGGATGGACCTAGAAATTATCATGCGAAGTGAAACCAGTTAGACAATTAGACACCAACATCAACTGCTACCACTTACATGTGGAAACTAAAAAAAGGACACGATGAACTTCTTTGCAGAGCAGATACTAACTCACAGACTTTGGAAAACTTATGGTTTCCAAATGAGACAAGCTGGGGGGTGGGGGGATGCACTGAGGGTATGGGATAGAAATGCTATAAAACTTAGTTGTGATGATTTTTTTGTACACCTACAATTGTAACAAAATTCATTAAGTAATAAAAAAAATCTAATACAAAAAAAGAAAGTATTACACTTGAAAATATTCAGGTAATGCAAAAGAAAGTTAATATCTATAAATCTTAATTTTTTTTTTTGTCTTTTTGGGGCCACACCCGGAGCATATGGAAGTTCCCAGGGTAGAGGTCACATCAGAGCTGTAGCTGTTGACATATGCTTGCAGCAATGCCAGAGCCTTAACCCACTGAGTAAGGCCAAGGATTGAACCTGCATCCTATGTGTACTAGTTGGGTTTATTACCGCTGAGCCAAAACAGGAACACCTATAAATCTTCATTTTAAGACAGATTATCTTGGGGTCCATGGATACTGTTTTCTGTCTTTGTGTGTCCATTAGAGTCTGCTGAAATAGAATTTTGGAGTATAGGCCATGTTGAGAACACCTTATTTGGCTCTTTGTCACACTGAGCTGGAAAGGTGCAGCCAAGGCTACTTTGCAGCAGATTCAGGATCAGCCTTTCCTGCAGCAGCAAGAGGAAGTCTCAGACCGACTGTGGGCCTGGGGAATTTGTGTCCAGCTTCTGTGATGCAGCAGCCTGAGTTCTAAGTGCAGGAGGTGAGTACACATGAATATTTTTAGAAGAAAACGTACATTGTTGCCTTGCTGGAAAAGCCTTAGGAAGTACTGCTAGCCATCTACCCTGTCATCAGAATAAAAATCCTCCTGGGCTCACATGAGACACCAAGCTAGATCCAGATCATCACCCCCTGGAGAGTTAGAAGGCCTCCCTATGAGTGACCTCATATTGAGGATTTCCAGAGTTTACTCAGGCTCCAGAAGCAGATGACATCACAAAGTAGACAGCTTTACCCAGGATCTCAGATCAAGAACTTTGTCTCCATATTATCGTTTCTTGAAACCTGACCTGGAAAATTCTCTGACCAAGAAGTTTATTTTTTACAGCTGCACCTGTGACATATGGAGGTTCCTGGGCTATGGGCTGAATCAGAGCTGCAGCTGCCAGCCTACGCCACAGCCATGGTAACAGCATCTGAGCCCTACCTGTGACCTGCTGAGCTTGCGGCAACGTGGGATCCTTAACCCACTGAGCAAGGCCAGGGATTGAACCCGAGTCCTCATGGATACTTTGTTGGGTTCTTAACCCGCTAAGCCACAACGGGAACTCCATGACTGAGAAGTTTAAACAAAACTCTTCTTTCAATTACAGAAAGATTGGCGGTTGGTTGCTTTTTTTAACCTATCCTCCTTCTGTTCCTTCACTGTGGGCTCCCTTTCAAATTTTGTCTTGCTTCAAGTAACTCTTACTGAGGTTCCCATCGTGGCTCAGTGGTTAACGAACCCAACTAGTATCCATGAAGACACGAGTTTGATCCCTGGCCTTGCTCAGTGGGTTAAGGATCCGGTGTTGCTGTGAACTGTGGTGTAGCTTGTAGATGTGGCTCGGATCCCGAGTTACTGTGACTGTGGTGTAGCCTGGCAGCTCCAGCTCTGATTGGACTGCTAGCCTGGGAACTTGCATATGCCATGGCTGCGGCCATAAAAAGATCAAAATAAAATAAAATAAAATGGAATACTTTACCAAGCAAATTATCATTTAAAATAGAAAGAGAGGACGTTCCCGTCATGGCGCAGTGGAAACAAATCTGACTAGGAACCATGAGGTTGCTGGGGTTCGGTCCCTGGCCTCGCTCAGTGGGTTAAGGAGCCCACATTGCCGGGAGCTGTGGTGTAGGTCGCAGATGCGGCTCAGATCTGGCGTTGCTGTGGCTGTGGTGTAGGCTGGCAGCTACAGCTCGGATTCGACCCCTAGCCTGGGAACCTCCATGTGCCATGGGTGCGGCCCTAAAAAGACACAAGACAAAAAAATAAAATAAAATAGAGAAATAAAGAATTTCTCCAACAAACAAAAAGAATTCAGCAGTACTAAACGCATTCTAAAAAATACTGAAAGGTCTCCTCTAAATAGGAAAGAAGATATAGGATGGAGGAAATCACAATTGGAAAGTAATCACTTAAGCCAGTGTACAGATCTCAAAGGAAAAAGAAAGGAAACCCTCAGCAGATGTTATAAATGAAGTTAAGACTGATTGTAATGGTGTAAATGTTTGCCTAGTCACTGGACAGTATCCCTGCATTGCAAGCCATGCGAATGGAACTCGGTTGGTCTGCCCAGTACCGCAGGAGCCTGCAAAGGGGTTGACCAGAATTCCAGAATGACCTGGTCAAATAATGATACCTAACTCAGCAGCTGCTCCAGCCAGACTTAACGTCTTCTCTACCAGGTATTTTGCAACCTGTTTTGCTCTTACAACTTGACAGAGGTACATGGGGAATGGAGATGTACAGATGCCAATATAACTAATGACAAAGTCTACCCTGGACACTGAACTCCAGCCTGGTAGGTCACGGGTTCCACCCTTACCTCGGCTGTGAACAGCTCTAGTCTGTTTATTTTTCTGTAGGAATAAGGTAAAGATTCCATCTAAATGGTCAGGGCGATGTGGAGTTGGATACCTGGCATCTTCCCTCCTTAAGTATCCCATATAATGCCGGCTGGATTACACACCTGGGCTCCTTCAGGCATAAAGTTGCACCATGTAGATGCACCCAACCCGACATCATAGGCAAGCCACCCATGTATCAAAGTACTGGTTCAGTAAAGACTTCTGACCTAGGAGGAGCAATTCTCTCTCACCCCCTACCCTTTTTTTTTTTAAGAATATGGATTTCCCCAGGCCACGGATCAGAACCAAGCTGCTGTAGATCCCATTGTGCCACAGCGGGAACTCCTAAAAGAAGCCGTTCTGAACATTTCCAAAATAATGGAACAAAGATTCACTGCTGCCTGGCAGACCTTGAAAGCACGTCAATCGGGGAACAGCAGTTTTACCGCTATGCTTTGAAATCTCCATCTCCTGGTGACAGTCTGCCCAACAAGGAACACAGTGCACTGTCGCTGGCAAACAATGCTGCTCCTGTGTAAAGGATGCATCAATGTATTAAATACTACTGAAGTATCCACTTAAAAATGGTGAAAATGGAAATTTTATAGTGTGTGTATATTAACACAGTAAAAAGTAAACATTTTAGATTCCCCTCGTGGTTCAGTGGGTTAAGAACCCGATATAGTGTCCGTGAGGTTGCTGGTTCAATCCCTGGTCTTGCTCAGTGGGTTTAGGATCCAACCTTGCTGCAAGCATAGGTCAGTAGCTGCAGCTCCTCTGCAGCTCCTAGCCAAGGAGCTTCCATATGCTGCAGATGCGGCCATAAGTAAAGAAAAATATAAATTCTTTTTTTTAAAAAAAGTAAACATTTTGGGGCAAGAGAGTAAAAACACAACCCATGAAATAGATGAAAAATTTTCAAATCATGCATATGAAAAGGAACTTGTATTAAAAATATTTAAGGACCCTGTAACATAATTATAAAAAGTCAAGTATACTCAGGGAGTTCCCATTGTGGCTCAGCAGTTACCAACCCGACTAGTATCCATGAGGATGCAGTCCAATCCCTGGACTCGCTCAGTGGGTTAAGGATCTGATGTTGCAGTGAGCTGTGGTGTAGGTCATAGACTTGGCTTGGGTCCTGAGTTGCTGGAGCTGTGAGGTAGGCCGGCAGCTGTAGCTTAGATTCAACCCCTAGCCTGGGAACTTCCATATGCCGCAAGTACAGCCCTAAAAAGAAAACGGGAAAAAAAAAAGTCAAGTAACAAATTAAATATGGCAATGTTCTGAATAACATTTTTCCAAATAAACTACACAGATGGTCAAGGGCATGTGAAAAGATTCTTGACATGATTAGTTATCAAGGAGATGCAAATCAAAACCACGAGGACATTCCACGAGAACAAGGATGACTAAAATCAGAATGTGAGACAGTAATTTTTATGGAGGATATATGGAGAAATTTGAACTCTCATAAGGGGTGGGACAAAGATAAAATGGCAGAGCTACTCTAGGAAAAGTTCTGGGAATTCCTCCAGGATTAAACCTAGAATCATCATATGACCTATCAATCTCACTTCTAAATATATGCCCAAGAAAATGAAAACACATGTTGGAATTTCCGCTGCAGCACAGTAGGTTAAGAATCCCACCCGTGCAGGCGAGGGCCAGTTTCCCACCCACTGCAGTGGGTTAAAGGATCCTGAGTTGCCGCAGGTCGCAGTTGCAGCTCGGATTCAGTCCCTGGTCTGGGAACGTCCGTATGCTGTGGGTGTGGCCATTTAAAAAAAAAAAAGAAAAGCAGAAGAAAACATGTTTCACTAAAACTTATATATAGGCTTTGTAGTAATCATAGAAACCAAAAGGTAAAAACATCTAAATGTCCACAAAAGGAAGAATTCATAAACAGCGTGTTTTTATCCAATCAATGGAATAGTATTCTGACACAAAAAAGGAGGAAATATTGATTCATAGCTTTTCCATGAAAAAAATTATGCTGTCTTTTTTTTTTTTTTTTTTTGTCTTTTTGCCTTTTCTAGGGCCGCACTCCCAACACGTGGAGGTTCCCAGGCTAGGGGTCTAATTAGAGCTGTAGCCACCGGCCTACACCACAGCCACAGCAACGTGGGATCCAAGCTGCCTCTGCAACCTACACCACAGCTCACGGCAACGCCAGATCCTTAACCCACTGAACAAGGCCAGGGATTGAACCTATAACCTCATGATTCCTAGTCGGAGCTACAATGGGAACTCCTCATTCTAATGACTATGTATTATATCATTATTTCCATATGGAAGACCAGGATAGGGAAATAGAAAGTAGATCACTGGTTTTCTAAGGCCAGGGATTGGAGGAGGAAGATGGGAAGATTAGCAGTGACAGCTGAAGGTAGAGGAGTTTCTCTTTGAAGTGCCAAAAATCTTCAAAAAATCGTGATGACTGTAGGTATCTTCAAATATACTAAAAGCATGAAAATATATACTTGAATGAGTGCCTTAGAGGTATGAGCAATACATTTAAATAAAGCTGTTTAGGAGTTCCCGTTGTGGCTTACTGGTTAACGAATCCGACTAGGAACCATGAGGTTGAGGCTTCAATCCCTGGCCTCGCTCAGTGGATCTGGCGTTGCTGTGAGCTGTGATGTAGGTTGCAGACGCGGCTTGGATCCCGCGTTGCTGTGGCTGTGGCATAGGCCGGGGTCTGCAGCTCTGATTAGACCCCTAGCCTGGGAACCTCCATATGCCGTGGATGTGGGCCTAGAAAAAGGCAAAAAGACAAATGAATAAATAAATAAATAAATAAATAAAGCTGTTCAGATAAAGCAATGCATGAATTGTTTTGCAATGAAAAAGTTTTTAATTCAGATCCTGAGTTTAAGAATTTATAGTTAATTACCACCCATCACCTCACTTAGTTGCCTTTATTTTTATTTGTGTGGTCAGAATGCTTAAGATCCACCTTTTTATTTTATTTATTTTTGTTCTATGTATTTCTTTCCTTCCTCTCTCTGTCTCTCTTTTTTTTTTTCTTCTTCTTCTTCTTTTTTTTTTTCAGTGCTGCTCCTGCAACATAATGAAGTTACCAGGCTAGGAGTTGAATCTGAGAGGCAGCTGCCCGCCTACACCACAGCTACAGCGACCAGGGATCTAAGCTGAGTCTGCAACCTACAACACAGCTCATGACAATGCCGGATCCTTAACCCAGTGAGCAAGGCCAGGGATCGAACCCGCATCCTCATGGATACTAGTCCGGTTTGTTACTGCTAACCACAACGGGAACTCTGCTTTTGTTTTTTGTTTTTTTTTGGCCGACCCACTGGCATATGGAAGTTCCGCAGCCTGTGCCACAGAAGCGACCCAAGCCAGAGCAGTGACAACACAGAATTCTTAACCTTCTGAGCCACCAGGGAACTCATCAAATGTCTGCTTTCTTAACAAGAAGCCCAGTTCCATGAGTGGTCATAGAGCTTTACACTACTCATGTTCCAGGCAGATCTGGCCTGGGCCATCCTCTTAATCTGTATTTGCTCCATCTTGAAACTGAATCAGGAGTCCCAGGGCAGGAGGGGCTGCAGAAGACAGCAGAGGCAACCCTAGGCCTGGAATAAGTTATGTTGCAAACGAAAGTGCCAGGTGGCGACAGGTCCCATCCCATTCGCAGAAAGTAATTCCGTGGAGCCAGCCTTCCTCCTACAGACTGTCACTCAGGCGCAGGGGGGCGGGGTGTTGGGATCTGTCCAACCGGGAAGCCGCTGAGGCAGGTGGGTGGGGCGACGCGCCGCACCGGCTTGGACTTCCTCTTTTTCTCCCACCGCGTACAAGGTCGCCTCTCGTGTAGAGTTCCCTGGCCTTGGTTACTCTGTGGTATCTTTGTTCCCCTGTGATCTGCAGTGGTCGTTGGAGTTGTTAAGAGGTACTCAGACAGACCCAGGAAACGTGATGGTGAGTGTGCTGCCCCGGGTGCGGAGATGCAGCGGAGGGGCTGGTCGGAACCGGCCAAACCGGTTTCTATTTGACCCGGCCTCCTCGTCGCGGCTGGACTCAGCGGATACGCACGGGTCTGGGGTGCGGCGCGGATCTCAGTCCCCTCCTGTTCGCAGTTGCGCGGGGGCGGCGGGGGGGGTGGCCGAGCAGCCGGGACCCCGAGCGTCCTGTTGCGTCACTTCGCGCAGGAACTTCGGCCCCGGAACCTCTTTGGGCAGCTCTGCGGTCGCATCCCATCTCCTGCCCTAGATTGTGCGATGACTACGGGCACGGTCTTCAGCTGACAGTTGTGACTCGCTCTCCAGGGTTTGGGTTTGGGATTAGCTATGTATGGTCTGGCGGGTCCCAGCTCGTCCTTTCTGCCCTGGGGCCACCATTTTTTTTCCTTGAGTTTTCCAAATGCTTGTGAAGCGGAGGGTCAAATCGAAGTCTCTGGCTCCCCTGAGTAGCTCTTTGTAGGGCTGGCGATAAATCAGTGAATTTCCAGGTCGCTCCCTGTATTCCCAAAGTCAGTTTTCCTTTTTCCATTTACATCATCTATCAACTATTCATCTTCCGTGGTGCATTTATAGCAAAGCCAGTATTTTAAATGTTTATTCTATTTGCGCAGAGTGGTGGATGGCATTGGGGAGGGGGATGGTCTGTGGCTGTTTTATGGTAACGGAGTCTTGAATAAATAACTACTTGTAAGTAGGTTGTATGAAATCCTTTCTCCTCCCTTATTTATTTTCTGGAAACAAACATTCTGTGGGAAGTCTTATGGAGTGTTGCTGAAACTCAGCCTCTGTCCTCTGATGCCAGATAGAAACACAGAGAGTTTCAGGCGAAGGAGAAAAAGCCTTTTTTGCTTTGCCAGGCAAAGGAGACCACAGCAGGCTAAGGACCAAAGACTATGCCCTCTCCTGGAGAAGAGTTTTATAGGACCAAAAGAAGAAAAACAGGGTTCCAAGTAAGAGTCCAGGTTGGGGCAAACATGCATTCTTCTTTCTTTCGTCAATCTTAATCATCCCAGTTGGTATCAGGAGTCCGATCCAGGTGGTGGTTATTGCATCTTGACTTTTCCTAGAATAACACCACTTGCAAAAAGGGCATACTGATCAGAGATTAGAAAACTAGCAAAGTAGCTGAAAAGCATCATGTGCTTATTAGCACAATCTTTTAACTCGGGGCAGTTGTGCTCAGAGTGCCTAATCTTTAGCTCACAGGTGATTGTGTTTAGAGTTCAGTCCAGCTAGAGAGAAAGGCTAGGAAGACCTCCAAGCTATTCATTTTTAAGCTGTTCATTTCTTAAACTGTGAGGAATGTAATCTTTTCTTTTGGGTGTATAAGATCCCTACGTCTTGGAGTTCCTCTTGTGTCCCAGTGGAGATGAATCTGGCTAGTATCCATGAGGATGTGGGTTCAGTCCCTGGCCTCGCCCAGTGGGTCAGGGATCTGGTGTTGCTGTGAGCTGTGGTGTAGGCAGGCAGCTGTAGCTCTGATTCGACCCCTAGCCTAGGAACTTCCATATGCCGAGGGTGCGGCCCTATAAAAAAATAAAATAAACTGGAAATTAAAAAAAAAAGATAACTACATCTATATGTGTATCCTTTGAAGGGAAATCAGGACCCTGCCCCAGGGCTGTTTTATTGTTTCTTGATTGCATCCCCTCCCTCCCTTGATTAGCAACTGTTTGAACCTGCCCTTTGGAACTCTTGGGAAGGTCTTGGAGGCTATGTCCTAAAAACTGGAAATGCGAGACGAAGAGAAGGCTTTTGTGCCCAGGAGCCCCACCAAGCACTGCTTGATTTCAGGAGGTTTTTTGGAAACATTTCTGAATGATCCACCCTGTGACCGGTTCCCATCCTTGGGTTACTGCCCTTCAAAATATGTATTCATTTATTTATTTTTTCAATAGTATGAAATGTATTAAATTAATAGTCCTCGAAAGACCATAGGGAATATCTCCAAAAAAGTAAGAGAGGTGAATTTCAGGGAAAATATTCTGGTGTTTTCTTTTTTCAAGATTTATTTTTTACCCCTCTTTTTGGCCGCCGTGTGGCATATGGAGTTCCCAGGCCAGGGGTCAAATCTGAGCTGCATTTTCGACCGGTGCCACAATGGTCACAACGCCAGATCCTTTAACCTACTGTTACAGGAATTCGGGTTCCTGTTCAAGGAGCCAAAGAATGAACTTGGAGAACACATAGGCAGCAAGCAAGCAAAGCTTTTCATTACAGGAAAGCAAATAGCTCCCAGCACAGACACTGGGGTGGGGGTGGGGAAGAGTCCCCCCCTTGCTATTGTTCTGTGGAGGTTTTTATTTCTTAAGAAGAGTCCCAGTGTGGGCTCCAGATACCAGTTCTTTTTCCCATTGGCCTTCCCCAGTTCACCTATATCCTGCCTTGTCCAGTAGGGCTTCAGAGTTAGGGTGTGCTTTCTAAGTTTTATGGTCCTTTTGATCTTCTTTCTGCTAGACTGAGTTGCCACTGTTTACATTCTTTTGCTAACAGTCAAATGTATAGGTCAGGGGTTAATTCCCATCGCGATGTAAATCAAATGCACTTTCAATAGTTAATCTTCCAACAAGCAAGGCCTATTTGTTCTGATTAGTCTTTACAAATCTTAAACCGTGGATATTAATCAGGGAATATACTGAAGCCCATGTTCCTGCAGTAACTACCTGAATTATTATGCTGCCTCACTACTGTGCTGGGCTGAGAATCAAACCTTCCTGGCGCAACAGAGACACTGCCAGTTCTGTTGGGCCAAAGCAGGAACTCCTTTTTTTTTTTTTGGCTGTTTAGAGCTGCTTTTGCGGCATATGGTAGTTCCCAGGCTAGGGGTCAAATCGGAGCTACAGGTGCCAGCCTACACCACGGCTCACAGCAGTGGCAGATCATCAACCCACTGAGCTAAGCCAGGGATCAAACCCACAACCTCATGGATCCTAGTTGGGTTCATTAACTGCTAAGACACAAAGGGAACTCCATTTTTAATAAAATTTTGTTTCACTTTTTTTCATTGCCTGAGTGAATGTGCTAAGTTCTTGTGGACTCTACTGTCGGTTGATTTCAAATGGAATTCCAGGATTCAGACTTGCAGAAGAAAAGTATTCAGGTATGATTATGTAGTAAGTAGACTTGCCTTGGAAATAATAATCAACTGACATATTTTTCCCCCTAATAGATAAGGGGTTTAGCTTATCTGAAAGGAATAGATATTTGTGGTTTTCTAGGTGAACTACTGAAAGTGGCTTATGATTTTCTTCTCTCATTTCCACATAAACACTGGGTTTGGGTTAAAGAATCCAGAGTTGCTGCACCTGTGGCTCAGATTCAGTCCCTGGCCTGGAACCTTCCATATGCTGCAAGTATGGCCATAAAATGTATATATAATATATTTATTATATATATATGCACATGCTTTTATTTATATATATATTCATATATATATGTATTTCAGTGGTGCTGACCATATTTAAAGACTTGTTCTACTCTCACCACACTGATTTCAGGACATTTCCATCACTCCCAAAATGAAACTCATGTCCATTAGCATCTTCAGGCCTAGGGAATGTCTAATCTGCCTTCTGACTCTCTATTTTTGCCTTTCTGGCTATTTCCTATAAAGTTTCTTGGTGGTCAGGAGCACCTGTCATGGGGAGCAGAGCCTGAGGTCCGTGTCCTCAAGCTCAGCTCCCTTTTGACCTGCAAAGGGAGGTACTCGAACCCAGCTGGCTCTTCCTGGACACCCTCCCCTGCCGGCTCCCACCTGCTCACATCCACCACTGAAGTTGTCCTTATGCTGTGAGAAACTGCAGAGCCCTGAAATCTGGGGGTACAGGGTACAGGGGTGTGGGGTGTTGCCCTTTCTGGGTTTTGATTGTAATTTCCTTTGACCCAGACATTTTATTTGTTTGTTTGTTTGTTTCTTTTATGACCACGGGTGTGGCATATGGAAGTTCCTGAGCCAGAGACTGCACCAGTGCCAGATCCTTTAACCCACTGCACCAGGCTGGGGATCGAACCCTTGCCTCTGCAGCAACTGAGCCACTGCAGTCGGATTCTTAACCCACCGTGCCGCAGCAGGAACTCCTGGCGTAGACTTTTTAAATGTTAGATTTGAGTGCGTCCTCCATGATATAGTTGCACTCAGAGTGTAATTTGTGCACGTTGGGACGTCTGTAAGGATGAGCTGTCTGTCCTGGCGACAAGGTTTACGGATTTGGGAGTCCATCTGGATCAGAACCTTAACCTGGATCTGGCTTCGTTTCCTCTGGAGGTGTGCTAATGGAAGCATTGGAGGAGGGAGAGCGTCTCTGCTTACAGGGTCGGGGAGGGTGTGGGAAGCTCTCAGAGATTATTCCTGTGGCTGCTCAGGTGGCCCTTTACAGGGCTTCTAGCTCAATCCAGTTTATCTAGACTCTCAAGTCCGGAAAGGTGTTCAACTCCACTCCCTACCCCCGTGCCACTCCTACCTGGGGCCACACTAGGTATTAAATCAGCTGTAGCTGCCTACACCACAGCCATAGCAGCCTACCCCACAGCCACGGCAACACCAGTTCTGAGCTGCGTTTGCGACCTACGCTGCAGCCTGCAGCAACCCCAGATCTTTAACCCATTGAGCAAGGCCAGGGATCAAACCCACATCCTCATGGACACTATGTCTGGTTCCTCCTGCTGAGCCACAACCAGAACCCCTCAACTTTCTGAATACGGACTTTTTTTTTGAATTGGAGGAGCACAGTCTGCTTATATGTTTTGATGCCAATATTTTCATTTCTTTTCTTGGATTCCTTTCTTCATTGTAGATTACAGCACCTTGATTCTAGTTACCATTAACATTTGGGCTTTTAAATTTATTTATTTATTTATTTATTTATTTATTGTCTTTTTGCCTTATCTAAGGCTGCACTCACGGCATATGGAGGTTCCCAGGCTAGGGGTCTAATGGGAGCTGTAGCCGCCGGCCTTCGCCACAGCAACGCGGGATCCGAGCCATGTCTGCAACCTACACCACAGCTCATGGCAACACCAGATCCTTAACTCACTGAGCAAGGCCAGAGATCGAACCCACAACCTCATGGTTCTTTTTTTTTTTCTTTCTTTTTTTCCTTTTTTCTTTTTTTTTTATAACAGTGAATTTTATTTCAATTATAGATCGAACCCACAACCTCATGGTTCTTAGTCGGATTCATTAACCACTGAGCCTCGATGGGAACTCCTGGGCTTTTAAATTTAATGTTGATTGGTAAATGCCATTTAAGGAAAGAAAACTGTGAAGTTAAGTAGAATTTTTGTTTCATTTACACAAGAGAAGCCACAGACCTGAGATGGGAGTGCATTTAAGTTTTCAGGTGCTTTTACATTTTTTTGTAAGTACGTGTCCCTGGAGGACTTTGACATTTAAAACGCCTTTACTATTCCTTTTTTTTCCCCTCTGGCTGTATTGTTGTGTTCCACCAAGCGGAGAAAATCCACGAACACTTAGTCAAACTGCTAGGAGTTTTATTAGCCGATCAGCGACTGCATCCAACCCAGGCATGGGATAGGAGTGCAGCCCCGAGTCAGAGCAGGGCTAGGCTTATGAAGGCTAAAACCATACGCAGATAGTGTTTTGCACAAGCAAGCAAGCATTTACAGAAGCCATAATTTTGCGGTTAGCACAGCAAAAGCAGAATAAAAACAATGGGAGGGTGTCAGTCTTGACAGCAAAAACAAGATAGAACAATGGGTGGGGGTCAGTCTTGCAGAACTGGGCAAGGTCAGGCTCGCAAAACAGGATTAGTCTGTCAGTTTCGCAGAACTACATTTTTTGTTAGGGATCAGGGACCGGGGCCTGAGTTAAGATGACTTCTCTTAGAATCAAAATGGCTCCACTGTGGGTAAATTTAAGGGGGTCTGAGTCTCCTTCTGTGTTGGATTTTAACAGTGTCTGCAGCGTGTTGAAGTTCGTGGATCGAATTCACACCACAGCAGGGACCCAAGCTACTGCAGTAACAATGCCAGGTCCTTAACCCGCTGCACCACCAGGGAACTCCAGGCCTCTCCTATTCTTAAAGCAAATGAATTTCTATTTTAATAGATGTGGGGGAGGGGACTAGGTGAATTCTATTTTCATTGAAACACTTCAGTTTATGTAAACTTTTCAGTTCCTGGTCCATTCAAAGGCTTAATTTGCAAACCTCAAATGTAGGGTGATATAGTACTTATTCCTGAAAATATCTCCAGTGTTAACTATAGCGAAGAGAAAGCCTATAATATCCCTGTGCCTTTAGTTAGAAAGGGAGTTTTCATTTTTTTGTGGTTTGCAGTCTTATATCCATTACTGTTTAAAGAATCAAATCTTGCAGTGGTTTCCTATGTTGAAAAGTTAAAATTAAACTGAGAAGGTAGTAACTTAAGACTCACCGTGCACATAATTTTGCTTCACTCCTCTGCTCTGAACTCCAGCCACCCTCCGATAACCAATTTTGATTCAGCCGTCATCCATTTAGTGTTTCTTTATATACAAACAATCCAGTGCTGAAAGCCAGAGAAATAAAGACATTGTCTGCCCTATCAGTAAACAAAGGATTTCACAGTCTTCTGGGATTGCAGCCACCTCTTAGGGTGAGCTGGTCAGCCCTGAGGCCACTCAGGAAAGAAACTAGGTGTACTAGCCCAGGCTGCAGTCTGCAGCCACTGCCAATGGTGAGTCCTGATGTCAAAAAAAACAAAAAACAAAACACAGGATCCTGGCCCCAGAGAGCTGAGGTGCAGATCAGAGGAATGATCTCATTGAGCCCAGCCCTTCCCTCTACCCAGACTTAGTGAAGCACTGAGTTCCTTAGGTTGAGATACCTAGTTTTCTTTTGTTCCCACTACCTGCCTTCTTGTGTTTCCTAGCATCCCCCTTCCCTCTTCTGAGCTGTTTCTCAGAGCACTCAGAAATTCTGCCTCTGGGGCTGTATTCCTCATTTTGTTGCTGGAATTGGGCCTCTGCCAAATTTTGTTTTGTTTTGTTTTTTACAGCTGCACCTGCAGCATATGAAAGTTCCCAGGCTGCAGGTCAAATCAGAGCTGCAGCTGCCAACCTATGCCACAGCCACAGCCACGTGAGATCCAAGCCACATCTTGCAACTGGTACCACTGCTCGTGGCAACGCCGGATCCTTAACTCACTGAGTGAGGCCAAGGATTGAAACCTTATCCTCATGGATACTAGTCAGGTTGGTAACCCACTGAGCCACAACGGAAACTCCCCTCCATGTGTTTTCTTAGCTTAATACCTCATTTCTTTTTAATCAGTGAACAGTATTTCATTCTGTAGATATACCAGTGATTATTTGACTTCTTTTTAATTTTTTAAAGTTTTATCAAAGTATAGTTGATTTACAATGTGATAATTTCCGCTGTACAAACAAGGGATTCAGTCATACATGTACATACATCCATTCTCTTTCAGATTCTTTTCCCACATAGTTTATCACAGAATATTGGGTAGAGTTCCCTGTTCTCTACAGCAGGTCCCCCTTGGCCAGTCGTTCCGTATACCTCAGTGTGCATATGCCAGTCCCAAAGCCCCAGCCCATCCCTCCCCCCTATTTATTTGATTCTTAAATGGTATCTTGCTTACCTATAACTCATGCCAGTTATGACCAAAGCCCTTAAATGTGCATTTTTGTGAACTTAACAGCTAAACTCATTTGGGCAAATAACCAGGAGTGTGATTGCAGGATCTTACTGTATATGATAAGAGTATATTTTGTTTTGAAAGAAAGCTTCTGTCTTCCATTGTGGAGACACCAAATTCCATTCCTGTAGCAGTGAATGAGGATTATCTTCACGTCTTCACTAATATTTGGTGTTCTTGAGTGTTTTGCATTTTAGCCATTAAGGAAGTGTGAGTGATATCTCTTTGTTTCATTTATAATTTCCTATTAAGATTTGATATTGAGCCTGTTTTCATATTTTTTCTTTGCCTTCTGTATGTCTTCTTTGGGAAGCTGTTTGTCCAGAAACTTTGCCCATTTTATTGGGTTGTTTTATCTTCTTACTGTCAAATTAATTCTTCGGATATTTTGAATAGCAGTCATTTATCACGTAAGTGTTTTGCAGAGATTTTCTCCTGTTCTGTGGCTTGTCTATTCATTCGTTCTCTCAACACTGTCTTTCTCAGAAGAGGCATTTTTCATTTCGATGAGGTGAAATTATATATGTTTTTTGTTTTATAAACCTTGTGTTGTTATATTTGAAAATTCATCACCAAACCTAATGTGACCTAGATTTCCATCTATGATGTTTTCCAGGAATTTATTTTTTATTTTATTTTTTATGAAAATGTAGTTGATTTACACTGTCGTGCCAAACTCTGCCATACATTTCCAGGAATTTATTATGTTTGCGTTTTACACTTAGGCCTGTGATGTGTTTTGAGGGTTTTATTGGAGAAATATGCAGGTCATGTGTCTACATCTGCCTTGTTTGTGTTTGTATGTGAATACCCGTTATTTCCAGCATTATTTGTTGAAGAGACTTCCTTTTCATTTGAATTGCCTTTCCGTCTTTGTCCAAGTTCAGTGTGGGTGTACACAACTGATTATCTTTCAGTGTTGGTATGTGTCTTACTAATGCCAAGAGTTATCTTGTTGGAGAGTATTTCAGATGTTTCATGGTGATAGTTATGTCCTAGAGAACAAGTGCTTGGATTTATCTAGAGGATGCATGAATACGTTCTTTCCCGGGAAGTAGAAGTTCCCTCTTTTACTTGTTTGTGTAGAAGTTGGATTTTATTAAATCCATTTAAATTTCCATTTCCCCCTCTGTTCTTTTCTGATAACAGTAATTTCTCTCTTCCCTTCTAGTAATCTTGACTAGATACTTATCAGTGTTGCTACTCTTGTCAAAGAACTAGCTTAAAATCTTTTTTCCTTCAGTTTCCCACAATTACATTAATTTCATTTCTGGTTCTTCTAATTTTATTCTGTTTACTTCATGATTATATCTTCTTTTATTGTTTCCAGGATATGAGTATTTGCATTATTGTTTACAGATCTTTTTTTTTCGCTAGTGTATTTAATGATGGCATAAATTTCTTTGTAGATAAGGCTGTTGCTGCATCCTGCAATTTAGTTGAAAATGTATTTTAATTTCTCTTGAGACTTCTTTTTTATTTTTTAAATTTTTTTGCTTTTTAGGGCCGTGCCCGCGGCATAGGGGTCGAATTGGAAGCTGCAGCTGCTGGTCTGCACCACAGCCACAGCAACACAAGATCCGAGCCTCACCTGCAACATACGCCACAGCTCACAGCAACAGCCGGATCCCTGACCCACTGATCAGGGCGGGGTTCAAATCTGCATCCTCACAGATCTTAGGTTCCTTACCGCTGAGCCATGACGGGAACTCTGAGACTTCTTTGATCCCATGTATTATTTAGAAATGTGTTGGTGGAATCTGTACTTATTAGGGACTTTTCTAATTCTCTTGTTGTTATTCATTGCTAGATTAATGCCTCTGAGTTCTTTTTTTTCCATTTATTTGGCCACCCCTGCAGCATTTGGAAGTTCCCAGGCCAAGAAATAGGAATATAAAATGTAAATATAAAATATAAAATACGTAGTATTACTGTATCAAAAAGGGAAAGTATGAAAATAATCCCCTTTAAAATCTCATCAAGGGACTTCCCACAGTGACAGCAGTGACAATGTCAGATCCTTAACCCTTTGAACCACCAGGTTATTCCACCTTTGAGTTCTAAGAACATGATTTGTATGATTTTTGTTCTTTCAGGTTTCTTAAGGTGTGTTTTATGTCCCAGAAAGTACTCTCTGTCTTCCTGAGTGTTCCATGCAAACTTGAGAAGAAGGTATATTCTGCTCTTTTTCATGAAGAATTCATAGGTTAAAATTAAATTGAGTTGTCTCATAGCACTCTTCAGTTCTGTCTTTCTTTTTTCTTTTTTTTGCTTTTTAGGGCCGCACCCACGACATATGTAGGTTCCCAGGCTAGGGGTCTAATTGGAGCTACAGCTGCCGGCCTTCACCACAGCCACAGCAACGCAGGATCCGAGCCGCGTCTGTGACCTACACCACAGCTCACAGCAATGCTGGATCTTTAACCCATTGAGCTAGGCCAGGGATCAAACCCACAACCTAAAGGTTCCCAGTTGGATTCGTTTCTGCGGCGCCACGAAGGGAACTCCTCAGTTCAATCTTTCTTGAATTTTTGCTTACTATTGTATATATATCTGTATAGGTTATGATAAGAGGGTGTGGGATATGACTATAATAATGGATTCAGGTATTCCACCCTGCATTCTTCATGTTTTATGTATTTTGCCTTATGAATTTTGCCCCTTTGTTGCTGTGTGTATACACATGAAGGATTATTACGTCTGCTTGGAGAATGTCGTAATGTAATGTCCCTTTGACCCGTAAGTTTTCTTGATCTGAAATCTGCATTGTCTGAAATTCAAATACAAATGTCAGCTATCTTTGGGTTAGTTTTGGCATGGTGCATTTTTCTCCATCCCTTTACCGTCATCCACCTGTGTCTTCATATTTATATAGCTTTTTTTTTTTTTTTTTGGTCTTTTAGGCCTGCACCCGCGGCATATGGAGGTTCCCAGGCTAGGGGTCCAGTTGGAACTGTAGCCGCCGGCCTACGCCACAGCCGCAGCAACGAGGGATCTGAGCCATGTCTGTGACCTACACCACAGCTCACAGCAATGCCAGATCCTTAACCCACTGAGCAAGGCCAGGGATCGAACCGGCCTCCTGATGAATGCTAGTCGGGTTTGCTAACTGGTGAGCCATGACGGGAACTCCTGTATACTTTTTTTCTTTTTTGGGGGGCCACCCCACAGCATATGGAGATCCCGAGTCAGGGGTCAGATCTGAGCCATAGTTTGTACCTAAGCCACAGTTGCGGCAACATGGGATTCTTAACACCGTGTGCTAGGCCTGGGATCGAACCTATATCCCAGTGCTCCCAAGACACTGTCAGTCCTCTTGCACAGCAGCAGGAACTTCATATTTAAAACAAGTTTTTTGTAGACAACATATGATTGTTATTTAAAAAATACAGTAATGGAGTTCCTGTCGTGGCACAGTGGAAACGAATCTAACTAGGAACCATGAGGTTGTGGGTTTAATCCCTGGCTTTGCTCGGTGGGTTAACGGTCCGGCGTTGCTGTGAGCTGTAGTATAGGTTGCAGACGCGGCTCAGATCTGGCATTGCTGTGGCTGTGGCGTAGGCTGGCAGCTCTAGCTCCAGTTGGACCCCTAGCCTGGGAACCTCCACATGCAACAGGTGTGGCCCTAAAAAGACAAAAAGCCCCCCCCCAAAGATATATATATATATAGTATTACTGTATCAGAAAGGGAAAGTATAAAAGCAATCCCTTTTAAAATCTCGTCAAGGGACTTCTCACAGTGGCACAGTAAGTTAATGATCTGGTGTTGCTGCAGCTGTGACTTGAATTCCTTCTCTGGACAGGAACTTCCATATGCTGCAGGGGCTGCTTAAAAAAAAGTCATCAAAAATAATAAAATATCTAAGAATAAACCTGAACAAAGGTAAAAAACTTGGATGATGTAAAACATTGATACATTAAGTTGAAATGAATCAGTAGATGGCAGGCTATCTCATACTCTTGGATTGGAGGATTTAATTTTATCAAAGTGCCCATATTACCAAAGCCTTCTTCAGATTTAATATAATCTCAATCAAGTTAACCATAACATTTTTTTTCTCAGAACTAGGACAAATAGTCCTAAAATTTATATGGAACTATTAAATACCCAGAATGCCAAAGCAATTCTGAGGCAAAAGAACAAAGCTAAAGGAATAGCCCTCCCAGGCTTCAGACAATAATTCTAAGCTCCAGTAATGAAAACGATGTGACACTGGCACAAAAACAGACATATGGATCAATAGAACAGGTCAAGAGCCCAGAAATAAACCCATACACTTATGGACATTTAGTCTTTTTTTTTTTTTTTGGTCTTTTTAGGGTTGCATATGGAGGGTCCCAGGCTAGAGGTTAAATCGGAGCTGTAGCTGCTGGCCCACACCACAGCCACAGCAACACCATTTCTGAGCCACGTCTGCAACCTACACCACAGCTCACGGCAACGCCGACTCCTTAACCCACTGAGCAAGGCCAGGGATTGAACCTGCGTCCTCATGGATACCAGTCAGATTCGTTTCTGCTGAGCCACAACAGGAACTTCATGTGTAAAAATTTTGAGTTTAATTAGGTCCCATATGTTTATTTTTGTCTTTATTTTCATTACTCCAGGAGGTGAATCTAATACCGACTGCTGTGATTTATGTCAAAGTGTTCTGCGTATGTTTTCCTCTAAGAGTTTTATAATATCTGTCTTATATTTAGGCCTTTAATCCACTTCGAGTTTATTTTTGTGTATGGTGTTAGAGAGTGTTCTAATTTCATTCTTTTACATGTAGCTGTCTAGTTTTCCTAGCATGAATTTTGAGGAGACTGTCTTTTTTCCATTATATTATCTTGCCTCCTTTGTCATAGATAAGCTGACCGTAGGTGTGTGGGTTTATTTCTGGGCTGTCTGTCCTGTTCCTCTTCCGTTGACCCGTATTTCCATTATTATACCAGTACCATACTGGCTTTCCTTTTATTGTTATTATTCTTTTTTTTCTTTTTCCTTTTTTTTTCATTATTACTCTTTCTTCTCTTTTTTTTTCTTTTTTTTTTTTTTTTTTGTGGCTGTGCCTGCGGCATACAAAATTTCCTGGTCTATGAATCAACCCACTCCACAGCAGCAACCCTAAACTGCTGCAATGACCTGGGTCCTTAACCCACTAGACCAGCAAGGAACTCTAGTACCATTAATGCTTTGATGGCTATAGCTTTGTAGTATAGTCTGAAGTCAGGGAGCTTGATTTCTCCAGCTCCGTTTTTCTTAAGATTTATTTGGACCGATTCAAGGTCTTTTGTGTTTTCAAAAGAATTTAAAAATTTTGTGTTCTACTACATCTGTGAGAGATGCCATTGTTATTTTGGTAGGCATTGCATTCAATCTGCAGATTGCATCAGATAGTATAGTCATTTTGATAGTATTTTTTTTCCAATCCAATAACATGGTATGTCTTTCCATCTGTTTGTGTTGTTTTTCATTTCTCTCAACAGTGTCTTATAGTTTTCAGAGTATAGGTCTTTAGCCTCCTTACGTAGGTTTACTCCTAGGTATTTTATTCCTTTTAATGTGGTGGTATATGGGATTGTTTCCTTAATTTCTCTTTCTGATCTTTCATTTTTTGTGATTGGAAATACAAGGCATTTCTTTTTTCTTTTCTTTTTTCTTTTTTCTTTTTTTTTGGCTGCACATGCAGCATGAGAAAATTCCCAGGCCAGGGATCAAACCCATACCACAGCAGTAACCTGGGCCACTGTAGTGACAATGCTGGATCTGTACCAGAGGGGAACTCCAGGAGATACAAGAGGCTTCTGTCTATTAATTTAGTATCTTGCAGCTTTACTGAATTCGTTGATGCACTCTAGTAGTTTTCTGATAATAGCTTTAGAATTTTCTATGTATAGTATCATGTCATCTGCAAACAGCAATGGTTTTACTTCTTTTCTAAATTGGACTTATTTTATTTTTTTCTGCGCTGATGGCTATGACTAGGACTTCCAAAACTATGTTGAATAGTATTGGTGAGAGTGGACAGCCTTGTTTTGTTCTGGATCTTAGAGGAAATGATTTTATCTTTTCACCGTTGAGTGTAATATTAGTTGTGGATTTGTCATACATGGCTTTTATTTTTTTAATTTAATTTAATTTAATTTTTTTGGCCACACCCAGTACATATAGAAGTTCCTGGGCCAGGGATCAAATCCAAGCCAACACTGAATCCTCAACCCCTAGGCCACTGTGAAACTCCATGTTTCTCATGATCAAGTCACAAAATAATTCTGTAAAGAACAGAATCATACATAGCAATCCTATAGATAGAATGGGTGTTTAGTTCTGTAAGTCTTATGATACATCATACTTTACACATATTTTTGGTGTTTAGGACTCAGTGACCGTTGAAGATGTGTCTGTGAACTTCACCCTGGAGGAATGGGCTTTACTGCATCCTTCACAGAGGAAGCTGTACAGAGATGTGATGCAGGAAACCTTCAGGAACCTGTCTTCAATAGGTAAGAGGGAGGAAATTCCCATACTTTGTCATTTAGAGAACCAGTGTTTCTTACCTGTCAATATTGTTCCAAGATGTGGACTGTGGAAAAGGGTAGACATGGGTTAAGAAACTAGGCATGGTCAGAGCTCATCATGGGCCTAGAATGTAATAGTTTTTCTATAATTTCTACTTCTTTGGGATCATTTTTCTGGGTCTGAATTTCAGGAACCAAATGGAAAGATCATGACATTGAAGATCAGTACAAAAACCCAGGGAGGAAATTAAGGTGAGTCACACCCATGATACAAAACATCTGCCTCAAGAATCATGGAGTGGAGTTCCCGTCGTGGCACAGTGGTTAACGAATCCAACTAGGAACCATGAGGTTGCGGGTTCAATCCCTGGCCTTGCTCAGTGGGTTAACGATCTGGCGTTGCCGTGAGCTGTGGTGTAGGTCGCAGATGCAGCTCGGATCCTGCGTTGCTGTGGCTACGGTGTAGGCCGGCAGCTGTAGTTCCGATTAGACCCCTAGCCTGGGAACCTCCACATGCCGCGGGTGTGGCCCTAAAATGATAAAAGGCAAAAAAAAAAAAAAGAGTCATGGAGTAAAGAACAAACAAAACAAATAGCCTCATTTTCAAGTTTAGTTATTCTTAGAAAATGTCTACCAAAAACATTTTCTTAAATGTGATATAAATGTTCACTGTTTGCAAAATAGTTCACTTGCAGTTAGTATTAATACCTAGTTATTTGAATACCAATTTTTAATAGAAAGGGTAAAGTTAGTATATTTAGTGTCTAACAATGCACATAGGGTAGAAAATGCTATTTCTGTAAATCATAGTAAATAGAATAAATGTATAATGATTACTAAAGAAATAATTAATAATATTCTTCTCATTATTTTCAGAAGTGCTATGGTAGAGAGACTTCCTGAAAGTAAGGACAGTAGGTCATGTGGAGAAAACTTCAGCCTCATTCCAGCTCTCAGTCTGAACCAAAAAACTCCTGGATTGAAACCATGTAAATGCAGTACATGTGAAAAAGTCTTTGTGGATCATTCATCCCTTCATAAACACATGAGATGTCACATTGAACACAAACCACGAGACTATCAAAAATACAACGAGAAGGCGTCTAAATGTAAAGAATGTGGGAAAGCATTCATTTATCTCAGTTCTCTTAGAACACATGAAAGCAGTCACACTGGAGAGAAACCCTATGAATGTAAACAGTGTGGAAAAGACTTCCTGTATCAAAAAACCTTCCAGGCACACAGAAGAACTCACATAAGAGAAAAATCCTATGAATGCGGGCAATGTGGTAAAAGATTCAGATCTCAAAACCGTTTCCAAATACATGAAAGTAGTCACACTGGGAAAAAACACTATGAATGTAAGGAGTGTGGGAAAGCCTTCACGTGGCAAACAAGCTTTCAAAAACACATGGTAACACACACTGGAGATGGACTTCATAAATGTAAGCAATGTGAGAAAGCATTCATTTATCCCAGTTCTCTTAGAATACATGAAAGGAGTCACAACGGAGAGAAACCCTATCAGTGTAAACAATGTGGAAAAGCCTTTAAATGTGCTAAAACTATTCGAATTCATGAAAGAATTCACAGAGGAGAGAAACCCTATGGATGTAAACAGTGTGGAAAAGCCTTCACTTATTTTAGTTCTTTACAGATACACAAAAGGCAACACATGGGAAGAAAAACATATACCTGTAAAACATGTTCTAAAGAATTGAGTACTCCCAGTTCTCTTCGAAATCATGAAAGAATACACACTGGAGAAAAACCCTATGAGTGTAAGGAATGTGGGAAAGCCTACGCCTGGTATAATAATTTGCAGTATCACATGATAACCCACACTAAAGATGGACCCTATAAATGCAAAGAATGTGAGAAAGTATTTATTAATCCCAGTTCTCTTAAAATACATGAAAGGAGTCACTCCGAAGAGAATCCATATCAATGTAAAAAATGTGGTAAAAATTTAAGTTCTCAAAAAAGTTTCCGAATGCATGAAAGAACCCATACTGGAGAAAAGCCCTATAAATGTAAGATATGTGGGAAAACCTTCACTTCTACTTATGTTCATGTGCATGAAAGAATTCACACTGGACAGAAACCTTATCGGTGTCACGAATGTGGGAAAGGCTTCATTTGTAGCTCAATCATTCGAAGACACATGAGAATGCACACTAGACAGAGACAATATAAAATGTAGAGAATGTGAGAAACCCTATTCTGGTCTCATTTGTTTACAAAAGGATGAAAAGATTCACTAAATGAAACCTCTTGTCAGTATACTGCCTGGGAAACACATCTTTACATCTTATCTTTACATATGAAAACTCCCATGAATGAAGAAATATAAATGTAAGTAACATGAGATAACTAGATAGAAAGCAATCCATGCCTAATGTTCCAGAAAACCTTCGATATGAAAGAGCTGTTTAAAAAGTTTATAAATACATTGTGCTTACTACGGATATTTCTTCAAGTGTATTCTTGGATGGTGGATTTCTACTAATTTCAGAAATGAACATTAATGTTAGATAATCTTGTAAGTTGTGTTTCAACAATAGTATATAAAGTTCAGTAATTTTTGTTTAATCAAGTCATGATGTAATTAGGCTTGAATTTTTATAATGTGCTCTTCATTCTCCATTAATGGTCCACTGAAAATAGCACTTTGGTATTTGTTGGGATTTTCTTACTGGTCTTAGGTAGCAGTTCCTAGGTATCTGTAATCTGTTATATATATTGTACCTTTTTTTACTGAGAAAGAGCCTTCTGGGGGGTATGGTGTTTACAGAAGCCTTTTTCTGTGACTTTCCTATTCAACTCTTGCAACACTTGAAATAAATTTTTATATATGGCAAGGATGTCAAAGAGTATAATTTTATGTCAGTTACAGTTTTCCTGTTTGCTTTTTGTCTTTCCTTCTGACTGCTATTTGGTGAACGTTATTCGAATTAAGAAGAGAGGCTTGTGATGACACAGAAAATCTAAAACTGGAGATATCTTGCCTCTGAGTAATGTTAGGGCTTGGATTTTCCAGAATCCATCCTGTGTGTGGTTCAGTGTCAGAATTCACCAGTAGCATCACCTGTGAGTGAGTTAAAAGCAGATGCAGGAGTTCCCGTTGTGGCTCAGTGGTTAACGAATCCGACTAGGAACCATGAGGTTGCGGGTTTGATCCCTGGCCTCGCTCAGTGGGTTAAGGATCCGGCGTTGCCATGAGCTGTGGTGTAGGTCGCAGATGCGGCTCAGATCCCACGTCGTGGCTCTGGCGTCGCCGGTGGCTACAGCTCTGATTAGACCCCTAGCCTGGGAACCTCCATGTGCCGCGGGTGCAGCCCTAGAAAAGACCAAAAAAAAAAAAAAAAAGGATGCAAAGAAGGCATTCTTCAGATTTTGCAGCCACTACACTAAGAGAGTGACAAATACATAACAGCTTCAAGGACACCATCTTCCAGCTTATTTTCCAGATTTCAGTCAAGAGTGTCCTCCAACTGCCCCCAACTCTGATTTCCATTTTCATAGAAGTGTAGTTTTCCCCTGATGTTGTCACAGCTTCCACATCAAAGATCCATGAGAATTTGAATTTTTTCCTTTAAGGCCTCATGTGTCCACCGGGGAAGTATTTCAGAATGCTTGGGAATATTCTGATCCCACTCTCCTCTAGGTTATGTCTGTATAATGTCTACTTTGTGTAGGAATCACTTTATGCCGTTAATAGTGGTAGTGAATGTTTACCTGATTCACCGTGACAGTCACAGTGGTGCAGCCAAAAAGAAGGACATGGCAGTTTAACGGCTGCACCTGAGGCATACTGGAAGTTTCTGGGCTGGGGTCAAATCAGAGCTGCAGCTGCTGGCCTATACACCACAGCCACAGCAACACTGGATCCCAGCCACATCTGTAGCCTATGCCAAAGCTTGCAGCAATGTGGATCCTTAATCCACTGAGTGAGGTCAGGGGTTTTACCTGCATCTTCAGGGATACTATGTCAGGTTCTTAACCCACTGAGTCAAATGTGAACCCCCAAGATGTTTTTCTTCATTGAATGCTTTGAATGGGTAGATTTTATTCTGTCATTGGTGAATATAATCGTTTTCTTAAAGGCAAAAAGAATGGCATGGAGGTAAACTTAACTAGTAGGAAGCTTCATTCAATAATACTAGTAAGAAGAGTCAGCTGTTGTTCAGTTTTCTAATTTTATCTTTTACCATTGTTAGGTATAGGGTTATAAAACCATAAATTCACTTCTTAGTATACCAGGTAATATTTTATTGAAGTATAGTTGATTTACAATGTTGCATTAATTTCTGCTATATAGCAAATTAATGCAGTTTTTATATATGTATATGTGTGTTGTATGTATGTGTATGTCTATATATATATATATATATATATATATATGTATATATATACTGTTTACAATACTGTTTACAAGTTAGAATACAATACAATACTGTTTACAGTTTACAATAGCCAAGACATGAAAACAACCTAAATACCCCATCAACAGATGAAGATGGGGGTGCGTGTGTTTTTCTGCATTTGAGTTTTGTCTGGGTATATACCAGGAGTGGGATTTCTGGATCATATGGTACTCTATTTTTAGCTTTTTCAAGGAGCCTCCATATTATTCTTCATAATGGCTACACCAGTTTATATTCCCACCAACAGTGTAGGAGAGGTCCCTTTTCTTCACACCCTCCACACCATTTGTTATTTGTAGACTTTTCAATGATGGCCATTCTGACCGCTGTGATGTGGTACCTGATTGTAGTTTTGATTTATTCATGTAATGATTAGTGATGTTGAGCATTTTTCATGTGCCTTTTGGCCATCTATATGTTGTCTCTGGGAAGATGTCTGTTTGAAAGACTATAACCTTTTTTTTTGTCTTTTTGCCTTATCTAGGGCCACACCCGTGGCATATGGAGGTTCCCAGGCTAGGGGTCTAACAGGAGCTGTAGCTGCCGGCCTACACCACAGCCACAGCAACGCGGGATCCGAGCCGCGTCTGCAACCTACACCGCAGCTCACGGCAACGCCGGATCCTTAACCCGCTGAGCGAGGCCAGGGATCGAACCCGCAACCTCATGGTTCCTAGTCGGATTTGCTAACCACTGAGCCACGACGGGAACTCCCGGATATGTACATTTTCTATGAAGGTAGAAGCCTCAGTGAATGAGGATGTCATTGTGATTTTAACCTGGGAATTGAGATATTCTGTTGATTTAGGCCACAGATATGTGTGGCTTCTTTCTGTGTTTAATATCATAGGAGGTGATACTCACGTTTTTTTTTTTCCTTCTTGCTTTATAGGGCCAAAGGTGCAGCATATGAAAGTTCCCAGAGTTGCAGCTGCTGGCCTACACCACAGCTGCAGCAACACAAGATCCAAGCCACTTCTGCAACCTACACCGTAGTTCACAGGCAACACTGGATCCTGAACCCACTGAGTGAGGCCAGGGATCAAACCCACATCCTCTTGGATACTAGTCAGGTTGGTTTCCACTGAGCCACAACGGGAACTCCCTTTTAAAATAATTCAAAATGTGACAGTATTTGGCGTTTTCATCTTGCTGCTGTATAACCTGAGTGTACAATATGTGCATTTAGAGCTTCATTCCTCCCATTTAGAGAAACAGAAGTGTCATCTGCATCACTCCAGCCCATCTAGATTTGTTTCTGCCAGTGCACTATGATTTCCCAGTAGAAAACCAAAGAGAGCTGTGGATGTTTAGAGGCAGTCATGCTGGGATAATTGAGATGAGCTGCAGAAAGAGGGCATCATTTTGAATAATATCCTAAATGAGTATGAAAAAGAAATGGGGAGTTCCCATTGTGGCTCAGGAGAAACGAACCCAAGAAGTATGCATAAGGATGCAGTTATGATCCCTGGCCTCGCTCAGTGGCTAAGGATCTGGCATTGCCATGAGCTGTGGTGTAGGTCACAGAAGCGGCTCATATCCGACATTGCTGTGGTGTAGGCCACTAGCTGCAGCTCCGATTCTACCTCTATCCTGGGAACTTCCATATGCCAAAGGCACGGCCCTAAAAAGCGAAAAAAAAAAAAAAAAAAAAAAACAGAGAAATGGGGTGTCTTGGGAGTGCTGGGACAAAGGTTTGATCCCTGGCCCAGCACAGTTTGTTGGGCATTGCTGAAGCTGCACCTGAGGTTGCCACTGTGACTCAGATCTGATCCCTGGCCTGGGAACTCCATATGCGTCAAGACTGCCAAAAATGAAAAAAAAAATCTTTTTTCAACTTTGTTTTTTCGTTTTTTTTTAGCTTTTTTAGGGCCACACTTGCAGCATATAAAAGTTCCCTGGGCTTTGGGTTGAATAGGAGCTGCAGCTGTCGGCCTATACCACAGCCACAGCAATGCAGAATCCAAGCCACATCTGCAGTCTATGTTGCAGTTGCAGCATCACTGGCTCCTTAACCCACTAAGCAAGGCCAGGGATTGAACCTGCATCCTCATGGATACTAGTTGGGTTTGTTACTGCTGAGCCACAACTGAAACTCAACAGCTTTTCATCAGAGGAGGGCTAAAAGTCTGTTTCACTTACCTGCAAAGCCCCACACCCCATTTTGCTGTTCACAATTTCATATCGATATGCTTGGACTTGGAGCACACGGTGTGGAGAAGTGGGAAACAAAAGTAACAGAGTTCTAAAGAGCAAAGGAGGAGTTCCTGTTGTGGCTCAGTCATTAACAAACCCAACTAATATCCATGAGGACATGGGTTCAATCCCTGGCTCTAGCTCAGTGGGTTAAAGATCCGGTGTTGCCTTAAGCAGTGGTGTAGGTCAAAGACACAGCTCGGATCTGGCGTTGCTGTGGCTGTGGCTGGCAGCTATGGTTCTGAAGGTGCAGCCCTAGAAAGACAAAAAAAAAAAAAAATTCAATCTTTCCTCCTCTTTTTGGGTAGGTAGTGAAGTTCACTACATAGAGAGATTTTTGTTCAAATAGGAACCACAAAGCGTCCTGGGGGGTGATGGCATGTTTTTCATCTTTTATTTGCAGTATTACTGTACATTTGTGAAAACTCATGAGGACTCTATTTTCTGTACATATGTGTGTTTTGTATATATTTCTTTTTCTTTTTATGGCTATACCCATGGCATGTGGAAGTTCCCAGACTAGGGGTGGAATCAGAGCTACAGCTGCCGGCCTACACCACAGCCACAGCGAGGCAGGATCCAAGCCACGTCTGCAACCTACACCACAGCTCATAGCAACACTGGATCCTTAAACCACTGAGTGAGGCCAGGGATCAAGCCCACATGCTCATGGATACTAGTTGGGTTCTTTACCCCTGAGCCACAAAGGGAACTCCCTATTTTGTATATATTTTCATTGTTAAAAAAAAAAATAAGTCTCTTTCATATGTAAAAGAACATTAAAATCTCTTGAATATTGCTCTTTAAGTGTTCAGTGCTTCTTTATAGCACTGTGACATCTTCCTTTTCTTTCTTTTTTTTTGTTTTATTTTAGGGCCACGCCAATGGCATCTGGAGGTTCCCAGGCTAGGGGTCAAATCAGAGGTGTAGCTGCTAGCCTATACCACAGCCACAGCAACGCCAGATCAGAGCCGTGCCTGCAACCTACTCTACAGCTCCCAGCAATGCCAGATCCTTAGCCCACTGAATAAGGCCAGGAATCGAACCTGGTCCTCATGGATGCGAGTCAGATTCCTTTCCACTGAATCATGACGGTAACTCCTCTTTTTTCTTTTTTTAATGCTTTTTACAGTTGGAGTTTTTTTTTTATGATTTTTATTTTTGTGGCATCTTTCTTAAATTGAAGGAAGGACTGGGCAAGAAGTATCAGTGGCCTACAGGCCTTTCTTACAGCCCTGTCCTAATTGAGAAAACATCTACTAGAGCTGAACCTGTCCTCTTTTCATACACATAACTAACTAGGAATAAAGGCTGAGGGCTTCCAGGATCTGAATTGAAATCCAGTTCCCCAGACAGATCTTTGTCCAAAGATCTGTTCTGTTGTTCCAAATCCTAAAAGTGTATCCCAAGTGCAATCTGCCGGGGGGGCCTCCGTGCTCATGTTGCCTCGGCGTGCTTTGTTTCCATTGCTGTCCTTGGGCCATTTCCAGCTGTCAAGCCTGCTTACTTGGAAGCATCTTTAAAAATTCATGCTTATCTCTTTGTAAAAAATTTCTAGGCAACACCAGGGGACTGTGAACTGAGAGGGTGACACAAGTGATGGTAGAGTCCTCATCATGAGCACATTCCATTGGCCATAGAAACCGCAGCCATTGCTTTATTATAAAATCTGCTTCCTTATTCGCTCACACAGCACTTAAAAACTGACTGTCTTTGAACTGGTAAACAAGTGGTTTTCAAACCTAGTCACTCCAGCTCCCTATTAATTTACTATAGAGGTCTTGCAGCCTCCAATTACAAGTGTAAATCGCCCAGGGCATTTTTGTACCAAGAACTATTCACAGCCTGCATTACACACAGAGAAGTGACAGTTTTCTATAAATGGAGCACATCTCAGGGCCTGAATCCATAATCCTCCCTGTCCACCTTCTCATTTTCCCTTGGGTCACAAATCCAGGACCCCCTCAGGCTTGCAAAACAGGCCTCCGCATTGAAGAGATACAGGTGCTGAGAGGGTAAAGTCAAAAAATGGCACCTCTGGCATATCCCAGAAAAATAGGAAGTGTCTTCCTCTCTTCTCTGCCATATTCATCCTCGAGGCAGTCACCTCCTTTTTAGGCACATTGATCACTTGTGGACTCGCTTGGGAGCACAGCGTGTTCACGTGCTTTACGGCCACTGTGCCATCACCGTGGACCTGACAGAGCCCGCTGCAGAATGCTGTGTTTCTTCCCTGGATCCATCAGGCCATATCTGACCAAAGATTTGACCTGAACATCAGATGTAACAATGTAACACCAGACAGTCCGGCTACCAATAGAAAGTTCCCTGACCAGGAATTAGACTATCTGCCTATTTTCACCAATCCTTTCACCAATGCCAGTGATCTAGCCGTCTGGTCCCCCAAACAGAATTCCTTACTCACGGTCACTTTCTATGGCATCAAGAACTCTGGGAATATACTGGCAGGACGTATGTAATGCAAGACAAAGACATCACGGGAAAAAAATACTGAAAGCTCATTACCTGTGTTTCAACTTGGTTTGGCCATAGGGCCCAGATATTTAGTGAAAGCTTCTGCTGTAGGTTTTTTTTTTTTCTTGTAAGATTGCTTTTTAATGCATGGAGTTGAGTAAATCAGGTTATTCTCATTAGTGTGGGTATGCTTCATCCAATCAATTGCAGGTTTTTTTTTTTTTTCCTATTTTTTGAGTTGTTTTTACATACCCACAGCATGCAGAAGTCCCTGGGACAGGCATCAAACCTGCACCACAGCAGTAACAATGTTAGGTCCTTAACCCAGTGAGTCACCAGGGGACTCCTCAAAGCTTTTTTTCCCCTTTTTTCTTTTTCCTTTTTTATAGGGCTGCGCCTGAGGCATGTGGAAGTTCCCAGGCTAGGGCTCAAGTTGGAGCTGCAGCTGCCAGCCTACAGCTGGCCCAGCCACAGCCACATCTGTTACCTACACTGCAGCTCACAGCAACTCTGGATCATTCACCCACTGAGCAAGGCCGGGGATTGAACCTGTGTCCTCGTGGTTAACTAGTCAGATTCATTTCCGCTGAGCCATGGTGGGAACTCCCCATTTTTTTAGTAGCCCGTGTCCTCTTGGATACTAGTCATGTTCCTTAACCTCAGAGCCACGATGGAAACACCCCAAAGATAATATTTTTTATGATGAAAGTTTGGGTGCTTTCACCTGAAACTAAGGAACAAAAACAAGGATATATGTTCTTGCCACTTTTATTTGAAAACATACTGGAGATTTTAGCCAAAACCATTATACAGTAAAAGGCTATAAAATACTTAAAGATTGGTTGGAAGATAAATTATTTCTACTTCCAGATGAGATATCTTCTATTCAGAAGAATTTAAGGAATCCAGTTTTAAAAAAAAAAAAAAACATTAGAATTCATTTTTGAGGCCAGCACAGTGATATTACACAAGCTCGATTCCAAAATTGTATTTCTTTTTTTTTTTTTTGCTTTTTGGGGTGGCATCCCAGGCTAGGGGTCTAATCGGAGCTACAGCTGCTGGCCTATGCCACAGCCACAGCAACGCAGGATCTGAGCCGCGTCTGCGACCTACACCGCAGCTCACCTTAATGCACTCACTGAGCAAGGCCAGGGATCGAACCTGCAACCTCATGGTTCCTAGTCGGATTCGTTAACCACTGCACCACGACGGGAACTTCCAAAACTGTATTTCTATATACCTGCAATGAACAATCTGATAATGAAACTAAGAATGCATTTCTAGTAAAATGAAAAGGAACAAAATAATTGAGAAGACATTTAGCAAAATAAGTACATAATGTATACTTAGTAAATAACAAAGCATGGTCAAAATAAGTAAGTGAATATGTAAATAAATGTGAAAACAACCTAATTTCTTGGATCAGAATATTCAACGTTTTTTTTCTTTCTTTTTCTTTTTTTAGGGCTGCACCTGTGACATACGGAAGTTCCCAGGCTAGGGATCAAACTGGGTCTGCAGCTTCAGGCCTATGCCACAGTCAGCCACAGGCACAGCAATGCAGGATCTGAGCCATATCTGCAACCTCTGTTGCAGCTTGAGGCAACGTGGAATCCTTAACTCACTGAGTGAGGCCAGGGTTCAAACCCGCATCCTCATGGATACTAGAGAGGTTCATAACCCACTGAGCCACAACAGGAACTCCCTAACACTGTTGAAATGACACTGTATGATCTCACTGGTATGAGGTACCTTCAGTAGTTGAATTCTTAGAGACAAAAGGAGAATGGTTCTTGTCAGGGACTGGGGAATGGGAGAATGAGGACTTGTCTTACAGGTATGAAAAAAATAATAAACAGAAAACCAAAATACCCTCAGGAGACTAGGAGAAGAACTCTCACACCCTATGAGGACAGTTGAGCCCAAGAGGAAGAAGGAAGACTTTCTTCTCTTGCCTCAAATCTCTGGCCAATGAGAAGCTATCTTCACTCGGCCAGTGTAAACCAACTATACCTTGAACTCTAAATTGCTCAGATCATTCTTTGTTCATGTTAGCCTTCCTTCCCTATATCCTTTTTCCTTCTTTAAAAGAGTCCTTCCCTTGCTGCAGGCGAACTTGGATAGTAAGGTTGCAAATTGCAAATTCTTCACTGATCATGGATAAACCCATATTTTGTTTGAGAAACAAGTGGCAGTCTATTTGTTGATCTCAACATGTTTGTGGAAGATGAAAATCGTTCTGGAGACTCATTTCACAGTTTTCATTGTGGAGTTACTGTTGCGGCTCAGTGGTAACAAACCTGATTAATATCCACAAGAACATAGGTTCCATCCCTCGCCTCACTCAGTGGGTTAAGGATCCAGTGTTGCCATGAGCCGTGGTGTAGGTCAAAGATGAGGCTCAGATCTGGCATTGCTGTGGCTGTAGTGCAGGCTGGCAGCAGCAGCTCTGATTCAACCTTCTAGCCTAGGAACTTACACATGCCGAGTGCAGCCCTAAAAAGACCCCCCCCCAAAAAAACCCCAATAACCCACAATTTCCACTGTATTACATACCACTGAAGTAGACACTTAAAAATGGTGAAAATGAAATTTTTACGGTATGTTTATATTACCACAATTAAAACCAGCTGTTTGAGGGCAAGAGCGTGAAAACGCAACCCACAAAATGGAAGAAAGTTTTGCAAATTGTATATCTGAAAAGGAATTTGTATTAGATACATCTAAGGATCTCATAATTATAAAGTCAAATAATTCAATTTAAATATCACAAAGAATCTGAGTACAAATTTTCCCAAATAAAATACGCAAATGGTCAAAGGCCTATGAAAAGATTCTGGACATCGTTAGTCATCAAAGAGATGCAAATCAAAACCACAAGGAGATTCTGCTTGACAAGAACTAGGATGGCTAAAATTGGAACATAAGGCACTAAACTTTCTGGAGGATATATGGAGAAATTTGAATTCTCTCATAAGGGGTGGAAAGAAGATAAAATGTTGTGGCTACTCTGGAAAAAGTTCTGAAAAGTCTGGGAGCTCCTCCAATATTAAACCTAGAATTATTATATGACTCACTAATCCATTCCTAGGTATATACCCAAGAAAATGAGAACACGTTTCACTAAAACTTATACATGAATTTTATAGTAATGTGATTCATAGTAGCCCAATAGGAACATCCAAATGTCGATTAACAGATGAAAAGATAAATGTGTTTCAACCAATCAATAGTAATTATTCTGAAATAAAAGAAAAAATATTGCTACATAATTGTCCGTTGAAAAAATTATACTGAATGTATGAAGTCCTTCGAAATGCCGTATGTAAAACTTTTCATGTGAAAGACCAGAAAAGGGAAAGAGTAAAGTAGTGGTTTTCTAGACTAGGGGATTGGAGGAGGACGATGGGAAGATTAGCAGTCACAGCTAAAGGTAGAGGAGTTTATTGAAGTTCCTGGGTCAGCAATTGACCTGCGCCACAGCAGCGACCTGAGCCACAGAAGCGACAGTGCCTCATCCTTAACCCACTGCACCCCAAGGGAACTATGAGGAGTTTTTTTCTGAAGTGACAAAAATCTTCACTTTGGAGTTCCCATAGTGGCGCAGTGGAAACAAATCCAACTAGGAACCATGAGGTTGTGGATTCAATCCCTGGCCTTGCTCAGTGGGTTAAGGACCTGACATTGCTGTGACTTGCGGTGTAGGTCGCAGAGGTGGCTCAGATCCCACGTTGCTGTGGCTGTGGTATAGGCTAGCCGCTGTAGCCCCGATTCGACCCCTAGCCTGGGAACCTCCATATGCCGCAGGTGCGGCCCTAAAAAAAAAAAATTGATAACAAAAAAAATCACTTTGGTGATGATTCCATGTATGTGCAAATATATTGTAACCATTAAATGTTCATTTAATGGTTGCCTTTTATAGTGTGTGCAATATATCTTAATAAAGCTGTTCAAGATGAGTTAAGTGTTTTATAATGGCAAAATTTTGTAATGCAGTCTCCTGAAAATATGAGTTGCTGGGTAACCTTATACATCCATCTCTTTCACATAGTTACTTTTATCAGTGTTTGTGTGGTCAATATGCTTAAGATCCATTCTCTTAGCAAATTTCAGTTACACAATACAGTGTAAGTGTATCAGACCCTCATGTTGTAATCTTTAAATGCAATTTTATTAGTCAGTTATACATCAGTAAGGCTGGGAACATAGTGTGGGAACAGTTTCAGGTGCATTTCAGTTTTACATAACAAATTTCTTTTATCAGTGGGTAGAGGAACACAATTGCCTTAGATATATTATCACTGTTGACATTTCAAAGTTTTCTAGGCACACAGGGAACACTGATCTAGAATAAATTTCCTTCTAGTGTAAAATGTACACCTGCAAAGTTAAAAACACCTCTCAGCTTGGGGTTTGATCGAGATTTATCCTGGCACCCAGCTAGGGCCGACTGATGCAGACTTCCTGCCACAGCCAAGTGCTCTGAGATTCTTTAGCCTAAGTACCTAATGAGTGGGAATGGGGAAGGGATTGGTGGAAGGCTCAGCCCTGTCAAGGACCAACGATGAAAATGGAGCTGGTGAGGGAGTTCCCGTAGTGGCTCAGTGGTTAAACGAATCCGACTAACAACCATGAGGTTGCGGGTTCGATCCCTGTCCTCGCTCAGTGGGTTAAGGATCTGGCGTTGCCGTGAGCTGTGGTGTAGGTGGTAGACGCGGCTCCAATCCCGCCTTGCTGTGGCTGTGGCTGTGGCTTAGGCCAGCGGCTGTAGCTCCGGTTAGACAGCCGCCTGGGAACCTCCACATGCCGCGGGTGCGGCCCTAAAATGACACACACAAAAAAAAGAAGGAGCCGGTGAGTTCACATTTAAGTGTCTGTCCGCCTGGGAACCTCCACATGCCGCGGGTGCGGCCTTAAAGTGACAAAAAAAAAAGGAGCCGGTGAGTTCACATTTAAGTGTCTGTCTTTCTTAAAAACAGGCCCAGTTCCAGGAGTGGCCAAAGAGACTTAAACCAAGCCCTTGCCCCCTAGAGGACATCAGACCCTCTAGTTCCAGGCCGGTGTTATCTGTACTTGCTCCGTCTTGAAGCTGAATCAGCAGTCCCTAGCAGCTGCAGAATACATCAGAGGCAATCCCTGGCCTGGAAAATTTTCTGTTCCAAACTAAAAATGTCAGGAGGGGGCAGGTCCAATCCCGCCTCCCGCAGGTTGTCACTCAAGCACGAGGGGGCGGGGCATTGGGGTCTGTCCAATCAGGAGGCGGCCGAGGCAGGTGGGTGGGGCGACGCGCCGCACCGGCGTGGACGTCTTTTCTCCTTCCCACCGTGCAGGGTGTGCGTGTTTTTTTACTCTTCAGGGTCAGTGTTTGCTTTTCAGTCTCTTCTGTCGTGCTCTGACCCGCACTGGTCGTTGGAGTCGAGAGAAGATCGCGGAAACCGAGGAAACTCGCAATGGTGAGTGTGGTGTCCTGGAGAGTGGAGACCCCGCGGAGGAACTGATCGGAACCGGTCGGAACCGGTCTCCTCGTGGGCAACTCCGGAGTCTGCGGATCCGAGCCCGCCCGGCTTGCCCTCCTCGGCGCCGCGCAGACCTCCGTCCCCTCCGGTTCGCGTCGTGGAGGCGGACCCGGCAGTCAGGACCCCGGGTGTCCTGTTCTGTCCCTGCTGTGGCGTCTTCAGCCGAACTGTGCACCCTCTCTGTGCAAGTCTGCACCCGCAGCTCCGTGTCTCTCCCAGGTTGTTTGTTGACCGCGAGGAGGGTCATCAGAGGACAGTGCTGTTTACTGTGGTGGCAGAATAAACTATAATGCCCCCAGCCCTTTTAGTTCGAAAGGGGGGGGTTGCATTTTTTTTTAATGGATTACAATTTTATATCCATTAATGTTTAAGGGATCAGATCTTGCAGTAGTTTCCTTTGTAGAAAAGTTTAAATTAAATTCCTGAGCGAGGAAAGTAACTCAAGACTCCCTTGCCCGCACATCCTCCTCCACTTCTCTGCTCTTAACTCCAGCCACCCTGAGATAACCAGTTTTGAGTACTATTTCATCATCCTTTTACTGTTTCTTTATATACACACAGTTTGGTACGAATGGCTCTTTTTCTTACAGTTGTTTTTTTTTTTTTCTTTTCTTGTAATGATTATTTGGGATCCACATGTTTGTTGTTTGACTACTGAAAGTGTTTGTTGTTTGACTACTGAAAGTCAACGCTCTCCCCCTCCCTTTCCCCTGGGGCTTCCTACCTGTACAGGCTGATAAGAAAGCATGGAGTTTCCTGCTCTGTGGATTGCTCCTTGCCAGGGAGCTTTCGCTGTGCCTGCACGGTGCTGCCCTGTGTGGCATTGTTGACCCCACCAAGTACAGAGGACTCCGAATTAGTTTCCATAGTTCCTTGTCCTTTGGGAGCAGGAGTGTGAGAAGGGGGCCCTCCTAACAGTGGTCCTGCCTGGATGTCTGGGGTAAAACCTGTATGTTTAGAGTGAAGGTGTGACCAAGACTGAGTTTGCCTAGACATTAGTGTGGGGGACGATTAGGGGAGTAGGAGAATGATTGTACCCTATGACTGAGGAGAGCCCAGAAGATAGTTACTACGTAAAGTGCAATTATTTCAGAAAAAAATGAAGAAAAGAGTCAAAGAAAAACAGCCAGTAGGTGTTGAAATCCAGGGAGGCTCAACAAAACTTTTGAGTAATGCTGAGGGCTGTTGCCACAAAGATATTTCCCCTCTGGATTATAGTGGACAACACCCACAGTGTCAGTTTGGCACAGCAGAGGGATTAGTTCAAACCCAGCTTAAGTTCGAGTTCGTTAAATTCTCTAAGGCATTCAGTGTCGTGAAGAGCCTCTGACCCTGTTGACAGTGATTGGAGCCTCCGTGGAGAAGGGGCCTTAAGTTGTCCATCGGCTTTTGAAGCAAGACACTGCCCTAGGTCCCACATTAATACCCCATCAAAATTGGAATTATTCCTGTGTTCTGGGATCTCTTAAAAATAGAGGTCCTCGTTCAATCCCTGCCCTTCCTCAGTGGGTTAAGGATCTGGCGTTGCCGTGAGCTGTGGTGTAGGTCACAGACGTGGCTCAGATCTGGCGTTGCTGTGGCTGTGGCGTAGGCCGGCAGCTACAGCTCCGATTAGACTCCTAGCCTGGGAACCTCCATATGCTGCGGGTACGGCCCTTAAAAAGCAAAAAAAAGAAGAAGAAGAAAAAAAATAGAGGCCTCCACTGAAGTGTCTATTATGACATTTGTCCTGCAAATAGCACCCCAGCAGCTCAGATACTGACACCTACTTGTGAGTATAAGAAAAGGCCCCTCTTTCCAGTGGTCCTGGGTTGATGTCTCAGCTAGAACCTGTGTTTAGAGTGAAGATGTGGCTGAGGCTGGCTTTGCCCAGACATTGTTGGCTGTGACGGGATCTGGGGCTGGGAGGATGATTATAGCCTGCGAATGAGTGATCATGTTCACATCCTCACCCATATTTGGTGTTCTGAATATTTTGAATTGTAGCCATTTATAAGTGTGTGGTGATACCTTGTTTTATTTCCCATTTCCCATTAACATTTGATGGTGAGTATGTTTTCATGTAGCCTACTTCTTTTCAGTATATCTTCTTTGGGTTGCTGTTTGTTCATTTATTTTGCTCCCCCCCCTTTTTTTTTTCATTTTTTTGGCTGCCCCCAGGCATAGGGAGTTCTTGCGACAGGGATCAGATCCAAGTCATAGCTGTGACCTAAGCCACAGCTGCAGCAACGCTGGATCCTCAACCCACTCTGCCAGGCTGGAGGTCAAACCTGTAACCCAGCACTCCTAAGATGCCACTGAACCCGTTGCATCACAGCGGGAACTCCAATTTTGCCTATTTTTAATTAGGTTTTTTCTTTTTGCTGTCGAGCTTTAAGAGTTGTTTGCATATGTTGGATACCAGTCATTTATAAGTGTTTTGCATAGAGGTTCTCCTTGCTGACTTGCTTTTTCATTCTCTTAACACTGTCTTTCTCAGAGTGAGGTTTTTTTCATTTCAGTGAAGTGAAATTATACTTTTTTTTTTCCATTACAGACCTTGCATTTGGGGTTATAGTTGAAAATTCATTACTAAACCCAAAGTCACCTACATTTCCTTCTATATTATTTTCTAGGAGTTTTATTACTTTTACGTTTTCACAGTGAGATCTGTGATGTGGTGTTTTCTGTTTTGGTTTTTTTTTTTTTTTTGGCCCCTCCTAGGAGATGTGGAAGTTCCCCAGGCCAGGGATCAAACCCACAGCAGCGACCAAAGCTACTAAAGTGACAGCACCAGATCCTTAACCTGTTGCACCACAGGAGAACTCCTCTGTGATGTGTTTTGAGTTATTTTTTTGTGAAATGTGTAAGGCGTGTGTCTACATTCCTTGTGTCTGTTTGTGTGCATATGTTTCATGTGAATATGCATTATTTCCAGCAGCAAATAGTTTAAAAGAGTTCCTTATCGTTGGAATTGCCTTTCTGTTTGTCCAAGTTCAGTATTGTATGTTTGGGAGGGTCTGTAGGAAAGCAGTTGATTAACCTTCAGTCTTAATCCGAGGAGTTCTCTCTGTTATTGTGGATTCTTTCAGATGTTTCACAGGGATAATCATGTTGTTGTTAAAGTTTTAGCTACAGGATTCATAAAGATATTTATTCTCAAGAAGTGAAAGTTCTGTTACTCGTTTGTTTTCATAAATGGATGTTGGATATTATTATTTTTATTTTATTATTATTTTTTTTTTTTTGCCACAACCATGTCATGTAGCAGTTCCTGGGCTGATGATCCAGCCCACGCTGCAATTGAGGCCTGCACCACAACTGTGGCAGTGCCAGATCCATAACCCACTGTGCCACAGGGAACTTCCTGTCATACCTTTTTCATCTTTATTTCTCCATCTTTCCTTTCTGATATTAATACTTCCTTCCCTCTTTTCTTAGTTACCTTGACATTGGATATTTATCAGTGTTGTTAGTCTTGTCAAAGAACCAGAGTTAAAAAAATGTTTTCTCACAGTTGCCTCGTGGCCCAGCAGGTTAAGTAAGGATCCATTGTTGTTTCTGCTGCATAATGTGTAATTGATAGGCTAAGAAAGGATAAAATGAAGAACCAGGTAAAATGCTTAGTAAAAGCCAGAGAAGATAGAAAAAAAGGCGAAAGACAAATGAAAGAAAGAACAAGGGCAACAAATAGAAACAGTAGAATGTGTGGTAGATATTAATCCAACTGTATTGATCACCAATTAATTCATTGATGCTCTTAATACAATGAAGGACATATAGTAATATCAGATGTTAAAAATTGTAATTTTATATTCCTTACAAAAAGAATTTTTTAAAATTTATTTGTTTATTATAGTTGATTTACAGTGTTTATCAGTTTCTGCTGTACAACAGAGTGACCCAGGCATACATATATATATACATTCTTTTTATCGTATTATCTTCCATCATGTTCTGTCACAAGAGAGTGGATATAGTTCCCTGTGCTATACAGCAGGACCTTATTGCTTATCCATTCTAAATGTAATAGCTGCATCTACTAATCCCAAACTCCCAGTCCATTCCACTCCCTCCACCATCCCCTGTAGCAGCCACAGTCTGTTCTCCATGTCTGTGAGTCTGTTTCTGTTCTGTAGATAGATTCATCTGTGCCATATTTTAGATTCCACATGTAAGTGGTATCATATGGTATCTGTTTTTCTCTTTCTGACTTAACTTCACTTAGTATGAGAATCTCTAGTTGCATCCATATTGCTGCAGATGGCATCATTTCATTCTTTTTTAATGGCTGAGAAGTAGTATTCTATTGTGCGTATATAACACATCTTCTTAATCCACTCATTTAGCTTGTTTCCATGTCTTGGCTGTTGTGAACAGTGCAGCAATGAACATAGGGGTGCATATATCTTTCTGAATGAAAGTTTTGTCAGGATATTTCCCTGGGAGTGGGATTGGTGGATCATATGATAGTTCTATATTTAGTTTCTGAGGAATCTCTGTACTGTTTTCTGTAGTGGCTGTACCAGTTTACATTCCCACCAGCAGTGTAGGAAGATTTCCTTTTCTCCACACCCCCTCCAGCTTTATTTATTTGTTGACTTATTAATGATGGCCATTCTGACTCAGTGAGGTGGTATTTCATTGTAGTTTTGATATGCATTTCTCTAATAATTAGTGATGTTGAGCATTTTTTCATGTACCTGTTGGCCATCCATATGTTTTATTTGGAGAAATGTCTATTTAGGTCTTCTCCCCATTTTTCCATTTGGTTGGTTTTTTGTTTTTGTTTTTGTTTGCTGTTGAGTTGTGTGAGTGTTTCAGTCCACTGTATTCTTGCTTGTTTGTTTTCTGAAAGGAGTCCAGTTTAATTCCAGTTTGTTTCTTTATACCTGAAATCTGTTTTCCCCTTATAGCTTCTTAAAATATATGCTCTTTGCCTTTGATATTTCTCTAATTGAAATACATTATATTTTGGTCTTCATTATAGTGTTTTTCGGGGTTCCTGTAGTTGCTCAGTGGAAACAAATCTGACTAGTAACCATGAGGTTGCAGTTTTGATCCTTGGGCTTTCTCAGTGGATTAAGGATGTGGCGTTGCTGTAGCTATGGTGTAGGCTGGCGGCTGTAGCTCTGATTTGACCCCTAGCCTCAGAACCTCCATATGCTGCAGGTGTAGCCATCCCCCACCCCAAAAAAAAGCGTTATAGTGTTTTTCATGTTTAGTGTTTGCAGAGCCTCATGAATCTACACTTGTTGTCTGTCATTAGTTTTAGGAAAACCCCGGTGATTGCTATTTATATCTTCTATTTCTTTCTTTCCTTTTAGCGATTTTCGTAATGTGTATTTTCAATTTATGTGTTAAAGGGTTCATGGATATTTTGTTGTGTCTTTTTTTGTTCCTTTTGTCTTTGTGTTAGACTCTGACGAACCTTTTTTTTTTTTTTCTAAATACAGGCCTTAAGAACAGACTGGGGGGTTCCCTTCGTGGCTCAGTGGTTAACGAATCCGACTAAGAACCATGAGGTTGCAGGTTCGATCCCTGGCCTTGCTCAGTGGGTTAAGGATCCGGCGTTGCTGTGAACTGTGGTGTAGATTGCAGACGCAGCTCGGATCCTGCGTTGCTGTGGCTGTGGTGTAGGCCGGCGGCTACAGCTCCTGTTAGACCCCTAGCCTGGGAACCTCCATATGCCGCGAGTGTGGCTCTAGATAAAAGGCAAAAAGACCAAAAAAAAAAAAAAAAGAACAGACTGTTTGGGACATATTTCAAAGATGTCTTTATTTTTCTCTTACTCAGTTTTGGAGAGAGTTTGCGCTTTGAAGTCAGTGTTCTCATGGCTCTAGGAAGACTTTATTTTGAAATTTTTCATCCTCTGCTTGTGAGATTGGGAATCAGAGCTTCTCACTTCCTAAATTCCAGAGTGGAAGTTGCCCAGGCAGCAGCTAGGATGGCTATTTGGGAAATTCTAGATCCTAAAATTATAGAATGGAGACTTTATGTTGTTTTGGAGGAGACCACTGGTGAAAGCCTTATATTTTATTTGTTTATTTATCTGTCTTTTTAGGGCCACACCTGTTGCATATGGAACTTCCCTCGCAGGCTAGGGGTCGAATTGGAGCTGCAGCTCTTGGCCTATGCCACAGCCACGGCAACACCAGATCCAAGCCGTGTATGCAAACTACCCCACAGCTCATGGCAATGCCAGATCCTTAACCCACTGAGGAAGGTCAGGGATTGAACCCTTGTCCTCATGGATATTAGTTGGGTTTGTTACCGTTGAGTGACGAGGAGAACTCCAAAGCTTTATATATTTTATAATCATGGACAAATTCACGATCAAAACTGATGAACTTGCTTTTAGTCCATAGCTCTTAGCCTGTTTCTGAAGGGAACAGGGTTTGACATGAAAGAACTATTCTGGCACATTATCTCACTTTGTGTTCTAAAATCTGGCTGGGAGTTCTCTTGTGGCACAGCAGGTTAAGGGTCTGGTATTGTAGCGGCTTGGGTTGGTCCTGTGGAAGGAGTTCAGTCCTTGGTCCGGGAACTTCCACATGCTGTGGGTGCAGCCAAATAAAATAAAATTTGGCTGGGATCACTGTGAGGTACATGTGCACAGGGATTTTGTGGTCTAGTTGTTATTCCTTTTGCCTCATGCCTGAGCTCTAAGTTAGAATAAGTTCTAGGTGCATGCAATTATATAAGGAGGGAACAGAAGAAAGGAATCTGTGATAATTATTAAAGCTCTCAAAAGGAATGCTTCCCCACAAAGAATAGTGAATGTAATTACTTCTAAAGGCCTGGAGTTAGTTCCCACTGTGGCTCAGTGGTAACAAACCCGACTAGGATCCATGAGAATGTGGGTTCAATGCCTGGCCCTGTTCAGTGGGTTAAGGATCTGGCATTGCCGCAAGCTTTGGTGTAGGTCTCAGATGTGGCTCAGATCTGGCGTTGCTGTGGCTGTGTCATAGGCCAGCACTTGCAGCTCCAATTTGACCTCTAGCCTGGGAACTTCCATATGTCAAAGGTATGGTCTAAATAAATAAACAAATAAATGCCTGGAGGACTTTGGGACAATGTAGTCAGCTTGGCTTTGTTTTTGGTTTTGGGGTTTTTTGTTTTGGCCACACCTATGGCATGCAGAAGTACCCAGGCCAGGGATCAAACCCATGCCACTGCATAGCAGAGACCCTAGCTGCTGCAGTGTCAGTGACAGATCCTTAACCTGCTGCACCACAAGGGAACTCCCAGCTGGGCTTTGTTAAAAGTTCGGTTTCTATGGGGCCCCGGGACTCTCCTGTTTGGTGATAGGACTAGGGAAAAGAGCTTCCACTTCTTCTCAAGAGACTCATTCATTGAAAATTCATACAGATTTGACCCTCTACCTTCTGACGTGCTATATAAATGGTGGATAAACAGGAAGAAGGCAAAAACATTTCCTCACATGAAATCAGGGTTCTTTAAATGTTATTTGTTTCATTTATTGTCAGTTCCCAATAATTTTGTCAGTTCCCAATAGTCTCTGGCTCTGCCATTAATGAGGTATGAGGTATAATGTGTCAGTAATTTATATGTGTTCATGATGGTGTTAAATTTATAAGGAAGTGTGCTGAGAGTAAGTTTCTCATGATCAGGTCATAGAATAAATGTTTGCTGACAACAGAAGCATCTGTAATCTTTCTATAAATGGAGTATAGTTGTCTAGTGCTGTTGGTCGCCTGTATCTTACTGTAAATGTATTTGGGATGTTTTAGGACTCAGTGACCTTTGATGACGTGGTTGTGAACTTCACCCTGGAGGAGTGGGCTTTACTGGATTTTTCACAGAAGGAACTCTACAGGGATGTGATGCAGGAAACTTTCAGGAACCTATCCTCACTAGGTAAGGATAATAACTTTCCTTCACTTCACTGATTAGAGAACAAATGCTCCATGCTAATTGACATTGTTCTAAGATATGTAATTGGGGAAGGGAGGATATTGGTATATAAACTGGGTCCCAGAAAATTAATACAAAATAGTGGAAATTAATAAAGTTTTCATACTAATTTTTCTGGGTCTGCATTTTAGGAAAAACATGGGATGATCATGACGTTGGAGATCAGTACAGAAACAAGGGGGGGAAACTAAGGTAAGTCACACCCAGAACAGATAGCATCATCTCATCTGAGAATCCTAGTATGTTATCAAATATTAAAAACATGCAAACAAAATAAATACCACCTTTTTCAAATTCAGTTCTTAGAATCTTTCTACCAAAACCATTTTCTTAAATGAGACATAAATGCTAGATGCTTGCAAAATAGTTCACTTGCAAACAGTGTTAATAAACCCTATATTTGGAAAAAAAAACGAAAACAAAACCCACAACCCTATGTCTGAATATCAGTGTTTGGGGTGGTCTTTTTTGTTTTTTTGTTTTTTTTCCTGGCTGCGTCCATGGCATGTGGAAGTTCCCAGGCCAGGGATCAAACCCATGCTGCAACAGAGATCCAAACCACTGCAGTGACAACACCAGATCCTTAACCCACTGCACCACAAGGAAACAGCATTGATATTACTCTTTTATAGCAGAAAGGGTGAAGTCCCATTGCAGTGCATTTAGTATACTCAATTTCTAACAATTTACACAAGGTGGAAAACTATAATAAATGAAATAAATATAAGATCAATAAAGAAACCATTAGAAATGTGCTTTTATTTTTTACAGAAGTTCTCTGGTAGAGAGACTCTCTAAACATAAAGACAGTAGTCTGTGTGGAGAAACCTTCAGTCTTATTCCAAGTCTCAATCTGAAAAAGAAAACTGCTGGATCAAAACAATGTGAATGCCATGCATGTGGAACAGTCTTCATGGATCACTCATCCCTTAAAAGACACATGAGATGTCACACTGAACATAAACCAGGAGAGTTTCAAAACTTTGGTGACAAGCTATATGAATGTAAGCACTGTGGTAAAACCTTTAATCATTTCACTTCCTTCCTAATGCACAAAAGAGGTCACACTGGAAAGAAACTGTATGAATGTAAAACATGTTCTAAAGCATTGAGTTCTCCAAGTTCTCTTCGATATCATCAAAGAACCCACACTAGAGAAAAACCCTATGAGTGTAAGGAATGTGGGGAAGCCTTCACATGGCTCATAACCTTTCAGAAACACATGATAACACACACTGGAGATGGACCTTATAAATGTAGGGAATGTAATAAAGTATTCATTAATCCCAGTTCTCTTAAAATGCATGAAAGGAATCACACTGGCGAGAAACCCTATCAGTGTGAAGAGTGTGGCAAAGGCTTCAGTTATGTCTCTTCTCTCCGAATCCACAAAGGAAGTCACACCGGAGAGAAGCTGTTTGTGTGTAAAACATGTTCTAAAGTATTGAGTAGTCTTGGTTCTCTTCGAAATCATGAAAGAATCCACACTGGAGAAAAACCCTACGAGTGTAAGGAATGTGGCAAAGCCTACACATGGTATAATAATTTGCAGTATCACATGATAACACATACTAAAGATGGACCTTATAAATGTAAAGAATGTGAGAAAGTATTCCTTAATCCCAGTTCTCTCAAAATACACGAAAGGAGTCACACTGGAGAGAGACCCTATGAATGTAAGCAGTGTGGTAAAAATTTTAGTTCTCAAAATGGTCTCCACACTCACGAAAGAACGCACACTGGTGAAAAACCCTTTCAGTGTAAGGAATGTGGGAAAGCCTTCACGTGGCAAAAAACCTTTCAGAAACACATGATAACACACAATGGAGATGGACCTTATAAATGTAAAGAATGCGAGAAAGTATTCATTAATCCCAGTTCTCTTAAAACACATGAATGGAGTCACACTGGAGAGAAACCCTATCAGTGTAAACAATGTGGTTTAAGTTTTAGTTCTCAAAAAGGTTTCCAGAATCATGAAAGATATCACACTGGTTGTAAAATATGTGGGAAAACCTTTACTTATACTTGTCCTCAAGAACATGAAAGAACTCAAACTGGGGAGAAACCATATCAATGTCAGGAATGTGGGAAAGCCTTCATATCTCTGTGAAGAATCTGAAGTCACATGAGAAGGCACACTGGAGAGAAACCATATAAATGTGAAGAATGTGGGAAAGGCTTATCACAGTAATTTGAGCAGGCATGAAAAGATTCATTAGATAACACCTCTTGTTTGTAACCAGTTTGGGAACTAATTCATTTGGCCCACATCCTTAGATGTGAAAACTCCCATGGAGAATATGTAGAAATGTAACATGAGATAACTCAATGGAAAGTAATCTATGCATAATGTGTCAGAAAGCCTTCAATGAGTTTGTTTTAAAAGTTTATAAATAGGGAGTTCCCGTCGTGGCTCAGTGGTTAACGAATCCTACTAGGAACTATGAGGTTGCAGGTTCGATCCCTGGCCTTTCTCAGTGGGTTAAGGATCCGGCGTTGCTGTGAGCTGTGGTGTAGGCTGCAGACGCGGCTCGGATCCCATGTTGCTGTGGCTCTGGTGTCAGCCGGCAGCCACAGCTCCGATTAGACCCCTAGCTGGGAACCTCCACATGGCGCGTGCGTGTGCAGCCCTGAAAAGACAAAAATAAATAAATAGTAAAAGTTTATAAATATGTTGTGTTTACTGAGGATCTTTCTTCAGGTGTATCGTCGGACATTGGATTTCTACTAATTTGAGAAATGAATATTATTTTGAGTTAATTCGATAAGTTGCCTTTCAACAGTAGTACATAAGGCTTAAAGGTAGTGATTTTTCTTTTAATGAGATATTTTCTCTTTCCATTTTGAAGCCTCTTGGATCCATGTGTGAGTAAAGTGTATTTTAGTATGCAGTTAGGCTTAAATTTTTATGCTATTTATTCTCTGTTAAAGGTCCATTGAAAATAGCAGCTTGGTATTTTGGGGGAATTTTCGTACTGGCCTTGGGAACCAGTTCCCCGATACTCTTAATATATATATTGTACCTTTTTTACTGAGAAAGATCCCGTCTGTAGTGTGGCGGGTACAGGAGTCTTTTTCAGTTTTCCATTCTATTAAACACTTGGAATAAATGTTAATGTATTGCAAAGAGTACACTTTCATGTAAATTATGATTATCTTGTTTGCCTTTTTTTCCTTCTGACTGGTATTGGTGAATAGAATTTGAACTAGGAAGAGAGATTTGTGATAGGACAGAAAATCTAGAGTTGGGATATCTTGCTGTGAGTAGTAATAGGATCTAGATTTTCCAGAATTTATCCTCTTTGTGGTTCCATGTTAGATGTCATCAGTTGCATTACCTGAGTCATATTGAAAATCACATGCAAAGAAGGCATTCCTCAGATTTTGGACCCACCACATTCAGAGAGAGAGAGATGCATAGGCGGTTCAACGACATAGTATTCTAGCTGCTTACCAGATTCTGTGCTCTTATCATTAAGATTATCCCCAACACCACCTACCCAAGTTTGATTTCCATTTTCTTAAGTTCCACATCAAGGTCTTTCAGAGTCTGAATATTTCTGTAAGGCTTCCTGTGTCCACTTGGAAAGTAATTCATGTTTCATGATTGGGGTGTCATGTGATATACACATAATTTTATGCAGATTATATCTTTTTAATGTCTAGTTCGTTCAGGAAACACTTCATGCTGTTAACAGTGCTAGTGAATATGTGTTTTCCTGTTCCACCATGAGATTCTCAATAGTGTGGCCAAAAAGAACGAAGTGGCTGCTTTGACCCATTGTTCCCTCTCAGAATAAGCTCCTTCCTCATATCAGAAAGACTGTATTTCCTGCTTCTTGTGGCTGACTATAACACCTCAATATGTTTTCAGTTACGTTTGATTGTATGTAATTAAAACTGAATTTTTTTGGTAAAACAAGTTTCTATTGTTTTAGAGAAATATTTTACCAACTCTTTTCTAAGCATTTATATGCTTACAAATATTGTGGTTTTCATTTTCTCAGAGCATATTAAAGTACTCATTTTATTTTTTACATTTATTTTTGGTTTTTGGGGGGCAGTGCCTGCAGCATGTGGAAGTTCCCGGATCCATGCCACAGCAGCAACTCTGAGTCACTCCAGTGACAACCCTGTGTCATTTAGCCCACTGTGCCACAAGAGAACTCCCAAAATACTCATTAATTATGGACATTCAGATAAACTTGGCAGTTTTCTTGATTTATTCATTATATCATTACTCAGTATTATGTGCATACGAGTTCGTTTTTTTCGTTAGGAAAATTTTTCTTTCTTTTTTTTTTTTTTTAAATATGGCTGCAACTGTGGCATATGGAATTTCCCAGGCTAGGGGTTGAATCAGAGCTGCTGCTGAGGCCTACATCACAGCATCAGCAACACCAGATCCAAGCCATCCATATATGTGACCTATGCCACAGCTTTTCGCAATGCTGGATCCTTAATACACTGAGCAAGGCCAGGGGTTGAACCCGCATCCTCACAGACAGTATGTCAGTTTCTTAACGAAGTCACAACGGAAACTCCTACATTTTATTCTGTAGGTTTTTTTTTTTTTTTTGTCATGAAACTAGTTTCTCATTCATCGTTATTACCAAAAATTTAAATCAGTTTTTTCAGTGCCCTCTGGCCAGTGACCCACAGGATCCTGCCTGTGGTCAAGGAGGTGAATGCAGGGGTTCCCACTGTAGCACAGCGGCATTGGTGGCATCTCTGTAGAGCCAGTACAGGGGTTTGATCCCCTGCCCAGCACAGTGGGTTAAGGGATCTGTTACCCCAGCTGTGGTATGGATCACAACTGTGGCTCAGATCTGATCCCTGGCCTGGAAACTCCATATGCCTCGGGGTGACCAGAAAAGCGGGGGGTGGGAAGGAGTTCCCATTGTGGCTCAGTGGTTAACGAACCCAACTAGTATCCATGAGGACCTGGATTTGATTCCTGGCCTTGCTTAGTGGGTTAAGGATCCGGTGTTGCCGTGAGCTCTGGTGTAGTTTACAGATATGGCTCAGATCCTGCATTGCTGTGGCTGTGGCATAGACTGGCTGCTACAGCTCCGACTGAACCCCTAGCCTGGGAACCTCCATATGCGTCTCTAAAAGAAAGACAAAAAAAGGAAAGAAAGGTGGGGGGAGGGCATTATTTGCAGCATAGAGCAAAAATTGGTCCCTCTGTCATATCCCACTTACTGGAAGAATTGTGTTGCCCCTCAGCAGGTGTCTTCTGTAGTAGGTCACTTCCTTCTGGACACACTGCCACTTGAGGAGTCACTTGGGATCACATGAGAGACCAGGGAGTTCACCTATTTTTATGTAAGGGGTACTGCTACCACCCCGATGGGGCCCACTGCAGAGATGCTGCATTCTGTCCCTAAATCAAGCAGGCCACCTGGGATGAGAGATGGACCCAAGCATTAGGTGGATTAATCCAGCTCCAGGCAATGGTGCTAGCACTAGAGAATTCCCTGCCACCAGTCGAACTCACCTGCACGTCATTACACAGGTCCTTTGGCCACTGCCCAGGATCCAGGCGCCTCATCCACCAGTAACAGGTCCTTTCCAAGCTCACCCCTTTGGCATAAGAACGCTGAGGGATCTTGCCTCACGATATCTAAGGGCAAATCAGTGCCAGTCCTCTCTCCGCACATGTATTAAACTTCAGCCTGCTGAGCCTTATTTCAACGTGCAGGGCAATCAACTGACTTGAATTTCTGACCACGCTCTCACTTGGCATCTGATGGTATTAACCTTGGCCCTGTGAGGCCTCACAATCCGTAACCATTTGGAGGCAAAATTCACGGGCCATCCCTTCTCTGCCACGGCTGCTTCGCTACTGGCTGGTGCACCTGATGTGAACAGACCCATCCTTGGTGATATATAGGTTTAATCAGAACATAAGAGCTTTTTGCCACCTGAATACCTACTTGATCACCATATCAGCAAGGCTTCAGTAAAGAAACAGTGGATTAACAGAGAAGTGGAAGATCCAGGAGTTCCCGTTGTGGCTCAGTCCTTAACGAATCCGACTAGGAACCATGAGGTTGCGGGTTAAATCCCTGGCCTTGCTCAGTGGGTTAAGGATCCGGCGTTGTCGTGAGCTGTGGTGTAGGTTGCAGATGCGGCTCGGATCCCGCGTTGCTGTGGCTGTGGTGAAGGCCAGCGGCTACAGCTCCGATCTGACCCCTAGCCTGGGAACCTCCATATGCCATGAGTGCGGCCCTAGGAAAAAGGCAAAAAGACAAGAAAAAAAAAGTTGTTGGTTTCACATGGCCTTTCAACTAATATTCAGATTCGTTTAAATGGCATGTGACATGGAGAACAGACTTGTGGTTGCCAAGGGGGAAGGGGAGGGAGAGGGATGGACAGGGAGTTATGGGGTCAGTAGATGCAAACTGTTACATTTACCATGGATAAGCAGTAAGGTCCTGCTGTATAGCACAGGGAACTATATTCAACCACTTGTGATAGAAGATGATAGAATATGACAAAAAGAATATATATATGTATAATTGGGTCACTTTGCTGTGCAGCAGAAATTGACAGAACATTGTAAATCAACTATAATTAAAAAAATGTTTAAATAAAATAATGAGATGTGACAGCATTCACTCTATATACCTCAGGGGTTAACTTTAATAAAGAACTGACCAGAAATTTCCAGGTTAAGGATCCAGTGTTGTCACTGCTGTGGCTCGGGTCACTCCTGTGGTGTGGGTTCCATCCCTGGCCCAGGAACTATGACATGCCAGAGGTGCAGCCAAAATAAAAAAGAACTGACCTCATTTTTTGATATTTGACTCTTAAGACTTTGGGTACCTGCTCACCTGTCTGGCCTACAGTGATTACTAGGAAGTTGAGACACGTTCCTTGTCTTTTCACGTCACAGGTAGGAGGGTCAAACTTTGAAAACCTGCAGCCTCCACTCCTACACACATTAAAGAGCCAGCCCATTCTTTGCACAAGGCACCTGAACTAGCTTACCCTTGCCCTACTCTCCTTAGAAAATACCTTTTAATATCTTTTCTGCTGATTCACGTGACAACATCAGTGTTGACATCTGATCCCATTTTGGAAAGGGGGTTAATCCTACCCCCTAAAGTGCAACAATAAAACAGAAGGTAACACATGGGAAATATCTTTAGGGTGACAAACATGTCTTCATGGTAGCATTTTCTTTTTTTTTCCCACAGCATGCAGCAGCTTGACTTAGAATCTGTTCCCAGGCCAGGGATTGAACCCTGGGCTGCAGCAAGGAAAGCATGAAGACCACCAGGGACCTCCCAGAATAGGATATTTTAGAATGTAAAGAGAGAAATTCATATATAGAAATCCAAGTATGATGACAGAAGAAAAATTTTGAAATCACTAGCATGGTCACCAGCAGAGGAACAGATTAAGTGAAAATGCTATACAGTCTTATAAGGGAAAAATACAGAGCAACACAACTGAATGGAAGGTTTCTACCCTGATATGAAAAGAGCTCTGAATGATCACTGTTATCTTCACAAGAAAAAAAGCTGAGGGAGTTCTTGTTATGGCTCAGCAGGTAGTGTCTGTGAGGACGCAGGTTTTATCCCTGACCTTGCCTAGTGGGTTAAGGATCAGCATTGCACAAAGTTGCGGTGTAGGTTGCAGATGCACCTCAGATCCCAGGTCCCTGTGGCTGTTCCACAGGCCAGCAGCTGCAGCTCCAATTCCACCCCAAGCCTGGGAACTTACATATGCTGCAGGCACAGCTGGAAAAAGAAAAAAATAAAATAAAGAGACACTAAATTAGAAACATAAACTTAAACCTTGATGAAATAGAAAGTAACAAACCCAAAGGACAAAATAAGTACTCGTAAAACTATAAAACATGGCCAAAAGAAATTAAGTGTAAGTAAGTGGGAAAACACCCCAGTTTCATGATTCAGAGGAGTTAACGTTGTTGAACTGGCATTATTCCACAAAATGATCTGAAGATTCAATGCAATACCAATCATGATGCAGATCTGTAATGTTTAAAGATATTGGTCAGCGGTTTCATATTTTTTTTTGTCTTTTTGCCTTTTTTTTATGTAGAGCCGCACCCGCGGCATATGGAGGTTCCCAGGCTAGGGGTCTAACAGGAGCTGTAGCCGCCAGCCCTTGCCACAACCACAGCAACGCGGGATCCGAGCCACCTTTGCAACCTACACCGCAACACTGGATCCCTAACCCACTGAGCAAGGCCAGGGATCGAACCCGCAACTTCATGGTTCTTAGTCAGATTCGTTAACTCCTGAGCCACGAAGGGAACTCCCAGCTGTTTCATAATTTTATATGGGTTTCGACTTGCAAGGCACCAGATTTGCCAAACCATTCTTGAAATCAAAAAACAAAGTAATAGGACTAACATGTCTTAATTTCAAAAACTTTAAGGAAACGTATTCTAGGTAGTGTGGGACTGATGCAAAGACAGACATACAAATCTATGTATAGAAAGAGATTTGAGAAAGAAATCTCTGCATTTAAGGTCAATTGATCTTTGACAAAGGTTTCAAACATGGGGAAATAATATTCTTTTCATAAACTGGTGCTGAGTCCAACTGGATGGACATATGCAAAAGATCTACCCTTATGTCACACCACATTAACTTACCAATAAGGATCGAAGATGTAAACATAAGAGGATAAGTGTAAGAAACTTGGATAGAACATAAGAAAAATCCCCTGAACTTGGTTTTTGGGGAAAAAATGTTATATATGACACCAAGAGAAACTACACGAAAATAACACTGGTAATTTGAACTTCATCAAATTAATGGCTTTGGTGGGTTGTTTGTTTTGGGGGGGCGCTGGCCACACCCATGGCACGTGGAAATAGGGTTTCTGGGTGCCAACTTCCCACCAGAGCCAAGCGACCACGGATTTTCTTTCCATTACCAAGTGAGTGGGAAAGCGGCAAGGATGGATAGAAGTCTCAGTGAAGGGCCAAATAGTAAAACGATGCCAGACTCTTTAATTACAGATGGCGTGGTCACCTGAGGTGTCTGGATTTCTAAACAAGGGTCACAATTCAGCCAAGACATTGACCCCTAAAGGACAGGTTAAGTGTCGCCTGGTCTGTGCCAACCTCCTGTGCACTAGTTACTTGCCATTTGACAATTCAATCAGCATTTCCCTGTGCCTCAGCGTTTACAAAGAACTTGGCGAAAACAACAGAGGTAGCCCAAGCTAGAGAGAAAGTTCCGTTAAAATGCTAATTTCCCTTGCCAGTTCAGGTCTCCTCCCACCAGCCGCAGAGGCACGAGTCCTCCTACACTGCTGTCACTCAAGCGTGAGGGGCGTGGTCTTCCAAGCTGTCCAATCAGGAATCCCTCTAGGGAAGGTGGGTGGGGAGACGCACCGTACCGGCGTAGACGTCTGTATCGCTCTGGTTTGAGTGTTTTTAATTGTCCCCGGTGGCTCTGCCGCAGTGTCTCCCGAGCTTGGTCTGCAGTGGTCGTGGGAGTCGTCAGAGGGACTCAGGGAAACCTTGAAATGGTGAGTGTGCTGCCCTGCAGTGTGGAGACGAGGTGGAGGGACTGGTCGTAACTGGCCGTGGCGGGACGTGGGTCTGCCCGCGGTCAACTCAGGAGTCTGCGGACTTGAGACCGCGGGTGTCGCCGCTGGGACCTCGTTCCCTCCACCTCGCCGCGTGTGGGCGGGGGTTGGGAGGGGTGCTGGGCCGGCGTCTGGGACCCGGGCGTCCAGTTCTACCACTAAGCGCGGCGACTTGGGCCCTGACCTCGGAACCTGTGTGAGCAGCTTTGCACCCGCAGCCCTGGGTCTCCCTCAGATTATGCTGTGACCACAGGGAGGGTCATCAGGGGACGGTCGTGACTGGGTCTCCGGGGATCGTGCGAAGGAGGAGCTGTGCTCTGTTGAATTCAGCCTCTTCCTTTTCCTCAGAGGGATTCATTTTCTCCTGAGTTTTTCAAGTGTCTTTTATTTTAGAGCAGGGTATCAAATCCCCAACTCTGTCCCTCCTGCCTGACTTTTCCTAGAACTGGCAGTAGATCCCTACGTTTCCAGATTCCTCCCCTCCTTCCCAAAGCCAGCTTCCCCTCTTCGATTCATAGCATCACTATCAACTCTTTGTCTCCTCTTGTGCATTTCAAAGGGACACAATATTTTAACTGTTTATCCTTTTCCCACAGAGCCATGGATAGCTCTTAAAAGATTTTTTTCCTTTTTTTTGTCTGTGGATGTTTTACATGAGGAAAAAAGTGATCACATTGAAACCATGTACATTATATGACAACCTTGTGCCTCTCCACGGAGAATCTTTACTGGACACATACATCCAATGGGAAGTCCTTTGGGTGGAATTTATTTGGAAACTTTCCAGAGTGTTCTCACCTGTCAACACTGCCTCTCCCCGGGTTTGTCACCTTGAAGAGATTTATTGACATGTCTCCGTTTTTTAATTAAAAATTTTTTTAATTATAGTTAGTTGATTTACAGTGTTTTGTCAATTTCTGCCATACAGCATAATGACCCAGTCATACATACATACATATATGTGTGTGTGTGTACACACACACACACACGCGTTCTTTTTTTCATATTATCTACCATCATTGTCTATCCCAAAAGACTGAATATAGTTCCCTGTGCTATACGGCAGGACCTCACAGCTTATCCATTCTGAATGTAATAGTTTGCATCTCCCAACTCCAAACACACCAGCCATCCCACTTTCTCCCGTCTCCTTCATTTTTTCAATAAAGGAAAAATGTATTTAATCAAGAGAGCTATAAGGACAGTATAAAGTAGTTCCAAACAGGCAAGAAAGAAGTGAGAGAAAATAAAAATTGAGAGAAAATAAAATGTTCTTGTATTACATTTTGTCAAGAATAATTGTTTTACTCTTTCTTTCCCTGAACTTTTGTGCTAAGTTTCCAAGGCCTGTGCTTACTTTCGGATGTTTTCAAATGAAATTGTAGGGCCCGGAAACGAATCTGACTAGTACTCAGGTTCAATTCCTGGCCTCGTTCAGTGGCTTAAGGATCCGGCGTTGTGTGAGCTGTGGTCTAGGTCTCTGACGCGGCTTGAATCTGGCGTCACTGTGGCTGTGGTGAAGGTGGGTGGCTGCAGCCCCAATTCGATCCCTAACCTGGGAACCTCCATATGCCACGTGTGCGGCCCTAAAAAGACAAAAAAAAAAAGACAAAAAAATTGCAGGGCTTAGGCCAAAAAATGTCCAAGTATGACTAAGTGTCTACAGGTGAGTTTCTTGCCATGGAAATATTGCTAACATTTGTTCTGGATGGAATAGATATTTGGGGTTTTACGCTTCAAATCATCTTATAATTTTCTTTACTCCTTACCCCATAAACACTGGGTTTAAGTTAATTTTTTTTGGTCAATTTTGTTCAAAAACTGGCAGTGTGTCATTTAAAATTTCAATGATACAAAGCAAGTCCAGGGAAAGGACAGGCCTGCCGTCATTGGCCCTCGCTGAGGCCCCCTTGAGGCTGCAAAGGGAAGTACTCCAAGACCCAGTCGGTCCTTTCTGGGAATCCTACCCCTGCTGGTGTGCTACCTGCTCACACGCTCTACCGAAGGAGTGTGAGTAGAAGGGAGTGTGAAAGCTGCGAATGGTGGGTGGGGGGTGGGGAGTGGTCCCTTTTCTGAGGTTGTAGTTGTGGTTCTTTAGATATATGGAAGTTCCCAGGCTTGGGGTCTAATTGGAACTGCAGCTGCGGGGCATACACCACAGCAATGAAGGATCCAAGAGTCTTCGACCTTCATAGCAAGGCCCTATCCTTAACCCACTGAGAAGGGCCAGGGATGATCCTGAGTCCTCATGGATACTAGTCTTGTTTGTTACCACTGAGCCACAAAGGGAACTCCTTTTTTTTTTTTTTTTTTTCGTTTTTAAACATAGAGTTTGAGCTTTGCCTAGCATTTGAGTTTTTGGTATAGGTGCAGTTAGTGTAATTGGTGCACAATGAGTAAGTCTATGAAAATTAGGTGTTCTGTCTCATGGGCAGCATTTTATGAATTAGGGAGTTTCTTTGGGTCAGAACCTTAAAGTGAATCAAGCTGAGAGTTCCCTGACTTGGGAGAATAGAAGCCCGGAGGAGGAAGAGCTTCTGTGCTCATACAAGAGGGGAGGGTGCATGGACCCCCCAGAGTTAATTCTTGTGACTGCTCAGGTGTCCCTACCCTCCTTCACTGGGGACTGACCCACTCTAGGGGTTCCATCTCCACCCAGAGTGTTTAAACCCCAAGTCTGTAATATGTTCAACTTTCCCAAACTGGATTTTTTTGAATTGTAGGGGAGCAGGCTGCTTATCTGTTTTGCTTTCCTTTTGTTTGTTTGTTTTTTAATCCTAAATATTGCAGCCCTTTAATTCTAGTTTGCACTATCGCATGGGATTTTAAAATGTAAGTTGACTGAGAGGTGTGATATAAGGCAAGAAAATTGTGGAACCAATTTTTATTTCATTTAGGCAAGGGACCTCAAGATGTTAGATGAGTGTATTTAATATTTAAGGTCTCAGGTGCTTTTTCCATTTTTAGGTCAGTGTTTATAAGTGCCTGTCCCTAGAAAACTTTGACATTTAAAGCACTCTACTATTCCTAAGGTAAGTGAATTCATGTTTTAGTGTTCGTGAGGAAAAAAACAACTGAATTTCTGTTTTCATTGATATGAGGCAAATCCTCAAAGCCTCTATAAATATCTGAAATTGCTAGTTTATTTCAACGTTTTATGCCTAATATATTTTTTAATTTTCTGCTTTTCTATTTTTATATTATGGTTTTCCATTCATTCCTAAAAATATCTCTAGTGTGAAATATAGTGGAAGAACAAACTACAAATGCCCTTGGTCCATTTATTTATTTATTTATTTATTTATTTTCTTCTTACAAAGAAAATAAATAGCCACAGCTGCAGCATATGGAAGTTCCCAGGCTAGGGGTCCAGTCGGAGCTGCAGCTGCTGGCCTACACCGCAGCCACAGCCACACCATATCCAGGCTGCCTCCTGCAGCAATGCTGAATCTTTAACCCACTTAACAAGGCTAGGGATCAAACCCTCATCCTCATGGATACTATTTGGGTTCTTAATCTGCTGAGTCACAACGGGAACTCCACTCTTAGTCCTTTTAGTTAGAAAGGGATTTGTAAATGATTTATAGTCTGCAGTCTTATACTCCTTAGTGTTTAAAGGATTAAATCTTGGAGTGGTTTCCTATGTAGAAAAGTTAAAATTAATTCTAAAATGTAAAAGTTAATGTAAAAAAAAGTTAATGTAAAATAATGATTAAGCTTAGTAAAAGAGGGCGTATATAAAATTTTCTCCTTTTAAATAAGGAATTCATGGAAAGGTTAAAAAAAATCGCTAAGATAGGAAACTAACTTAAGACTCCCTGTCCACATATATTGCTCTGCTCCGCTCTTTTTCCAGCCACCCTCAGATAATCAGTTTTGATTCTTGATCATCACGTTAGTATTCTTTTATATAAAACAAGTGAGTGCAAATGCCTATTTTCCTTACCTGGGTTTGTTCTTATAATGACTAGAAAGGGTCCACGTATTTGATGTTTGACTCCTGAAAGTCAAGCCTCTCTCCCTGCCTTTCCCCTGGTGCTTCTTACCTAGACAGGCTGATAAGAAAGCCTGGAGCCTCCTGCTCTGTGAGCTGCTCTTTGCTGGGGAGCTTTCCCTGTGCCCTGCACTGTGCTGCCCTATATGGCATTATTGATACGAAGGATACCAAGGTGGCAGTTTCTGTAATTCTCTGTCCTTTAGGAGGAGTATGGCAGTGGATCCCACCTAACAGTGGTCCTGGGTGAATGTCTAGGGTAGAACAGGGCTGTGTGTTTAAAATGAAGGTGTGGGAGTTCCCGTTGTGGCGCAGTGGTTAATGAATCCGACTAGGAACCATGAGGTTGCGGGTTCGATCCCTGGCCTTGCTCAGTGGGTTAAGGATCCGGCGTTGCCGTGAGCTGTGGTGTAGGTCACAGATGTGACTTGGATCCTGCGTTGCTGTGGCTGTGGCGTAGGCCGGCGGCTACAGCTCCGATTAGACCCCTAGCCTGGGAACCTCCACATGCTGCGGATGCGGCCCTAAAATGACAAAAGGCAAAAAATAAAATAAAGTGAAGGTGTGACTGGGGCTGATGTCTCCCTAAAATTGGGAGGGGGCTTAGTGTTACCAAGTCCAAGCTCTTAACCACGCACTGTATTCCTGGATCCAACAGATACAACCAAGCCAAAGAATGAAGGATACTTATAGCCAGTAAGGAGAATACCCAGGATCTTTTCCAAAGCAGTGTCTCTTCACACAGCAAAATTGGGAAAGTTTTAAGCTGAGGGTACATGTGTATTCATGAAGGGGCTTAGGCAGAAGAGAATTCAGCCTAGAATTGGGGCAAAGATCGACAGAGTCCAAGCTTTAGTCGACTGAAGCGTCACCATTCTGTCTCCCACCTGGGTGAGGGCCTTACTTCCTGCAGAACTCAAGATGTATTACTATGTAGATCCCTTAAGCAGGAACTGGGACTCCGCTTTGTCACTGCAGTATGGTTCACTGCATTTTCTCTGTTTCTGCATTCCTTTGCCCCTTTAGATCATGGATTACTGAAACTTGTTCAGGGGCAAGCGTTGTGGCCAGGCATTGAGCCACAGCAGTGACCATGCTGAATCCTTAGCTATTAGGTCACCAGGGAACTCCCAGATTTTTTTTTTTTTTTTTGGCTGCCCCACAGCATGTGGAGTTCCCAGGCCAGGGATCAGATCCAAGCCACAGCTATGACCTATGCCACAGCTCTAACAGTGCCAGATCGTTAACCCAATGTGCCTGGCAGGGGATCAAACCTGTGTCCCAGCACTCCAGAGACACCGCCAATCCCATGGCGCCACAACGGGATCTCCCAGATCTTTTGACATTATTGTATGTTACCCTTGTAAATATCTCCAAGTGCAACCGGGCAGTAAATTATGTGGACACTGTTGGGAAATTGCTGGAGTGTAAATAGTGATCAAGCTCAAATTAACAGGAAGTACTAATGGAATATCTCAAATGGCCATCCCTCCATTTGTACATCATTTAATGATTTTGGTCACAGTGGTCTTCGACACTTGGGTTTTTTGTTTTTTTTTTTGTCTTTTATTGTTTTTAGGGCCGCACCTGCAGCATGTGGACATTCCCAGGCTAGGGGTCTAATCGGAGCTGTAGCCACTGGCCTACACCACAACCACAGCAATGCCAGATCCGAGCCACATCTGCAACCTACACCACAGCTCATGGCAGTGCCAGATCCTTAACCCACTGCGCAAGGCCAGGGATTGAACCTGCAACCTCATGGTTCCTAGTCAGATTTGTTAACCACTGTGCCACGACGGGAACTCCAACACTTGGGATTATTAAATTGACTAATTTTTGTTCTAATCATGTGAAATGGGATTTACTGGACATTTTAGTGTCCTATTACCCAGGTGTTGGACATTTTTTCTTATATTATTCTATGTTAAATATGTTTTGCTCCTTTTTCTGTTTTAAAATTTTACCTCTGTTCATTTTAACTGCAAAGTAGCCCTTTTATATTTTTATATCTTTGTTCATTGCAGCTGTTTTTCTTCCCCTTTTTATGTATCTCTTAACTACCCTAATTTTAATATATTTGAATTTATCTCTGGCTTTATAGCTTATTCTCTTTTTCTTATAGGAGAATAGTCTTTCTAGTCTATCAATACAACATTAACTTGTGACTTGAAAAAATGGCCTGGTTTTATCTTTCATGTTTAAATCCATGATGAGTTGGCTATTGTCTATGGAATGGAGGGAATATATGATGCATTTTTTTCTAACTGGATAATAGTTTGTCCCTGCCTTATGTAGTCAAATGTTCATGATACTTGCCTCTACTCTCCTACTCTGTCCTTGAGCAGCTTTTCCTATTCACACCTATATTTGCAACATATTAGTTGCAAATATAGGTGTGAATAGTATGTACCAGTTTAAAGCTTTCACTTCATTTGTGTGTGTGTGTTTTCTTTTTAAGGGCCGCACCCATGGCATATGGAAGTCCCCAGGCTGGGAGCTGAATTGGAGCTGCAGCACCTGGTCCATGGCACAGCCACAGCAGCGTGGCACCACAGCATTGCAACATACACCCCACCCCAGCTCGCAGCAACACCGGATCCTTAACCCACTGAGCAAGGCCAGGGATTGAACCTGAGTCCTCATGGATACTATTTGGGTTCGTTACCACTGAGCCACGATGGGAACTCCCTCATTTATGTTTTTTTATTAAGGATTTAGATATTCCCTTATTACAGACTGGTTTTAAATATTGGACATAGAAAAAAAAAGGAGAGGAAGAAAATACTGGTCTATGGAAGACACTTTACCTTGCCTTTGTTCTCTTTCTCTCTGTTCATGTTCTATCTAAATTAACACAGGTGTGTTAGCTAGACCATCATATTTTTCCATGGAAGAATTGCCTATTTTCAGACATTCCTTCTTCTTGTTAGGTTTAGAGGAGTAGTTCTTGTTGAGTCCTAAAAACTGTTTTAGGTATTTGTGAAATTTAATAGATATGTCATTTGGGAGAGGTGACATCTGAGTGGCCCTGAATTCTTTCTAAGAATACGTGCCGTAATTTTACTTTGACATTACCTAATAATTTTTAAAAATTTCCATGAAGATCATTAAATATTTTGTTTTAATCTTGTTTACTCTTGTGCTAAATATGACGTGGAAGAAGCCAGGAGCAAGCTCTCAAATGTTAGCTCTTGGTGTAATCGTCACATAGGATGGGCTCAGTTCTCCAAGTAACAAATTGTGAATATACGTGTGTATTACTGTCTACCCAGGAAGCTCTGTAGAGACTTGGTGCCCATAGTGGTTTTGGGGGGCTGATTGGGTAGACATTGTCTGCTGAACGTGAAAACAAATTATGTATTATCCAAAAAGGAATCCACTTACACTGTTAGTGGGAAAGTGAATTGTTTTTTTGGGGGGAAGGGAGTCTTTTTAGGGCCAAACCCGCAGCATATGGAAGTTCCCAGGCTAAAGGTTGAATGTAATGTATATGTATGACTGGGTCACTATGCTGTACAGCAGAAATTGGCATAACATTGTAAATCAACTATACTTGGAGTTCCCGTCGTGGCTCAGTGGTTAACGAATCCGACTAAGAACCGTGAGGTTGCGGGTTCGATCCCTGGCCTTGCTCAGTGGGTTAAGGATCCAGCATTGCCATGAGCTGTGGTGTGGGTTGCAGACGCGTCTCGGATCCCGCATTGCTGTGGCTGTGGCGAAGGCCGGCGGCTACAGCTCCTGTTAGACCCCTAGCCTGGGAACCTCCATATGCCTCAGGTGCGGCTCTAGATAAAAAAAGGCAAAAAGACAAAAAACCCTATACTTTAATAAAAATTTTTTTTTAATTACAAACTTTCCAAAGGAAAATAGGAGTTTATAACATTGTTGGCAGAAATACTTCAGGCACACTGAGACACTTTTCTGTAAGGTTGAGGAGTTTGCTCCAAAAAGCACATATCCAAGATACTAGTGATAGATGGAATTTGTGAGCCGGCGGCATTTGTAAGGATGAGCAGTCTTGTGCTTCCTAATGTTCACTCTCTTTTGCACACTGGGTACTTGGTTTTGTTATGAACAAGTGCTGTTGTTCCGGTGAAGAAAGAGTAATTAGGGCTGCTTTGGGCAGCAGCTCCTCTTGCTCTCTAGACCCACAGCAGGAGAGATGTTCCTTTGGTTTGGATGTGTTTGTTTGTTTGTTTTGGCCACCCCTGCGGCAGGTGGAAGTTCCAGGACCAGGGACTGAATATTCGCCACAGCAGCACATCAAGCCACAGCAGTGACAACATCAGATCCAGGAGTTTCCATTATGGCTCAACAGGTTAACAGCCCAACATACTGTCCGTGAGGATTCGGATTCAGTCCCTGGCCTTGCTCAGTTGGTTAAGGATCCAGCGTTGCTGCAAGCTGTGGTGTAACCTGAAGCTACCGCTCTGATTTCACCCCTAGCCTAGGAATTTCACCCCTCTGCTGCAGGTGTGGCCATAGAAGATAAAAGGAAACAAAAAAATCAGATCCTTAACCCGCTCGGCCACCAAGAAGTTCAGAATTATTCCTGTGTTGATATTGCTTTACCAAATATGCTAATTCTAGCATCAGAATTGTGAATAGGAGTCTTTTTTCTGTTCCCTCCACATGGACATCAATGGGTAATTGCCATCATTCAGGGACCAGCACTTAGGAAATTATGCCTTTGGGGAATTCCTGTACTTGGGCTGTCACACTGCTGTGCTACAGGTGAGAGGTCAGAAGTGAGAGAAGGTGGGAGGACAGCCTGGAGAATGGCTTGTCAGGTATCAGTTGCTGCTGAAACTAGATAAAGGGTATTTTATGTTTTTTCAAGGAAAGAACTGTTGAACTCTTTATGTATTATAATTTGTGCAAAATCCACCGTGAAGTCATTGAAGATTTTAATGAAGCCCTTGCAAATTTCAAGTCATTACCTGTTTATCAAGGTCAGCAAGGCCTAGGTTACAGTTTTATTATTCTGCAAAAGAGGTCTTCTGTGATCTTATCATCTCAGTGTGGGTGACTATGTGTCCTAAAAATTTTGCAGAATCCATCTTGAGGTACATGAATATGGAGATTTTGTGTAGATGTAAGTTGTTGTGCTTTCCTACTCATGCCTGAGCTCTAACTCTGAATAACTTCCTAGCCCTATTTTTTTCCCTTTTTTTTTTTTTTTTTTTTTTTTTTTTTTTTTTTTTTTTTTTTTTTTTTTTTTTTTTTTTTTTTTTTTTTTTTTTTTTTTTGGTTTAAAGGGGCGCACCTGCAGTATATGAAAGTTCCCAGGCTAGGGGTTGAATCAGAGCTGCAGCTACTGGCCGAAACCATAGCTATAGCAATACAGAACCTGAACTGCATCTGCGACCTACACCACAGCTCAGGGCAATGCCAGATCCTTAACCCTCTGAGTGAAGCCAGGGATTGAACCTTCATCCTCATGGATACTAGTCAAGTTTGTTACCGCTGAGCCACAGCGGGAACTACCAACAAGAATATTTTAATTTAGCCACCTGGATCTGACTACTTCCACTGGCCTGGAGTACTTCAGGACGATGGGACTAGTTGGGTCTTGTTACAAGTTGGACTTCCATAGGACTTTTGGCCTCATGTTTGGTGATGAGAATAGAATACAAAGCTTCCAGTTCTTCACTGTGCTTTTATTTGTTAAAACCTCAGGAGTTTCCTGGTGGTGTGGTGGGGTAAGGATCTGGTGTTGTCCCTGCTGTGGCTCAGGTCACAGCCGTGTGGTGGGTTTGATCCCTGGCCCCAGAACTTCTATAGGCCTATGGGTGCAGCCAAAAAAGAAAAAAACCTTCATGCAGAAGTGCTCATCTAATGCTGCCCAGTATGGCAAGTATTAAAGAGGGTGCTAAAGGTTTTTATTAGAGGAAACTGATGTGCTTTATTTGATTTTTTTTTTTTTTTTTTGTCTTTTGTTTTTTAGAACCGCACCCATGGCATATGGAGGTTCCCAGGCTAGGGGCTGAATTGGAGCTGTAGCTGCCAGCGTACACCACAGCCACAGCAACATGGTGTCTAAGCTTCATCTGCGACCTACACCACAGCTCACAACAATGTTGGATCCTTAACCCACTGAGCAAGGCCAGGGATCATGCTAGTCATCCCTGCGGATGCTAGTTGGGTTCGTTAACCACTGAGCCACGATGGGAATTATTTCTTTCATTTGTATAGCATTTTTTTCATTTCTCTAAGATTTATATCTATGTCTTGATGAAGAGAGCAATAAAGACTTGAAGTGATCACAGTACAGATGTAGCGGTAAATTCCTTGTGCTGATGGTGCTCTTGAATTCATGATGAAGTGAGTGTGGCTAGAGTAAGAATTCTAATGACAAAGTTATAGGACAAATGTTTGGAGAGTACAGAGTCATATGTGAACTTCCTTTGAATTGAGTATAGATTCCTGGTGCACTTCATCTTACTCATTCTCCCACATGCAAATTTGGGATTATTTAGGATTCAGTGACCTTTGAGGATGTGAGTGTGAAGTTCACCACAGAGGAGTGGGAGCTACTGGATCTAACCCAGAAGAAACTCTACAGAGATGTGATGCAGGAAACCTTCTGGAACTTGACCTCAATAGGTAGGGATGACAACATTCTTAATCACTTACTCAGAGATGCAAAGTTGCTTGCTCATCAACACTTTCAAGAGGTGGAATGTGGAAAGAGATTACACTGGTAAATAAACCAGGCATGGTCACAGCTCATTATGGGCCTGTTATAATAATTTACCTGTAATATTTTGTAATTTGTAAATTTTTTGTTGTTGTTTTACATTTTAGGAGAAAAAAGGGAAGACCCTGATGTTGAAGATCAGTATGAAAATCATGGGACAAATCTAAGGTGAGCTGCACTCACATGAGAAAAGGAGTGTCTCATAATAGCATGTTAGTATGCTATAACATTTTTTTAATTAATTTGTTAATGTATAGTTGATTTATAATGTGTTTTCAACATACAGCAGAATGATTCAGTTATATGTATATATATCCATTCTCTTTCCTATTTTTTTCCATTATAAGTTATTACAAAATATTGAGTGTAGTTCCCTGCGCTATATAATAAGTCCTTGTTGCTTATCTTTTACATAGAGCAGTGTGTATCTGTTTTTGTTTTTTTGTTTGTTTGTTTGTATTTTTAGGGCCGCACCCACAGCATATGGAGTTCCCAGGCTGGCGGTCAAATCAGAGCTGTAGCTGCTGGCCTACACCACAGCCATAGCAACGCCAGATCCAAACCACATCTGCAACCTAGACCATAGCTCATGGCAATACCAGGTCCTTAACCCACTGAGCAAGGCCAGGGATCGAACTTGCATCCTCATGGATACTAGTCAGATTCGTTTCTGCTGAGCCACAATGGGAGCTTCAAGAGTAGTGTGTGTCTGTTAATCCCATAATCGTCATTTATCTCTCCCCCTTTTCCCCTTTGGTAACCATAAGTTAGGTTTCTGTATCTGTGAGTCTGTTTCTGTTTTGTATGTATGTTCATTTGTATCATTTTTTTTTTTTTTTAGATTCCACATATAAGTGATACTGTATGATATTTGTCTTCATCTGGCTTACCTCACTTAGTATTACAATGCCTGGGTCCACTCATGTTACTTAAAATGGCATTATTTCATTCTTTTTTATGGCTAATACACACACACACACACACACACACATTCCTTATTCACCTGTTGATGGACATTTAGGTTACTTTCATGTGTTGGCTATTATTAATAGTGCAGCTATGAACATTGAGGTGCATTAAAAACATTAAATCTTTTTGAATTAGAGTTTCTATCTTTTCTGGGTATGTGCCCAGGGGTGGAATTTCTGGATCATATGGTAACTCTATTTTTAGCTTTTTGAGGAACCTCCATACTGTTCTCCATAGTGGCTGCATCAATTTACATTCCCACGAACAGTGTAGGAGGTTCCCTTTTCTCTCCACGTCCTCCAGCATTTACTTTCTGTAGACATTTCGATGATGGCTATTCTGACAGGTGTGAGATAATACTTCATTATAGGTTTTATATGCATTTCTCTAATAATTAGCAATGTGGAGCATCTTTTTGTTTGACTGTTGGTCGTCTCTCTGTCTTCTCTGAAGAAATGTGTGTGTAGATTTTATGCTCATTTTTTGATTGGGCTGTTTGCGGGTTTTTTGATACTGAACTATATGAGCTATTTTTATATTTTGGAAATTAATTCCTTGTCAGTCACATTGTTTGCCAATATTGTCTCCCGTTCAGTAGGTTGTCTTTTCATTTTGTTTATGATTTCCTTTGCTGTACAAAGGCTTTTAAGTTTAATTAGACACAGTTGGTTTTTGCTTTTATTCCCATTACTCTAGAAAATGAATCCAAAAAAATGGTGCTGCAATTTATGTCAGAGGGTGTTCTGCCTTTGTGTTTCTCTAGGAGTTTTATAGTTTCCAGTCTTCCGTTTAGGTCTTTAATCCATTTTGAGTTTACTTTTGCACACGGTGTTAGAGAATGTTCTAATTTCATTGTTTTTCCTATAGCTGTCCAGTTTTCCCAGCACCACTATTAAAGACACTGTCCTGTCTCCATTGTATATTCTTGTGTCTTTTGTGATAGGTTAATTGACCATAATGTGCGAGTTTATTTCTGGCTTTCTGTTTTATTTTACTGATCTGCGTATCTGTTTTTGTACCAGTACTATAATGTTTTGATTACTGTAGCTTCGTAGTAAAAAAGAGCATGATTCCTTCAGCTCCAGCTCCCAGGCTAGGGATCAAATCAAAGCTGTAGCCACTGGCCTACACCACAGCAATGCCAGATCTGAGCCATGTCTATGACCTACACCACGGCACATGGCAACATCGAATCCTTAACTCACCAAGTGAGGCCAGGGATCAAACCTGCGTCTTTATGGATACTAGTCAGATTTGTTTCTGCTGAGCCATGACAGGAACTCCTATGCCATGACATTTTTAAAACAAGGAAATAAAACAAATCAGCCCAGCCTTAAAATTAATGAACCTTAGCTTTTTTGCATCAGATCTTTTTTTGTTAAATATGTCCTAAATTTTAGTGTTTGAAAAAAAAAGTATATTTACTTTCAATCAGAATGTGCGGAAAACCTAGATTTTCTTTGAAGATGATAAATTTTTCATTGTTGTGATTATAAATTAATCTACAATTCATTAATAATATGCTTCTTATTTTTTATGGCAGTCATATGGTAGAGAGACTCTGTAAAAATAAAGAAGGTGGTCAGTATGGGGAGACCTTTAGCCAGATATCAAATCATAATCAGAAAAAGAAAACTACTGAAATAAAACTATGTGAATTCAGTGTATGTGGATGAGTCTTCATACATCATTCATTCTTTAATAGGCACATGACATCTTACACTACACCCAAACCATGTGAGCATCAGGAATTTGAAGAGAAGCCATATAAATGCAAGGAATGTGGGAAAGCTTTCAAGCATCGTCAGTCCAGACATACACATGAAAAGATTCACACTGGAGAGAGACCCTTTGATTGTAAGAAATGTGGGAAGGCCTTCAAGCTTCGTCAGTCCATTCGAAGGCATGAAAGGATTCATACTGGAGAGAAACCTTATGAATGTAAAAGATGTGGGAAGGCCTTTAGATATCACCACAACTTTCAAAAACATGAGCAAACTCACACTGGAGAGAAACCTTATAGATGTAAGCACTGTGGTAAAGCCCTCAGTTCTCTCAGATACTGTCGAATTCATGAAATAACACACACTGGAGCAAAACCCTATAAGTGTAAGCAGTGTGGTAAAGCTTTCAATTGTCCCAGTTACTTTATAAAACATGAGAGAACTCATAGTGGACTGAAACCATATGAATGTAAGCTATGTGGTAAAGCCTTCAGTTGTGCTAGTTACATTCGAAGACATGAAAGAACACATACTGGAGAAAAGCCCTATAAATGTAAAAAATGTGGTAAAGCCTTTAGTTGTTCAAGTTCCTTTCGAAAACATGAGAGAACTCACACTGGAGAGAAACCCTATGAATGTAAGCAGTGTGGTAAAGCCTTCAGTTATTCCAGATCCTTTCAAAGTCATGAAAGGAGACACAGTGGAGAAAAGCCCTATAAATGTAAAAATTGTGGTAAAGGTTTTACATGTCCAAATTCCTGTAGAAAACATGAGAAGACTCATTCTGGACAGAAACCCTATGTATGTAAGGAATGTGGGAAAGCCTTCAGTTCTCTTACCAAATTTCAAAGACACATGATGAAGCACACTGGAGACGGACCTTATAAATGTAAAGACTGTGGAAAACTCTTTGATTGTCCCAGTTACTTTCGTTGTCATGAAAGGAATCACAGTGGAGAAAAGCCTTATAAATGTAAGCAGTGTGGTAAAGCCTTTGGTTTTCCTTGCTGTCGTCAAATACATGAAAGAAGTCATACTGGGGAGAGGCCCTATGAATGCAAGCAATGTGGTAAAGCCTTCACTTATCTCAGTTCCTTTCGAAAGCATGAAAGAACTCATACTGGAGAGAAACCCTATGAATATAAGGAATGTGGGAAAGCCTTTATTTATCCCTCAAATGTTCAGAGACACATGATAACGCATACTGGTAATGGACCTTGCAAATGTAAGGTGTGTGGGAAAGCCTTTGATTGTCCCAGTTCTTTATGAACGCATAAAAAAACTCATAATGGAGAATAGTGCTCTGAATATAAGGAATATATAAAAGCCATTATTTGTCCCAGCTCACTCCATATACACTCACACTGGAGAGACACCTTCTTTATGCAAACAAGACAGCAAAGCCTTCAGAACTCCCTATTATGTTCAAATATGAGATAGAACTCATACTAGAGAGAAACTGAGTGTGAGGAATGTGAGAAGGCCTTTGTATATCACCCACCCTTTCCTGGACATGTGAGAGTGCACAGTGGAGAGAAACAGTATGTGTTAAGGAATATAGGAAAACCTTCAGCCCCATTTCCTTGAGAAGATTTGGAAGAACTCACACTGGAAAGAATTGTGTTGAATGTAAGTTATGTAGGGAAACCTTCACTTCCTTCTCATCCTTACAAAACCATGTGAAAATGCACACAAGATAGAAACCTTAAAGCTAAAAAAAGGAAACTTCAATTTTAACGAATATTTTCAAAGACGTGAAAACTGCACTGGAAAGAAATCATATCCATGTAAGTACCATGGGTAAGCTGTGAATTAATTTGTGTATAATACTCCTAAAAATCCACAATATAAAAGAAATGTTATAAATTGACTCATTCTTAAAGTGATTTTCTGTAGTATGGATTTCTAATTAGTTTTCCAGGTGCACACTGAGGTGAGATAATTCTGTCAGTACTCATTAATAGTTCCTAAGTTTAATAGGCAATTTTTTCCTTTAGTCACTTAATATTTTTTGTTGATATCTTTTGAAGTCTATTGGAACCATGCACAAGTTGAAGTTTATTTCTAATATTTAAGTATGTTTAATTTTTACATAATTTTGTAAGTTATGTATAAGAAAAGGGACATTGAAAAATGTCACTTTGGTTTTTGTTTTTTTCGTATTGCCTTCCTGTGGCAAGTAGTGGATACGCCTTATTCATTATGTTTATATCCCACTCTACTTAGCAGAACACCACTTTTTCATCACCTAAAGATTCTTATTCTATTTTCCTTGGTAGTATATAATTGCCATATATTTGTAAGTATGTAAAGTTCATCATAATGCAGTCTCTTGTGAATTATTGTCTTCATCTTTTGTCCTTTATGCTTTGTCATTCCTTCTGGCTGGGATTTGGACTATGGAATTTACATTAAGAAGAGAGACGTGTGAGAGGACAATAAAATTTAGATTTGGCGATGACTCTTCTTGATGCTGTTATGTTAACGTGAGTAACATGAACTACATTTTCTAGAATGTGTTGCCTTATTGTCCTGTGTTAGAAGTCATCAAAGCCCAACTTACGGGAGTTCCCTTCATGGCTCAGTGGTTAACGAATCCGACTAAGAACCGTGAGGTTGCGGGTTCGATCCCTGGCCTTGCTCAGTGGGTTAAGGATCCGGCGTTGCCATGAGCTGTGGTGTAGGTTGCAGATGCGGCTCGGATCCCGCGTTGCTGTGGCTGTGGTGAAGGCTGGCAGCTACAGCTCCTGTTAGACTCCATACGCCACAGGTGCGGCTCTAGATAAAAGGCAAAAAGACAAAAAAAAAAAAAACAACACCCAACTTACATGAAACTTGAAGTGCAGAAATATGATTTAGTAATTTTTGAAGTCACCTATATAGAAGGAGACAGAAGCATGGGGCCTTTTGAGACACTTCTTTCTAGCTCATTTTCCTCATTCTTTCCCCTATCAATAAAGTATATATCCTTAAAACCACCACAGACTGCTTGACTTCACTTGATCTGAGCTGTAGTCTTCTACAGTTGTCCCCAAATTCAACTTTGTAGATCCAGCATGGTTTGGATTTTCCTGCAAGCCCTTATGTGTTCACCTGGCAAGAAATTTAGAGTCCTGGTTGAGAATATTCTCTGAAGCACTGAGTCCCCTGTTCTCTAGGTCATATTTGTATAAGGTCTAATTTGCATAATAAACACCTTGTTTTGTTAATACAGCTACTGACTGTATGCTCCCCTGCTGCACCCTGTGAGGCAGGGCAACAGGAGATCCTGAAAGAGCACAATAAAACACACAAGACTCTTTTACAGTTAAAAAGTGGGGGACCAGAAGGCGCTCTGTTCCGTGGAACAAAGCCCCCTAGGCTTTAGCCCACATCACTTTTATTAGAGAAGATGACATATTTAGGTTAGTGGGCAGAAAGAGGCACAGACAGTTTCAAAGTTACCTCCTTGTAAGATTAAAGAAAACTGCTAGCAACAAAGTCATTGGTGCCCACATCTAGGACATAATGCAGCTGCTTACAGAACAACAAAGTGTTCATATAAGTTCCTTATCTTATCATAGCAGCAGATCCTGTACTTTAGAACTCTGCATCAGCAGAAGTGCTTATCCGCCTTTTGCCACCATGAGCATTCCTTGGCTTATTGTGCTTTTGCACGTACACCAAGTTTGCCTTCTGCAGAGCTCAGCAGTTCAGTGGTTTCCAACACTCCCCATTCCAGTGTGACAGTTGCAGTGGTACAGTCCAAAAGAGCTACATGAGAATTTGTTCATCTACTGCAGTGTGCAGTGGCTACTCTGACATGGTCATTCCATTTGAGAATCAGCACCTTCCACATATCAGGCAGATTCTGGGTGTTTTCTCTTACCCATAGCTGAGCATAATCCCTCAATATGTTTTCAGGTATGTTTTATTGTATTCTTTTTTTTTTTTTTTTTTTTTGCTTTTTAGGGCTGCACCCATGGCATATGGAGGTTCCCAGGTTAAGGGTCAAATTAAGCTGCAGCTGCCAGCCTATGCCACAGCCACAGAAATGCCAGATCCAAGCCTTGTCTGTGACATATACGACAGCTCATGGCAACAGCATGTCCTTAACCTACTGAGTAAGGCCAGAGATGGAACCTGCATCCTCGTGGATACTAATTGGGTTCATTACTTCTGTGCCACCACAGGAACTCCCTATTGTATTTGATTTAAAGTGTGCACATTTTCATGTCAGGACCCAGCCCACCCACCAGCATATTTGTCAGTTAGTCATGTTCACAAATTAAAATCTCACAGATACAGGGGAGTTCCCATAATGGCGCAGTGGTCAACAAATCTGACTGGGAACCATGAGGTTGTGGGTTCGATCCCTGGCCTTGCTCGGTGGATTAAGGATCCAGCATTGCCATGAACTGTGGTGTAGGTTGCAGATGCAGCTCGGATCTGGCATGGCTGTGGCTGTGGTGTAGGCCGGCAGCTGTAGCTCTGATTCGATCCCTAGCCTGGGAACCTCCATATGGCGTGGGTGTGACCCTAAAAAGACAAAAGCCCCCCCAAAAAATGCCTCAGAATCTTAATAGCTAAAGCAGTAGGTAGAAGTATTGCATTCAGTAATTCCTAAACATAGGACCATTTTTAAAAATTTTTATTTCCACTGGAAGTAAGGAAACCACTTTGCTTCCACAGCCTTCCAAAATCATGAGCTACTGCAAAAGCATGTCTATTATCAGTACAAACAGTGGCAGTTTTTTCTTTAGTTAATGTACAAGCCCGTGGAAGAACATATAAGTCAGCCTATTGGGTCAAAACAGCCACAGGTAAAGATGCTGCCCCAGCAACATCAAAAGGAGTGTACTAGCATACCCAGCACAGTATTTGCCATTGTCACTTGTTTTTTTCTTTTTTGGCTGCACCCATGGCATGTGGAAGTTCCTGGGCCAGGGATCAAATCTAAGCCTCGGCTGTGACCTGTGCCACAGCTGCAGCAACACCAGATCCTTAACGCACTTTGCTGGGCTGGGGAGCAAACCTTGCCCCCCCAGAGATGACGTTGGATCCTTAACCCACTGCACCACAGCGGGAACTCCCATGTCACCTTTTAAATAAGAACTATCAATGAACCATGAGAAGTCGTCATTACCCAGTGTAATTTCCTGTACATCATCACAAGTCAGGAGGTGGTCTGTCAGCATTAAACAGTCGTGAGGTACTTCATCATTGATGGAGGGTTGTTACAGGGTAAATGAGTTATATGAAGGGCATTTATCAAAAGGACTTCATAGGAGGTAAGGCAGCTGCCTGAGAAATGTTGAGTGTGATGAAAATCTGAGAGCTTCTAATGCATGAGGTAAAAAAAAATGGCTAAAGATCCTACAATGATTTTCTCCATGGCCTTAATCAAAAGGGCAGTGGCTGTAATGGCTCTAAGCTAAAGGGGAATATCCCCATGGCACAGCATCCAGTTGGGTGGCTGTAAAACCCTATGGGTCAATAGTGGTACCTGTGTTTTGGGGTGGGTTCCCCAAGGGCATTGCATTTCTTCTCATATACCGAAAGATAAAGGAATCTGGTAATTGGGATGCTAAGGGCACCTAGGTTCATCAGACCTTTCTTGAAGCCTAAGTGTCCAGTTCTTTCCATAAGATTGGGTCAGGGTTGTTATTGTTGAGTAAGACATGTATAGATTTGGCTATATGAGAGAAATTTAGAATCCAGTTTTGGCAATAACCAATCAGCCCAAAAAAAACCTCATGGTTGGTACTTACTATGGATACCGTGAAACTTAGGGTACCAAGAAGTCTCTCTGGATCTGTGTGTAACCCTATGTTCTAATCTGTGTTCTGATGGGAGATGCCCTAAATTTTGAGCCCGGGTTTGGGTGGACTGCAGTTTTTCTTTGGCAACCTATGTCCTATTAATGCTGAAAGCTTTAGCAAGTGAATAGTGTCTTCTGATGAGGAGGCTTGAGAAGGTGAGCAGAGACACCGTCCACATTCTGCCTCTCAAGTGAAGGAATCTCTAAGGGCAGTAAGTGAAGCGTCTCTTGTAATTGAAGAGTCTTTAGCCTTTTGTGGTGGGGGTACCCATATAAGGTGGCAAATTTGCAAACAACAGCGGAAATGGGCTCAAGTAAAATTTGTAAACAAGGAGTATGGCCTCCAGAACATCAAAAGCACCATGCAGATGTTGTAGGTGCTGTGGGGAACAGTAGCTATTTCTTTATAGTGTCAGGAAGGGAGTGGGGTTCAGGTTTATCACATAATTTCCAGAAATTTAACAAAGTTGTCTGGGACTCACATTATATGTATGGCCATGTCCCATCCACTTTTTTTTTTCTTTTTTATAGCTGCCCCTGTGGATATGGAAATTCCCAGGCTAGGGGTCCAATCAGAGCTGCAGCTGCTGGCCTAAGCCACAGCGGCAGCAACTTCAGATCCAAGCCACATCTGCAAACTACGCCACCGATATGGCAATGCCTGATCCTTACCCACTGAGTGAGGCCAGGGATTCAGCCCACATCCTCATGAACACTAGTCGGGTTCTTAACCCACTGAGCCACAATGGGAACTCCATGTCCTATCCACTTTTTGTGAGCTTCTTCAATATTTGTGTGTCCTTAATGTCCTTAGATAAGGAGATGTCTTTAACACAGTGTCCTACCTTTATTCTTGGAGAAACTAGCCTTAGTTCAGATCTTCCCTGCAGCGATTGTGTAGGAGGACAAAGCTGTTAATGATCCATGAGGATAACCCGATAAGGGTGGATCACCATGCTTCAGAGCTGAAGGCCAACTGCAGCTGAGAGGCTATTGAAACAGGCACTGGACAGACTTAGCCAAATCTGTGAGAACAGAATATTTATCAGTTGCTGATTAGATGGAATCAGTAATTTCTATAATGCTAGGGACTGGGTGTAGGGTTCTGTTGGTGCAACCACAGCCTCAGGGTTGCCTTTATCCACTGTAGGGTGAGATTCTTTCCCAGTTTCATAATAGAACAAATTGGACTGTTGAAAGGTGATGAACTGGGAGTAGTTAACCCCTCACTAACTAGGTTTTGTATACAGATTTCAATCCATCAAGGCCCTGTGTAATTTATGTTGGGCCATATTAACTAATTTATATGGGAACTAAGGTCTGTGAGATCCCATTTTGTCAAGCCAGTTTTTTTTTGGGGGGGGGGCAGGGGGCACAGCATGCCAAGGTTCCCAGGCCAGGTATCAAACTCATACCACAGCAGTGACAGCGCTAGATCCTTAACCTGCTGAGCCAGCAGGGAGCTCCAAGCCAATTTTTAAGTGGGAAAAACTTTGATTTTAATCCATGAATCATTGGCTCAGAGCTTCTCAGCTCAGTATGGAGTATTTTAGGACAATGGGTATTGTAACCATGGACAATTTAGTTCTGATGATTATGGAGAAACATTGTCCTATTTGTCCTCTATATTATATTCATTAGTGCTCCTAAGATTATCAGAGGTATCTTGCTTAAATTTAGTGGGATATCAGGTAAATTTGAGACCTAGTGTTGTTTAACTGCTTGAAGGTTTCTGAAGTAGCGCTTAACATTGGATTGCAAAATTAATTCAGAACCTATGTTGTGGAGTCCCAAAAGCCAAGCAGTGTCCTTTCATCTGTTTCACTTTGTAAATTATTTTAGTATATCTTGGCTTTCCTCTTGGGCCAAATTGTGGACCTTGCTTTGAGCATTTTATCAATTATTTCCTTCCTCCCGATCTCCCCTGTTTTGTTTTCTTCTTCACGGAATATACTTCAGGGAAGGGGGTGCCTCTCCACCCTGGTATTTATAATTTTTTTTCTGAGAGCCTCAAAACTGCACCCTCAGGGTTAGGAGTCTTCCCCATGAGAGTATTACAGGGTTTAACGAACCCAGGCTTAAGTCAGATTTGAACAAACACATTTGCCATGTCACAAGGATGCCGTGGGTATTGTCCTCTCTTAACGCCAGGGGTTACAATCTTTGCAGCTGCAGCAGAATTATTTAAGGGTCCTGGTGAGCCTTCTGCTGTTAGGAATGTCTGCTCAGCCTACCACCTAGTGGCCACCTTTCCTTTCTCTCTCTCTCTACTCTCCCTCCTTTCATAAAACCACTTTTTTAGGACCAACCACTCACTCAGTGAGGCCTCCCTCAGTGGGTTGGGATCCAGCGTTTCTGCAAGCTGCAGCTTAGGTCACAGATGCGACTCAGATATACCTTTGCTGTGGCTGTGCTGGGAGCTGCAGCTATGATTCGACCCTTAGCCTGGGAACTTCCATGTGCAGCGGGTGCAACCATTAAGAAAAAAAATTTTTAGAAATTCAGGGAGTTCCCGTCATGGCTCAGCAGTTAATGAATCTGACTAGCATCCATGAGGACACAGGTTCGATCCCTGTCTTTGCTCAGTGGGTTAAGGATCCGGTGTTGCCATGAGCTGTGGTGCAGGTCGCAGATGAGGCTCGGATTCCTGCGTTGCTGTGGCTGTGGCCGGCAGTTACAGCTCTGATTCAGCCCCTAGCCTGGGAGCCTCCATATGCTGCAAGTGCAGGCCTAAAAAGCAAAAAAAAAAAATAAATAAAAATTAAAAAAATGTAGTTCTTATCTAGAAGGCAGAAAGGATGGCATAATGTAAGACTAAGAAGTATTCCTGGACTCAGTTACTGGACTCTGGGTCTGTCACATGGGGTGCATAGCCAATGTACATACCAAGTTCTTTTGATTAAAGCAGAAGCATTTGTTACTTGTAAGAAGTTAGGACACCCAAAGAGAGCTCTCAAAGCACTCTTCGCCCCACCCCCACCCTCACCCCCACGTCAGGGACTGAGAGGGTAGGAAGGGGCAGGGGTATGCATATTCATGAAAGGGCAGGCTTGATAATGAGGCAAAGTTACTCTAGGTTGCCAAAGACTACTAGCAGACAGGTGCTTGGTTGTTTGTTCATGCCATGGTTACCTGTTGATTGGAATGCACTGTAACCTTTTTGGAACATCTGTGTCTGGAACTTTCTGCAAGTTAGTTTCTGCAAAACAAAGCACATTTGGGGAGTTCCCTGCTGGCTCAGTGGGTTAAGGATTTGGGATTGTCACTGCTGTGGCTACCATCACTGTCATGGCTCAGATTTGATCTCTGGGAATTTTTGCGTGCAGCCCATGTGGCAAAAACAAAAACAAAAACAAAAAACAACAACAAAAAAACACACACTTTGATTTAAACCCAACCCTTCCCTAGCTAACAGCAGCACCAATCATATTAGGGAGAAAAGGGGAATTGGGGTCATTTTTTTTTTTTTGGTCTTTTTTTGCCTTTATGTAGAGCCGCACCCGTGGCATATGGAGGTTCCCAGGCTAGGGGTCTAACAGGAGCTGTAGCTGCCAGCCTACACCACAGCCACAGCAACGCGGGATCCGAGCCGCATCTGCAACCTACACCACAGCTCACGGCAATGCCGGATCCTTAACCCACTGAGCAAGGCCAGGGGTCGAACCTGCAACCTCACGGTTCTTAGTTGGATTCGTTAACCACTGAGCCACGAAGGGAACTCTGGGGTCATTTTTATTCTTTGGAAACTGTTCTCTTGCTTATAGAGACATGGCTACAGAAATCTTTTCTTTTTGTTTTGATCCATCATGGTCATGGAGTAGCTTTGTCTGATGATGGACATTTGCAACATTTTTCTCTTCAGCAGAATGTGTCCAGGCCTTGTGGTGATTGTCAGGCCATCTCCCAGTTATATGGAACATCTTTTACTTCTCCTGTTAAGACTGAAATATTTTCTGCGGTGTATTTATACATTTTCCTTTAAGTATTTGCTTCAAATATATATGTGTGTGTGTGTGTGTGCGTGTGTATATATATATGTGTGTGTGTGTGTGTGTATATATATATATATATATATATAGTATTCATGTATTCGATAGCAACCTGAATGACTTTTGCAATCTCCATCATAAGTCAACTGAGGCTTACAAATTTAGGTATTTTGTCAGAGAACACAAACCTAGAGAGAGACAAAATCAGGATCCTTCCTCCAATAAATCCTTCTTGCTCAGAAAATATGCTCTTGCTGCTAATTTTTCAACGTTCCTCATGTGTCAGGCGGTGTGCACTGAAAATTACCTGATTTAGCAGAAATATTCAAGGCATTCTAGGTTCTGGATGTTGAGGCATGAAAGAAAAGTTCTTGCACCCTTGGTACCTATATTTTTGTGGGGAAAGAGATGCTTAAATCAAAAACCTTTGGCTTCTGAATAGAAAATAAGGGCATTGATGGAAAGGAAACCCTGACAGGTGAGATAATAGGGAAGGTTGCAGGGTTATTTATCTTTTTAATAAAGTGTAGTGGCCTCAGTGAGCAAGGATGTTACCACTGATCATTTTTTTTTCACCATCTAATATGTCATAAACACTCTTGGATTAACTGCTGGGCGTGGATGTAAACAAGACTGAAAGTTCTGCATTCCTGAGATTAACAGCAGTGGGTCCCCATAAATATTGTTCATTTTCATTTTAGTCATGGTTAAAAGTTCTAGTGCATGTGCTATTATTTGATCATGAGTTTGGACATAAGTGTCTTTTTTTTTTTTTTTTTAAGCTGTATCCGCGGCATATGGAAGCTCTCAGTCCAGGGATTGAAGCCAAGTCACATCTGCAAACTGTGCCACAGCTGCAGCAACACCGGATCCTTAGCCCACTGTGCCAGAGCAGGAACTCCTGGACAGGAGGATCTGGGATGTGTTCCCCATTGCTTTGGGCTGTGGCTTTTTGTGGTCTTTATGTTTCCATTCGACATTGTTTGAAGGGAACTGAAATTGCCTTTTGATTTGGCATTATCATTTTGCTGCTATTCAGACTGAAGGACCCAATTTGTACCTGTGAAACCTTCATGCTTCTCCAAGTTGGAGGAAGGGTTCTGGTTATCTGCACAGTTGTAGCTCATTATGGGTTTTCCTATGAATAGAGTGATATCTGTGCAAGTCTAATATGATTTCCCAGTTGAAATACCAAAAATAGGAGTTCCCACTGTGGAATAACAGAATTGGTGGCTCCAGGATGCAGGTTCAATCCAGGCACCGGGAGTTAAAGGATCTGGTATTGCTGCAGCTGTGGTGTAGGTAGCAACTGCGGCTTGGATCTCCATATGCTTCATGGGGCAGCCAAAAAGGAAGGGAGGGAGGGAGGAAGGGAGACCAAAAATAGCTATGGATGTTCAAGGAATAATTTTGGTAACTCTAAACAGAGGGTATCACTTTGAGTACTATCTGAATGTAGTGGCAGAGTAGGAAATTTTCTGTGCCTTGTTATAATAGGAGTAACTGGGAGGTTTATGCACAAAAACTTCAAAGCTCATTTTTTTCTGTTTTCAGAGATCATTTCCATGTTCACACTTTCAGCAGATATTATGGAAGATAAGGTAAAAGGTGACAGTTTTTGTTTCATTAAGCAGCAATGGAAGTCCAAATTTGTTCCCTTTTGTTCCAGCAGTAATTTCTGCTTTCTTAGCAGTGTTGAGATGTGATTTTATAATTATTAGGATCTCATTTGATCTCCTGTCTCCATTTTTGTTCCCATAATACAAATGAAGAATGTTAAGCATGGGGTCTTACCTCAGTTCACATAACTCAAAACAGTGGAATCTCTATCGTGAAGGCATAATCAGTGCCACTTTTCTGGGTGATGTCAAAAACTGCAAATTCAGAACACTACCAGGTTTGCATAATTATGTACTTTTACAAATGTGGAATCAAACTTTTCCAACAGAAGTCATAAGACAACATGATGGTCCACATATATGACATTGTGGAACAGGCAAAATTACAAGAACCAAAAACAGGTCAGTGGTTAAGGGTGGGGGGCTTCTCTACAACCAGGCGCCACCAGAGTGTTCCTTTGAGGGGATGAGTATTTTCTAACTTGGTGGTAGTATAACTATACATCTGTAAAACTCACAGCTAGGCTCAAATTAGTATATGTACATTCTAAAAACTAATAGCAACAGAAATGCTTTCACATGCTAGGAGAATGTTAAACACTCCTGAACCTTGAATTTTACATGTGTAACACTTCTTTCTACCTCCTGGGGTCCTTCATAGGAAGAAAGGGAAGGAGTAGAATGAAAGAAGGTCATGAGTCACAACAGGACTTTTCTTGGTACCAAGTCTGACTTAGGACACACCCTCCAAGGCTACAGCCGCTCTCTCTGTCATTCAGGTAACTGTTGAGAAAGTGATAGGGTGCCCCGGGTCTGTCTCTGAGTGGACTCCAGGTTTCTTGGGTCAGATGTGGCAGTGTTGTGCCCTGACACAAAGGTGCGTGTAACAGATCTCCCCAACTAGGATATGAGGGTGTCCTAGTCTAATCCTTGGACATCAGTGTTACGACTTCCCAGAGCAGGTCGTGAGACCATTTCCAGCTTCTGCATTTCCCATCTCTAGCGTCCTCTGTACCTGCTTACTGGGAAATGTTTATGCAGCACTAGCCCACTCCAGACAGTTTCTGTTGTAATCCCAAATGACTGTGAGATGAGGCAGTGACGAACTCACGTTGTGAGGCTCAGGCCCCTCGGACACACACGTGTCCTCGCTGTCACACAAACATCGTCTCTGTACCAACAAGTACAGTTTCACAATAGCTTCAGAATTACCAATAATGTCAAAAAAAGGTGCCCTGCCTTGTCCTAGCTCCAGTAACAAACAGACCCCACCGTCACCACATCACCCGCCCTTAGTTCCCTGGCGCGGGTCAGCCAGGGTTTTTGGCAGCGCGTGCGCTGAACCCGTCCTGCTCCCTCCCCTCAGGATCCGCCTCCACAACGTTGTCGCACTGAGGCGGGTGACTGCTCTTTTTTCTGGTACAGGAAAATCTCCGGATCTCCAGCACCGTTATCTGTGGGAAATGGCTAACTCAGCCAGACCTTCCTCAGGCTGGGCCCCTTTTCGTCACAAAGCTCCGGTACTCAGCGTGGTACGGTCTCCAGATAAAAGGCGCCTAACAAGCGGGGTTTTCGCCTTCCCTGAAGTGCGCAGGCGCAGGAGGGGCGGGGGCTCCTTAGTGGAGGACTCGCTCCCGGTTTCTCAATGGAAGAGGCGGAAATGGGCATAGCCTAGTACCCACCTGCTCTTGCCACAGCTTTCAGTGCTTTCCAGAGCCCCCAAAGTGGTCTCTTTGTCTCTGGGGAACCAGGGGTCTGAGGTGTCGAGGCCGCCGCTCTCCCCATCAGTGGAAGTTCGGGTAGGGACAGCGATCCGGGGCTGGGGGGTCTGGGGGCACGGCCGGCGAGGCGGACCTCTGTGTGCCGGTGAGACCTCGGCGGGATGGATACGGTCCGGTGGAGACAGCCCAGAGGACATGGAGGCCGGGAGAGGACGCAGAAACCTTTGTTGCCCTCACTGAGCCTCCAGTGGGGAAGTAAAGTGAGGAAGAGTCGTAACGTGAAGGGGGATTTTTTGGAAGCGATTGGAGCAGCGTGAGTGGCTCGAACACAACTCCAATCATTGCAGACCCTGAGACACCTCTACGGGCTCCTGGGAAGTTTTTCTTTTTCCTTTCTTTTTCTTTCTTTCTTTCTTTCTTTCTTTCTTATTTTCTTTTTCTTCGTTCCTTTCTTCCTTCCTCCCTCCCTCCCTCTCCTTCCTCCCTCCCTTTCTTCCTTCCTCCCTCCCTTTCTTCCTTCCTCCCTTTCCTTCTTTCTTTCTTTCTCTCCCTCTCTCTCTCTCTCTCTCTTTCCTTCCTTCCTTCCTTCTTTCTTTTTCTGTCTTTTTAGGGCTGCACCTGCAGCATGTGGAAGTTCCCAAGCTAGCGGTGGAATAGGAGCTGGAGCTGCCAGCCTGTGCCTCAGCAACAGCGGGATCCTAGCCCCGTCTGCGAACTAGAGCGCCGTTCTCTGGCAACGCCAGAACCTTAACCTGCTGAGCGAGGCCAGGGATCGGATCGCCGCCTTCATGGATACTAGTCAGGTTCGTTAATTGCTGAGCCACAAAAGGAACTCCTCAAGAAGTTTTTCTTATAGAGAAGATCCTAATGTATCCTGTTGGCCCAGGAAGTGTAAAGTCCTTTTGCCATTAGGAGGGCCAGATGGACCCTCCTTGGGCGAACTGGATTGGGGGTACTTGTGACTCCCGTGTGTCAGAGGGGATGGGGCTGAAAACAGTTCACTGTGTAAGATCAGGTGGAGTGGGCCTGTGATGAAGTCTGTGTAAAACCAGGGTGTGTGTGTGCCTTTTCCAGCAATGACTCTGCCATTCTTAGTCTCCCATTTTATGTAATTTTGTAGAGATGTGCTTTTTATACTGTAGGGTGTCAGGAAGGGTGAAGTCTCTTCCCCATTAGGAGGTGTTCAAACACCCTCTTTGGGGAATAGATGGAGAACCAGAAGACACCCCTCTCCATATGGGATGGGAGTAAGAACAATTCACTGTGAAGATCTGGGCCTGTGATGGAGTTTCTGTAAAACCTCCACGTGAGTGTGTATGTCTGTTTGTCTCTCTGTGAGCCCTGCCACTCAATTAGTATCTGTCTCCTTTGGTGTGATAGGCCTTTTGGTAGGTGTTGTGGTGAACAAAGCCAAGGAAATATCCCTGTGTGCTTAAAAGCTGACATTCTAGGAGAGAAGGAAGGAGAAATCTAAGTAAAATTATACCATGTATCGAATGGTGAATAGTCCTAAACAGAGGACTAAGCAGAAGCCTTGGGATCCATGGATCTATGGGAATAGCCTTGTGTTTGAGCCATTAACTCTCAGAGTTTTGTGTTTGTGTCTGCAGGTGTTGTATATGTGCTGTGAAAACATCTGTGTGACTTTGTGTTTGCCTGAGGAGTTATATGTATATATCCTATGAAATGTTCTTACCCAGTTTCCCTAGTAGCACCTTCTTTACAATGACAAATAGAACTGGTTAGAGCCAACAAGATTTCTTGTTTCTGATCTTAGAGAGAGCCTTCAGACTCACCATCAAGTATATTGTTAGCTCTGGGGTTTTTATTGATGCCTTATTTCAAATTGAGTAACTTCTCTTCTTGTCAGTTTACTGAGAGTTTTCCTTGTCAAGTGGTGTTGAAATTTGTCAAAATCTTTTTTTTTTCCTTCTCTTTTTGGGGCCACACCCACGGCATATGGAGGTTCTCAGACTAGGGGTTGAATTGGAGCTGTAGCCGCTGGCCTGTGCCACAACCACAGCAACGTCAGATCTGAGCCACATCTGTGACCTACACTGCAGCTCATGCCAAAGCCAGATCCCTAACCCTCTGAGCAAGGCCAGGGATCGAACCTGCATCCTCATGGATGCTAGTCAGATTCATTTCCACTGAGCCACAATGGGAACCCATTGTTAATAGCTTTTTTTTTATGTCTACTGAGATGATCCTTTAGATTTTGATGTTTATTAATGGTTCATTATGTTGAATAATTTTCAGATGTAAAATCAAAATTTATTTCACTTGGTCATGGTGTATAGGTCATTTTATGTATTGCTGAGTTCAGTTTGCTAGTGTATTATTGATGCTTTCGCTTGTATATAAAAATAGGTTTTCATGTACTGTATTATTATATAGTATATAGTATCAAATTTGTATCAAATTTACTAATGTTTCATATAGTGTCTGCCTGCATATATATATAATATGTAGAATATAGTATATATAGTGTATGTAGTATATAACCTGTACATAGTGTATGTAATATATAGTATAGAATTATACGTAATTACTATATATCATATATAAGTAGAATATATTATATATAGTTATCCTATGTATAATTATAGCATATAGTATTATACTTTTACAAAATAGTACAGTTGACCCTTGAACAACATGCGTTTGAACTGGGAGGGTCCACTTACATGCAAATTTTTTTTCAACATATGTACAGTCAGTCCTCTCTATACCTGTGTTTAGCATCCTACAGTTTAACCAACCTCAGACTGAAATTTTCTGGGTTTTCTTTTTCTTTTTTTTTTGTCTTTTTGCCTTATCTAGGGCCACACCCACAGCATATAGAGGTTCCCAGGCTAGGGGTCTAACAGGAGCTGTAGCTGCCGGCCTTCGCCACACCCACAGCAATGCAGGATCTGAGCCACGTCTGCAACCTACACCACAGCTCCCAGCAACACTGGATCCTTAACCCACTGAGCAAAGCCAGGGATCGAACCCACAACCTCATGGTTCCTAGTCGGATTCGTTAACCACTGAGCCATGACAGGAACGCCCCATCTGGTTTTTCTTTCTCTCCCTTTCTTTCTTTCTTTCTTTCTTTCTTTCTTTCTTTCTTTCTTTCTTTCTTTCCTTCCTTCCTTCCTTCCTTCCTTCCTTCCTTCCTTCCTTCCTCTCTCTCTTCTCTCTCTCTCTCTTTCCTTTTCTTTCTTTTTTTTGACTTTTGTCATTTTAGGGCCACACCCGTGGCATGTGGAGGTTCCCAGGCTAATCAGAGCTGTAGCCACTGGCCTACGCCGCAGCCACAGCAACGCAGGATCCGAGCCGCGTCTGTGACCTACACCACAGCTCACGGCAACACCGGATCGTTAACCCACTGAGCAAGGCCAGGGATCGAACCTGCAACCTCATGGTTCCTTGTCGGATTCGTTAACCACTGTGCCACGACGGTAACGCCCCTTTTCTTTCTTTCTGTCTGTCTGTCTGTCTCACCTGCAGAGTATGGAAGTTTTCAAGCTAGGGGCTGAATTGGAGCTGAAGCTGCAGGCCTGTGCCACAGCCATGGCAATACCAGATCCAAGGTGCATGTGTGACCTATGCCACAACTTGTGGTGATGCCAGATGCTTAACCCACTGAGAAAGGCCTGAGATCAAACCCACATCCTCATAGAGACAATGCTGGGTCCTTAACATGCTGAGCCACAATGGGAACTCCTCAGATTGAAAAATCTTTTTTTTTTCCTTTTCTTTTCTTTCTTTCTTTTTTAAAGGGCCGCACCTGCAGCATATGGAAGTTCCCAGGCTAGGGGCTGAATCAGAGCTGTAGCTGGCGGCCTACGCCACAGCCACAGCAATGCTGGATCCAAACCGCATCCATGACTACGATGGGAATTCCCCAATGACATTTTTTTTTTTTTTTTGTCTTTTTGCCTTTATGTAGAGCCGCACCCGCGGCATATGGAGGTTCCCAGGCTAGGGGTCTAACAGGAGCTGTAGCCGCCGGCCTTCACCACAGCCACAGCAACGCGGGATCCGAGCCGCGTCTGCAACCTTCACCACAGCTCACGGCAACGCCGGATCTTTAACCCACTGAGCAAGGCCAGGGAGCGAACCCTCAACCTCATGCTTCCTAGTCGGATTCATTTAACCACTGAGCCACGAAGGGAACTCCCCCGATGACATTTCTTAATCATAATTTTAGGAGTCAGGATATTTCTGGCTTAAGATTCTCAGCCCAAGTTAAGGTCCCTGGTTTGGGAGGCTGTTAGCTTATCTTGTCCTTGAGAAACAACCTGAGATTGTATGTTAATGATGATAATATTAACATACAATATGATATCCCTATAGCAATTCTAGTACATTGACAACAGCAGTCGGACTAGTGATTTAGTCTTCAATTAGTACAGGATTGAGGTCAGAGGGGATGAGAAAGGGAGTAAAATTGTTTTGAATAGGGAGATTAATAATAAATTCAGTAAGGAAACTGTTTTAGGGGGGCCCAGTTTCACTGAAAATTAGTGAGTTGCAGTCATTAAAGGGGTCCATTGTATTACTACAATGTGCGATATATCTCAATAAAGAGTTCAAATACATGGATAAATGCATTAAGAATCTTGCAGTGCAAGAGCTCTGTGTTCCAGGCTTATAGTCACCTAAGAGTTTCCAGGTTATTCCACACATCCATCACAGCAAATTATTATTGTGAGGGTGTGTATAGAACTCTTAAGAGTCACAAACTGTTAGTGTGTGCGTGTGTGTGTGTAGAACTCTCTTAGCGAATTTCATTTATACAGTACAGTATAGATATCTCAAATCATCATATTATCTTCCTTAAATATAGACCATTTTATTAGCTTTACCGCCCATAGTAAAGCTTGGAGGCGGGAGGGGGGGGAACACGCTGGGGATATTTCCAGGTACTTCTCACTTCTTGTTGCTTTTGTTTTATTGGTGAGGACTTCATTTGCCCTAGGATCTTATAGCTATTTACATTTCATTGTTCTTCAGGGACATATGTTAAGACTGATTTATTAATAAATTTCCTTCCAGTGTAAAATATGAATTTAATGAAACCTGACAGTTTAATGACACATCTCACGCCCTCTGCTTCAAGAAGAGCCCCTACCCCAGCCTGGGGGGGTGTGCGAATTTCAAATTTTCTACTGGAGCCAAGGGCCCTGGGATTCTTTCAAGTACTAAATGAATGGTGGTGAGGAAAGAAAGAAGGCTCATCGCTGTCAAATTTCAAAAGATTAAAATGAAGCCTGACTCTGTTACAGATAGTTATGTCACATTTAAGTGGCTGCGTTTCTAAACAAGGGTCAGAGTTCCATGAGTGACTTCACAGCCTTACAACAAAGCTCTCTTGTCCCAGTCTGTCCTGATGTGGGCACCCTCTTTTCTGTATTTCCTCTTCGAACTTAATGAAGAATATCCTGTGCACACTTGTACTTGTGACCTGGCGTTCCTACCAAGTTGCGGGAAGCCTACAGAGTCAGCCTTAGGACAGGAAGAAGTTCTGTTCAAAATCAATAGTTCCCGCCGGGGCAAGTTACCGCCAACCGCTGTAGCCAATTCGCCTAAGCCCAACGTTCTCCACCCCCGCTGTCACTCAGGCACGAGGGGGCGCGGTCTTAGGAACTGTCCAATCAGGGAGGTCCCTGGGGCCGGTGGGTGGGATGACGCTCCTTAACAGTAGGATACGTAGCTAATCGCTGTGGGTTTGTTCTGGCTACTTCTCCGGCCTAAATGGTGTTTTGATTCTGCCGCAGACAGAATTGTTTTTTTTTTGTGTGTATTTTATATGCGCTGTGACGTGCCACTGGTCGTGGGAGTCGTCGAGAGGCTTCAGGGAGACCCAGGAAATCTAGAAATGGTGAGTGCGCCTCCCTGGGTGCGGAGACCGAGAGGAGGGTCGGGTTGGAGCCGTCCAGAAATGGCCGTGGTGGGATCCAGGCCTCCCCGTGATCAGCTCCGGGGTCTGCTGACCCGAGTCCACCCGGGGGCACTGCTCGGACCTCAGTATTTCCCGCTCGCAGCGTGGGGGCGGGGCCGGCAGCTGCAGCCCTGGGCGTCCCTGAGCGCAGTGACCAGGGACCCGGCATCTCACAGGGCAGCTCTGCGCCCACAGCCCCGCGTCCCTCCCAGATTGTGCGGTGACCACCGGGAGGGTAATTAGATTCGGTGTCTGGTCTTTATGCGTGGGAGGAGCTGTGATGTGTGAGGCACCCAGTCCCTCCTTTTTTCCCCATGGGGACCTGTTTTCTCTTGAGTTTTCCAAATTTGGGGGAGTATGGTCTCAGATTCACCTATTTCACCTGCGTGGCTCTTCCTAGGGCTGGCAGTAAATCCTGAAATTTCCAAATCTCTGTCGCGTTCCTAAAGGCCAGCTTCCCCTCTCGGATTCACAACAGTTTTTATTATTTGCCGCTTGTGACAGCCCCAGTATTTTGATTACCTATCCTTTCTCTGTGAAGGCACAGATGGCTAATTTTTAAAAATTATACTTGATTTACAATGTTCTGCCAATTTCTGCTGTACAGCAAAGTGACCGAGTTATACATATATATACATTCTTTTTCTCACATCATCCTCCATCCTGTTCCATCACAAGTGATTGGATATAGTTCCTGTGCTATACAGCGGGATCTCATTGTTGATCCGTTCCAAATGCAAAAGTTTGCATATACTAATTTACTAACTCCAGATTCCCAGTTCATCCCCCCCCTTCCCCCCCCCCCCCGCAAACACAAGTGGGTTTTTTTGTTTTGTTTTTTAGAGCCGCATTCCAGGCACGTGGAAGTTCCCACAGCCATGCCAGATCTGAGCCCATCTACACCACAGCTGAGACCTGCATGACAGCTCACGGCAACGCCAAATCCTTAACCCACTGAGCGAGGCCAGGGATCAAACCTTGGTCCTTATGGATACTAGTCAGATTCGTTTCTGTCGAGCCATGAAGGGAACTCCCAAAGGTTTGTTTTTTGTTTGTGTGTATTTTATATGAGAGGAAAGCTGAGATGACCACTGGAACTACATGGTATGAAATCCTGTGCCTCTCTTCCCAGGATCTTTCCTGGAAAAAGACATCCTATGGAAAGTCCTTTGGTTGGAGGTTCCTAAAAGAAATTTCCTGGGTGATCTCTCCTATCAGCCTTGTTAGCCCTGCTTTTGTTAACCTGAAAAGATTTATTGCCTTATTTATTTATTTATTTATTTATTTTTTTGTCTTTTTGCCTTATCTAGAGCCGCACCCACGGCATATGGAGGTTCCCAGGCTAGGGGTCCAACAGGAGCTGTAGCCGCCAGCCTTCACCACAGCCACAGCAACGTGGGATCCGAGCCGTGTCTGCAACCTACACCACAGCTCACGGCAACGCCGGATCCTTAACCCACTGAGCAAGGCCAGGGATCGAACCCGCAACCTCATGGTTCTTAGTCGGATTCGTTAACCACTGCACCACAAAGGGAACTCCTATTGCCTTATTTAAATGTCCATTTTTCAATAGGGGTAAATACATTTTTTATTTAATCTGTAGGCTTGAAAGACAGCATAAAACGTTTTCAGAGGCAAGAAAGAGGTGGTTTTCAGGAGAGAAGAAAAAATGTTCCAGTATCACATTCTGTTTAAGATACAGGTTTCAGAGATCCCATCGCAGCTCAGCGGAAACTAATCATGACTAGCATCCGCGAGGACTCAGGTTCGATCCCTGGCCTCACGCAGTGGGTTAGGGATCCAACATTGCTGTGAGCTGTGGTGTAGATCACAGATGTGGCTTGGGTCTGGCATGGCTGTGGCAAAGGCTGGCGGCTACAGCTCCGATTCTGGGAACCTTCATATGCCGAGAGTGCAGCCCTAACGCAGTTAAAACAAAAAAAGAAAAAAAAATTCAGGTTTCATTCTTTCTTGCCCTGACTGTAGATAATTTTCTGAGGCCTGTTCATTACTTTTGGATGATTTCAAATGAAATTCCAAGGTTTAGACTTGCAGACCAGAGGTGTTCAAGTATGATTAATTATAAAACAAGTTTTGCCATGGAAGTAATAGTTAACTGACATCTTTTTTGTTGGAAAGAATGTATATTTGGGATTTTCTGGTTGAACCAGTAAAATGTGATCCAGTTTTCTTTCCTCCTTTCTACATAAACACTGAGTTTGAGTGAATTTGCTGGATTGCTCAATGTAGTTGTGTCATTAAAATGTAATAGTGGTGCCAGGCAACTCCAGGGAGAAGTATGGCCTGCGGTGGGCCTGCCAAGAGAAATAAAAGTGAAAGCTCATTGGTTCCTCTTCAGGAACCTTTCCTTGTAGATTTCCTACCTGTTCCCAGCCACTGTAGAGGGAACTTGATGCTGAGAAAAGGGGAGGCTTTCAAGTGCTCTGGGAGGACTGGAGGAGATTGGTGATTCTTTCTGAAGTTGTCTTTGTGGTTTCTTTAGGTGTCTGAGTGTTTGCATCTACAACAGTGCACTCAGAGTGTGATTTGTGCACACTGAGAAGTCTGTGGAGACAGGTGTTCTGTCTCCTTATACTGAGTCTTTTTTGGGGGCCACCCCAAAGCATATGGAAGTTCCTAGGGCCAGGGATGAGATCTAAGCTGCAGCCATTCTTTAACCTACTGTGCCAGGGCCAAGGGATTGAACCTGCATCCTGGCGCTGCAGAGATGCCTCTGATCCTGTTGCACCACAGTGGAAACTCCTAAACTGAGTCTTTCTGAGAGTTTTCTTACTCTTGAGAATAGAAGCTCCCATGGGGAGGGAGCATTTCCGCACTGCCGGTTGAGAGGAGACAGTGTGGAGCTCCCAGAGTTCATTTTTGGGTCCCTGCTTCACAGGGACTAACTTACTCTAGGGGTTATATTTCAACGAGGAGTCTGGACCTCACAGTTGAGAATTTTTCTACCTTTCTGCATATGGGTTTTTCTTCGGCACTGTGAGAGAGCACTGCTATTTCAGCAGATTGAAATCTGTGCATTTCTTTCTTTTGGATATATTTTTCTGTTGAATGTTGTGGTTGTGTAACTCTCTTTTCTTAGTAGTTTCCACCTAAACCCTCTGCATCCACACAATTTGCAGTTTTTATACATTTTGTATAACTGATAAATTTGTTACAATTACTGAACAATATTGATCCATTAAAATCCATAGTTTTCATTATCTTTGACTCAGTTGTTACAGGATCTCTGGATTTTGGTGTTTAATTTTAATTAACAATGTTTAATCCATCATTTCTGTATCATATAGAGTAGTTTCACTTTCCTCAAAATTCCTTTTGCTTCACCTATTCATTCATCTCTCCTTCCAACCCTCAAATCCTTCAGAACCAAAGATCTTTTTCCTGGCTCATCATATTATCTTTTCCAGGATGTTATACACTTGGAATCTTGTGTAGCTTTGCCAGATTGGCTTCTTTTTCTTAGCAGTGTAATTTTAAATTTCCTTCATGTGTTTTCATGGCTTAATACATTTCATTTTTTTCACTGAACAATATTTCATCTTATTACAGTGGTAATGACACTGATTGTTTATCCATTAGACTCTTGAAGGACAGAAGGACATCATGCTTAACTCTTACTCTTGCCAGTTATGAATAAAGTACTTACAAACACTCATGTATAGGCTTTTGTGAGTACTTAAGGCTTCAACTAATTTAGGGCATACCAAAGCATGTGATTGCTGGATCTTACTATATGTATTAAAGTATATTATTTTTCATGGAAAATTCTTAATCTTCCAATGTAGGTATACCAAATTTCATTCCCACCACTGATAAATGAGGATTACCAGCAGCTTCACATCTTCACTAATATCTGTTCTGAGGGTTTTGAATTTAGCTATTTTAATAAGTATATAGTGACATATCATTGTTGTTTTATTTGTAGTTCCCCAAAAGTATTTGTGGAACATGTTTTTGTATTGCTTATTTCGCACTTGTAAATCTTGTTTGGTGTGGTGTCTTTTCAGATCTTTTTTTCATCTTTAATTGAATTATCTTATTACTGTTGAGTTTTAGAATTTTTTGGTATATTTTGGATACCAGTCATTTATCAGATATGTGAGTTGCAGAAACCTTCTCCTAGTTCATGACTTGTTTTTTCGTTCTCTTACCACTCCCAGTACAGGAGCTTTCCATTTTTGTGGGTTTGTTTGTTTTATTTTTTTTGTCTTTACGGCATGCAGAAATTCTGGGGTAAGGGAACGAATCTGAGCCACAGCAGTGAGAATGCCAGGTCCTTAACCTGCTGAGCCATCAGGATACTCCTGGAGCTTTCCTTTTAATAAAGTGAGACTTATTCCACCCCCCTGCCCCCACTTTTTTTTGGTATTATATCTAAGTTTGGTGTTAGCTGCAGGTGTCTTGTAGATATTTTTCTCAAGAACAGAGTTCCTTTCTTTTATTAAGTTGTTATCGTAAATGAATGTTGAACTGTATACAGTCTTTTTATGTTCATTTCCTCCTCTGATTTCTCATATTAGCAATTTCTGTTTTGCCTTCTCAGTTATCTTGACTAGATGTTAATCAATATTATTATCATTAATATTTTCTAAGGACCAGCTTTTGGTTTTGGAAAGTAGGAGAGTTTTTTTTCTTTTAAAAAATTAAATATTTCACTCTACTCTCTTCCTGCTTGCATGGTTTCTGAACAGAAGCCTATTTAATTCCAGTCTTTTTTCTCTGTATGTAAAGTGGGTTTTCTCCTCTGGCTTTTTTTTTTTTTTTTTCCAGTATATTCTCATATCTTTGATTTTTTTCCAGTTAGAATATGATACACTTAGTATGCATTTTTTTGACTGCACCCATGGCATGCAGAAGTTCCCAGCCCAGGGATCGAACACACACTGCAGCATTGACAATGTTGGATCCTTCACCCACTGAGGCACCAAGGAACTCCTTGGTATGCATTTTTGATGTTTAGTGTTCTCTAAGTTTTTTGGATCTACAGCATGCCATTTATAATTAACTTCAGGAAAATCTCAGTGATTATTACTTCATTTATTTTTTTCTGTTCCTTTCTGTGTGTCTTTTCTTCCCCCCGCCCTTTTTTTTTTTTTTTTTTGGTCTTTTTGGGCCACACCCGTGGCATATGGAAGTTCCCAGGCTAGAGGTCGAATTGGAGCTGTAGCTGCCAGCCTATGCTACAGCCACAGCAACATGGGATCTGACACCACACCACAGCTCATGGCAACCCTGGATCCTTAACCTACTGAGTGAGGCCAGGGATCGAACCCCGTGTCCTCATGGATACTTGTCAGGTTCATTAACCACTGAGCCATGCTGGGAACGCCCGTGTATCTTTTCTTTTAGATATTCCTATTTTATGTATTTTAAATCGTCTGTCATTGCTTTACAATTCATGAATTTTGTGTCCTGTCTTGTTTCGGTTTTTTTTTGCTTTGTTTGATTTTTTTTTCTTGTCTTTGTAAAATCTATCTCTGGTGAAATAGATTGTTTTCAGCCTTGTTAAGAACAGAATTTTTGGTGTTTATTTTTCAATGCCGTCTTTATTTCTTCTTTCCGGTTTTAGAGAGTGTTTTGCCTGTGACCTCAATGCTCTGATGGATCTAAAAGAGCTGTTCATGTTATTTTCATTTTTTTCTTCAAGGCCAGGAGTGATGGCTTCTAAGTTCCTTAAATGCCAGATTTGAACCTGGAAATCTCTGTCTTAGGTTTTTGATGACTGATTGCTGACTGTTTTAAAACCTCATCTGTCATACAAAATGATCAGAAAGCCTTAGTCCTCCTTCCTTTGGCAGTGGCAAGAGACTGAATCCTCTTAAGATCCTGCTCTTGTGTGAACTCTTCACCTAACCCAGCCCCTAACTTCAATTTTAGAAAAGTTTGGATATCTTTCTTTGCTTTGTGAAACCATTTCAGGTAGTGGAGACGCCTGCCTTACTTTCTCAGATACTTCAATAAACCCTTTCATATACTATTGTCAGTGTCTGCCATCACCACCTAATGGACTCTTATGCCCAGGGGTTGAGCTGTCATATTCCTATATACCTTGTAGGCACTTCGAAGTTAGAGAAGTTGGCAGGGCAGCCTCTAGAGCGGCTGGTCAGAAAACAACTTGCTCCTGCAATTTGAAAATGGAGATTTATATTCTTTAGGAGGAAATCCCTGCTGATCATTCATGTATTTTATACTCAAGGGCCGATTCACCATCAAACCACTGTGATTTTCACTTACAATCTGCAACTCTCAATCTGTTCCTCAAGGTTAGAAAGGCATAGGGCACATGGTTCTAGATCTGCCATAAAGAGCTCTTCTAAACTATTATCTCACTCTGGGTGCTTCTGTGGGCCTCTAAGCAGCCTTGAGGCACAGGAGTAGAGGAATTTTGTGGCTTGTGTTTGCATGCTGTCTTCCTTGTGTTGAAACTCTTAAGTTCCAATTAAATGGAACTAGGGCATCAAATCAAGCTGAGAGAAAGGAAAAAACAAGTCTGTGATAAATATTACATAAGTTAAAAGTAGTACTTCCCCATAAGATTGTTTTCATTCTTTCATCTACAGCTGACTACTTATAAAGGTCTGGCTGGATGGATCCTAGTGAAAATTTTGCTGGTGTGGAGTTCCCACTATGGTGCAACGGGATTGATGGAGTCCCTGGAGCACTGGGATGCAAGTTTCATCTGCAGCCCGCCACAGTGGGTTAAGGATCTAGTGTTGCTGCAGCAGCAGCATAGGTCACAGCTGTGGCTTGGATCTGATCCTTGGCCCAGGAACTCTGTATGCTGTAGGGTGGCCAACAAAGAAAAAAAATAAAAATAAAAGTTTTACAGGTTTCCTGGACTCTCATGTTTGGCGATGGGAATAGAAGAAAAAGCTTCCAGTTCTTCACTATGTTCTTATTCATAAAATCTTGTGCAGGTTTGACCCTTTGTCTCATAAGTGCTATGAATGGTGGGTAAAAAACAAGATGAAAGAGTTTTTCCTCACAAGGCACTGAGGGTCTTAAAATGGTAACATTTATTTCATTAGTATAGAACTCTCTTATTTCCCAAAATTCTCTGGACCCTGCTGTTAGTGAGAAATAAGATGTAATGTGATCACAGTAAATATTTCCATGTTCTTTTCTTTTTTGGGCCACACCTGCAGCATATGGAAGTTCCTAGGCTAGGGATTGAATCAGCATTGCAGCTGCTGGCCTGTATCATAGCCACACCAATGCCAGATCCAAGCCACATCTGCAGCCTACACCACAGCTTGCATCAATGACAAATCCTTAACCCACTGAGTGAGGCCAGGGATTAAACCTGTATTCTCATATGGGTACTAGCTGGGTTTTAACCTGCTGAGCCGTAACGGGAATTCCAAAAATATTTCCATGTTTATGATGCTGTTAAATTTGTGAGGAAGTATAGATAGAGTGAGTTCCTAATGATCAAGTGGTAGAATAAATGTTGGAAGATGACAGAACCATACGTTAAACTTCATATAAATGGTGTATAGATGTCCAGTACTGTTAGTGTCATACATCCTGCTATACACATATTTGGAATATTTCAGGACTCAGTAGCCATTGAAGATGTGGTTGTGAATTTCAACCTGGAAGAGTGGGCTTTACTGAATCCTTCACAGAAGAAACTCTATAAAGACGTGATGCGGGAAACCTTCAGAAACCTGGCCTCAATAGGTAAGGATGACAGCTTTCCTTTACTTTGTCATGAGAGAACAAATACTTCTTGCTTATTGATGTTGTTCCAAGATGTCCTATGTGGAAGGGAGGATGTTGGTAAATAAACCAGGCCTGGTCACAGCCAACAGTGGATATAGAATCTAATGATTTTTCTGTTATTTCTAATACAATGGAGTCATTTTTCTTCACCTGCAATTTAGGAAAAAAATGGGAGGATCATGACATCAAAGATCAGTACAAAAACCAGGGGAGAAAACTGAGGTAAGTCAGACTCACTGTAGGAAGTAGTGTTTTATGTGAGAGTCCTGGTATGTGATGAAATTTTAAAAGAAAGAACCTAAACACATAATGCCTGCTTCAAATTTACTTACTCTCAGAAGAATTTCCCCCAAAATTCTTTCTAATAAATGATGTCATAGATGTTCAATGCTTGAAAAATTACTCTTTTTAAAACAGTATTAATAGACTTTATATATTAATTGCACTGTTTTGGTAATTCTAAGAGTGGGGAAGTATTCTTGCAGGGCATTTCTTGTATTCAATTGAAAATAATTCAGTACAGCAGAAATTGACAAGATTGTAAATCAACTATAATAAGATTTTAAAAACAAATAAGTAAAAAGTAAAATAAAATAATTCAGGCCAGAGAGATAACCTGCACTTTTGCTACATAAAATTGTAGTTCAAATACCCTCCTAATAGAAAATTGTTAGTAAAGAAATCATTACTGATGTGACTCATTTTTTTTTTACAGAGGTCTTGTGGTAGAGAGACTGTGTGAAAATAAAGAGGGTAGTCAGTGTGCAGAAAACTTGAGCCTTATTCCGAAACTAAGCCTAAAGAAGAAAATTACTGGAGTGAAACCGTACGAATGCAGTGCATGTGGAAAAACCTTTATGCATCATTCATCCCTTAATAGGCACATCAGCCATCACAGTGGGCACAAACTATATGAGTATCAGAAATATGAAGAGAAGCCATATAAATGTAAGGAGTGTGGTAAAGCCTTCAGTTATCTTCAGTGTTTTGAAAAACATGAAAGAAAGCACAATGGACAGGAAAACTATAAATGTAAGGAATGTGGGAAAGCTTTTCGTTTTCGCACATCCTTTCAAGCACATACAAGGGTTCATACAGGAGAAAAGCCGTATGAATGTAAGGAATGTGGGAAATCCTTTATGTGGCTCACAACCTTTCAAAGACACATGATAACACACACTGGAGATACACCCTATAAATGTAAGGAATGTGGGAAACCTTTTAAGTGGCTCACAACCTTTCGAAGACACATAATAATGCACACTGGAGATGCTCCATATAAATGTAAAGAATGTGGGAAAGTCTTTAGTTTTTTAAGTGCACTGCAAATACATGAAAAAACCCACATGGGAGAGAAACCCTATCAATGTAAACAATGTGGAAAAGCCTTTAGATATCGCCGAACTCTTCAAACACATGAAAGGACTCACACAGGAGAGAAACCCTATGAATGTAAACAGTGTGGTAAAGCTTTTATTTCTCGTGTAGGATTACAAAACCATGAAAGAAATCACAGCGGAGTGAAATTCTATGAATGTAAAAAATGTAATAAAGCATTCAGTTATTCCAGTTCTCTTCGAAAACATGAAAGAAATCATAGTGGAGAGAAACCCTATGAATGTAAGGAATGTGGGAAAGGCTTTATTTTTCTCTCAAGCCTTCGAGCACACATGATAAGTCACTCTGGAGATGGACCTTATAAATGTAAGGAATGTGACAAAGCATTCAATACTCCCAGTTCATTTCAAATACATGTAAGGACTCACACTGGAGAGAAGCCTTATAAATGTAAACAATGTGGAAAAACTTTCAACTGGCCCACTTCCATTCGCAGACATGAAAGAAGTCATAGTGGGGAAAAACCCTATGAGTGTAAGCAATGTGGGAAAACCTTTAGTTGTCCCAGATCCTTTCAAAGCCATGAAAGGAGACACAGTGGAGAAAAGCCCTATGAATGTAAGAAATGTGGTAAAGCCTTCAGTTGTCCAAATTCTTGTCGAAAACATGAAAGAAGTCATAGTGGAGAGAAACCCTATGAGTGTAAGGAATGTGGGAAAGCCTTCAGTTCTCTCACCAAATTTCAAAGACATGTGATGAAGCACACTGGAGATGGACCTTATAAATGTAAGGAGTGTGGGAAAATCTTTGATTGTCCTAATTACTTTCGAAGTCATGAAAGGACTCACAGTGTAGAAAAGCCCTATGAATGTAAGGAATGTTATAAAGCCTTCAGTACTACCAGGTCTCTTCAAAGACATGAAAGAACTCATACTGGAGAGAAACCTCATGCATGTAAGGAATGTGGTAAAGCCTTCAGTTATCCCAGTTTCCTTCAAAAACATGAAAGAAGTCATACTGGGGAGAAACCCTATCAATGTAAGCAATGTGGTAAAGCTGTCAGTTATCTCAGTTCCCTTCGAAGTCATGAAAGAACTCATAGTGGAGAAAAACCCTATGAATGTAAGGAATGCGGGAAAGCCTTTATTTTTCTCTCAAAATTTCGAATACACATGATAAAGCACACTGGAGTTGGACCTTATACATGCAAGAAATGTGGGAAAGCCTTTTATTGTCCTAGTTCATTACAAAACCATGAAAGAACTCATACTGGAGAGAAACCATATGAATGTAAAAATTGCAATAAAGCCTTCAGTCGTCTGCGTTCTTTACGAAACCATGAAAGAACTCATATTGGAAAGTAGCACTATGAATGTAAGAAAGTGGTAAAGCCTTCAGTTCTATCACCAAATTTTGAAATCATGTGGTGAAGCACACTGAATATGGACCTTATAAATTTAAGGAATGTGGGAAGGCCTTTGATTTTTCCAGTTTATTATGAAATTGTGAAAAAACTCACACTGGAGAGAAATATGAATGTAAAAATTAAAGGAAAGCCTTCCATTGCCCAGTTCTGGTCAAAGCCATGCAAACACTCAGAAAATTGGCCTGTGATTGTAAGGAATGTAGAAACTTCAGCTGTCCCAGTTCATTCATTCTTTTTTTTTTTTTTTGCCATGCTTGCCGAAGTTCCCAGGCCAGGGATCAAACCTGTACCACAGCAGTGGCAATGCTGGATCCTTAACCTGCTGCACCACCAGGGAACTCCCATTCCACCTTATTCTGAAAACAAACAAACAAATAATTTACACTGGAGAGAAACGCTGTGAATGCAAACAATGTGGTAAAGCCTTAAACATTTCCTGTTAAGTTCAAATACAGGAAAGAACTCATGCCAGAAACAATGTAAGGAATATTGGACAGCTTGTATCACACATTTCAGACACAAGATAATGCACACCATGTAAATGTGAGGGACTGGGGAAAGTCTTCAATCCCATTTTCTTGGAAAAGAACTTAATATAGAGAGAATTTTGTTAAATAGAAACAATGTATGAAAACCTTTATTTACCCTACATCCTTATAAAACCATATGAGAATGTACACTGGATAGATACCATACAACTAAAACATAAACTATCCAGTTTAAATATTTTCATAGTCATGTGAAAACTGCACTGGAAAAAATTCATGTTAATGTAAGTAATGTGAGTAAGCTAGTGCAAATTAATTTATGTAGAATACTGAAAAGATACAAAATGGAAGAAATGTTAAAAACTTTAAACATGTATTATCGTTATCAGTGGCCTATTCCTAAAGTTATTATTTGTAGTATGGAGTTCTACTTATTTTTGCAAGTGATAATGAGATAAGATAATTCTGTAGGTACTATTTAGGCAGTTGTTCCTAGGTTAAGTAAGTAATTTTAGCTTTTGCTCAGTTAAATTTTATGTTTTTATTTTGAAGACTCTTGGATCCATGGGTAAATTGAAGTAGATTTCTAATGTGTGACTTTAATTTTTATATAATTTTGTGAATTTTTTGTTGTTGTAAATAAAGGAACACTGAAAAAATGACACTTTGGTATTTGCTTGTTTATTGTACTGGCCTACTCTGGCAAGTTCTTGACATCCTTTATGTATTATATACATATTCCACCTTTCTTAAGAGAAAATTAACTTTCCATTGGCCTGAAGACCTTTATTCCATTTCTTTGCTGACAAAAAGTTGGCATATATTTGTTAGTCGGCAAAGTTCATCATGTAGTTTCATGTGAATTATTATTTTCATCTTTTGTTCTTTGTCATTCTTTCTGGCAGGGGTTTGGGCTATGGAGTTTGCATTAAGAGAGAACTGTAAAAGGGCAATAAAATCTAGAGTTGGAGATGACCCTTTTTTGACTCTATTCTGTCAATATGAGTAATGTTGTAAACTACATTTTCTAGACTGTTGCTTTTATTGTCCAATGATAGAATTTGCCAAAATCTAATTTACATATAATTTGAAATGCAGATGTGAAATTAGGTAGGCTTTAGAGCTATCTGTATGGAAGGAGATAGAAAAGCAGAAGGCCTTTACACACACTTGCTTCCAGTCCTTTTTCCTCATTTTTGTCTCTGCCAGTCAAGACTTTCCTCCATCCTGAAGAATAGCCAAGATGGTGGCATAGGAAGACCCAGAGCTCACCTTCTCCCCATGGGCACACCAAAACTGTAATTGTTTGCAGAGCAACCATTGATGAGAAAGACCTGAACACTAGCAGAAAAGCTCTACAAGTAAAGATGGTAAGAACCCCCAAGGAGACAAATAGAAGGGGTGGAGAAACGTTATAGTCAAGACCCATGACCCACAAACAGGAGGGTAATTACAATTGTATTAAGTTGTCCCAAGGAGCAAGGGGGTCCAAATCCCATACCTTGTTCCCCAGTCTAGAGGTCTTGCCCCTGGGAAGATGAGGCCCTGGATCATTAACTTTGAAAACCAGTAGGGCTTTCAGGAGAGTCAGAGAGCTGTAGGAAGTAGAGACTCTACTCTCAAGATCACACACAAAATCACACATGCTCCAAGATTCAGGGCAATAATTTGAAAGGAGCCTGGGTTTGACCCACCCACTGATCTTGGAGAAGCAGGAGGACCTGGTGCTTACCCTGGGTACTTAGATACTGGTGACAGCCATTTGGGCGAGCTCATTATACCATGAGGACACTGGTGCTGGCAAGTGTGGTTTTGAAAGCATCCTTCTAGTTTATTGGTAAATGGAACCTGCCCTCCCCACTAGCCTGTTGGCACCAGTATTACTATGCCTTAGGCCAAGCAGCTAGTCAGGCGAGGACACAGGTTCACCCACCAGATGGCCAGCTGCCTTAAGACCTCTTGAACAGCCAGTTACCCTGACACTGGCCCCAGGACCCCTGGAGCCCCACAGTCAGCTGTTGGGGCCCAGCCCTGTATACCAAGAGGCCAACACCAGAATCCAGCCCCAATCACCAGCAGGCCAATACATTTGGGACACCCCAGACATAGCCAACTGTGTCAGGAACTGGTCCCACCTATCAGTGGGCTGACAGCAACTCTGGAAACCCCAGGGCACAGCAGCCAGAGACCCTGGGACCCAGTACTACCCACCAGCAGATCTGTCATGAGACTAGTTTCTTACCCATTCATAATACCAAACACTTAAACCATGATATTTTTGCCTGACTTTTTTTTTCTTTCTTTCTTTTTGCTTTATCTAGGGCCGCACCCGCGGCATATGGAGGTTCCCAGGCTAGGGGTCTAACGGAGCTGTAGCTGCCGGTCTACGCCACAGCCACAGCAACACGGGATCCAAGCTGCATCTGCAGCCTACACCACAGCTCACAGCAATGCCGGATCATTAACCCACTGAGCAAGGCCAGGGATCAAACCCACAACCTCATGGTTTCTAGTCGGATTCATTAACCACTGATCCACGACGGGAACTCCTGAAGCTAGTAATTTCAGTAAATGTAAATAAAAGTTTATAATAAGATAAACTAAATAATGAACAGTCATTGAACATGTACACCATTTCCAAATGAGATTATATACTGAGACACTTACTGCTAAGATACATCTCTCCAGTTTTGGCTTTTTGGATTTTCTGACAGAAAGACAAAGAAATGTGGTCTATTAACAAACATGCCACATTGAAAAATTAACTATGAGGAGTAATATACTTCTAAAATTATAGGAGTTCCTGTTGTGGCTCAGCAGTAACAAACCTGACTAGTAACCATGAGGATGTGGGTTCAATCCCTATCCTTTCTCAGTGGGTTGAGTATCTGGCTTTGCCATGAGCTGTGGTGTAGGTCGCAGATGCAGCTCAGATCTGGCATTGCTGTGTGTGGCATAGGCCGGCAGCTGCAGCTCCAATTTGAGCCCTAGTCTGGGAACCTCCATATGCTGTGGGTGTGGAAAGCAAAAAAAAGAAAAAAATTGGTGATTGCCCATGTGGCTCAGCAGGAATGAATCTGACTAGAATCCATGAGCAAGCAGTTTCAATCCCTGGCCTCACTCGGTGGGTTAAGGATCCAGCATTGCTATGAGCTGTAGGGTAGGTCGCAGCCATGGATTGGATCTGACGTTGCTGGGGTTGTGGTGTAGGCCACCAGCTACAGCTCTGATTCGACCCCTAGCCTGGTAACTTCCATATGCTGCAGGTGTGGCCCTAAAAATAAATAAATAAATAAATAAATAGGCTGTATTCCCGGTGATGTTCAATATATCCTTGTTATGTATTTCATTTATTTTGGTTTGCATTTACCATGAAATTTTTATGTAGGAGTTATGTATATATACAAGATTGATTTAAGTTGTTGGTTGTTGCATTTAACTGCAAGTGCATCTCCAGTATCCTGCATCTGTACCCTCCTCTTCTCATGATTTCTGGATTGGGTAGCATATTTGTGTGTGGATGATTTCCTACCTTTACTGTCTGTATGTCTTTACCAGTGAGCCTTGCCATTTGTTATATTTTTCTTTTTAGTTGTGGCCTTTTCTGTTCCACCTAGAGAAGTTCCTTTAGTATTTTTTGTAAAGCTGGTTTAGTGGTGCTGAATTCTCTTAGCTTTTGCTTGTCTGTAAAACTTTTGATTTCACCTTCAAATGTGAATGAGAGTCTTGGTGGGTAAAGTAATCTTGGTTGGAGGTTTTATCCTTTTATCACTTTAGGTATATGATGATATGATGCCACTCCCTTCTTGCCTGCAGAGTTTCTGCTGAAAAATCTGCCAATAACCTTATCAGAGTTTCCTTGTATGTTACCTGTTTCTTCTCCCTAGCTGCTTTCAATATTTTCTCTTTGTCTTTAATTTTGGTCAGTTTGATTAATCTGTCTCAGGGTGTTCCACCTTTGGTTTATTTTATATGGTACTCATTGTGCTTCCTGGATTTGAGTGAGTGATTCCTTTCCCATGTTAGGGAAGTTTTAGGCTAATCTCTTCAAATATTTTCTCTGTCCCATTCTCTCTTCTCCTTCTGGCACCCCTATAATATGGATGTTGTTGTGTTTAATGTTGTCCCAGAGTTTTCTTAGACTGTCTTCATTTCTTTTCAATCTTTTTTCTTTTATGTTCTGCGTCAGTGATTTCTGCTACTCAGTCTTCCACCTCACTTATTCGTTCCTCTGCCTCCTGTATTCTGCTGTTGGTTCCTTCTAGTGAACTTTTTTATTTCAGTTATTGTATTTTGCATCTCCACGTGATCTTTAAATCTTCTATTTCTTTGCTCATTTTTTCTTGTAATTTATCAATCTTTGCCTCCAGTTTATTTCCAAGATCTCAAATCATCTTTACTATCATCAGTCTAAAGTCTTTTTCATGGAAGTTGGTAATCTCCAGATCACTTAGCTGTTTTTCTGGGGGTTTTTCTTATCCCCTTATCTGAGTCATAATTATCTGCCATTTCATTTTGTAGAGATTTTTGGTGTAGTCTCCTTTTTGCAGACAACAGGGTTGTGGCCTCACTTGTGTCTGATCCCTGCACCCCTTGTGGCTGAAGTTGGTCCAGGGGGCTTGCTGCAGACTTCCTGATGGGAGGGACTGGTATCTGCCCAGTGGTAGGTGGAGCTGACTCTTATCCCTCTGGTGGGTGGGACTTTGTCTCTGGTTGAGATTAGAGGTGTCTGTATGACTGGGGGGGTCTTTAGGCAGCCTGTTTGCTGATGGGTGGGACTGTGTTCCCAACCATTTGTTGTTTGGCCTGGAGCTTCTCAGCCCTGATGGGTAGAGCCAGATTTTTCCAAAATGGCAACCTCTAGAGGATTTCATGCTGATGATTATTCCCAAGACCTTTGCCTTCAATCTCTTTCCCTTACAAAGAGCCACAGTCACCCCCTGTTTTCCCAGGAGATCTTTCAAGAACCTCAGGCAGGTCTCGCCCAGATTCCTATGGAGTCTCTACTTTGCTCTGGGACCCAGTGCACATGAAAGCCCAAGTGCACCTTTCAAGACTGGAGTCTCTGTTTCCCCCAGGCCCATGGAGCTCCTGTGCACAAGCCCTGCTGGCCCTCAATGCCAAATGCTCTGGGGGCTCTTCCTCCCAATGTGAGATCCCCAGGCGTGGGAATCTGACATGGCACTCAGAACTCTCACTCCCATGGGTGAGCCTCTGTGATGTCGTTACTTTCCAGTCTGTGGGCTACCCACCTGACAGGTATGGGATGGCCTATATCACATAATTGTACCTTTTCTTTGTCTTTTTGAGTAGGATATCTTTTTTGGATAGTTTGCAGTCTATTTTGTTGAAGGTTGTTCAGCAGTTAGTTGCAATTTTGTTGCTTTTATGAGAGAAAATGAGTTCCAGACCTTCTACTCTGCCATCTTAATCCAGTCTCTATTTCATTTTATTTATTTATTTGTTTGTTTGTTTGTTTGTTTGTTTTGGCTTTGCCTGTGACACATGGAAGTTCCTGGGACAAGAATCAAACCTGAGCCACAGCAGCCACCCAAACCACAACAGTGACAATGCTGGATCCTTTATCCACTGAGCCATCAGGTAACTCCAGAGCTTATTTATTTTTAGACATAGTAGTTTGTACCTTTTAATCACCTCTTCCTATCCTGCCCCTGCCCCCTTCCCTCTCCCCACTGGCAACATCTGGTTTGCCTATATTTCTGAGTGTTCTTCTGTTTTGTTACATTCTTCACTTGTTTTGTTTTTTAGATTCCACTGTAAGTGAAAACATACAGTATTTGTCTTTGTTTGACTTATTTTACTTAGCATAATGCCTTCTACGTCCATCCATGTTGTTTCAGATGGCAAAATATGTTCTTTTTATGGCTGAGTAGTATTTCTTTTTTTTTCCTTTTTTTTTCTAAGTAGTATTTCATTGCATATCTGTACTACATCTTCTTTATCCATTCATCTTTTGATGGATGCTTTGGTGTTCCACATCTTGACAGTTGTAGATATAACTGTTTTGAACATTGGGCTGCATGTATCTTTTCAAATTTGTGTTTTTGTTTTCTTTGGTTATATACACAGGAGTGGCTGGATCATATGGTAGTTCTATTTTTAGCTGTTTGGGAAACCTCAATACTATTTTCTATAGTGGCTGCACTAGTTTACATTCCTACCAACAGTGTATGAGAGCTCCCTTTTCTCCACATCCTCGCCAACATTTGTTATTTGTGGTCTTTTGGATGATAGCCATTCTATCAGGAGTGAGGTAACATCTCATTGTGGTTTTGGTTTACATTTCTCTGATTATTAGTGAAGTGGGGTATCTTTTCATGTGCCTGTTGGTCATCTGTATGTCTTCTTTGGAAAAATGTCATGTCAGGTCTTCTGCTCATTTTTTAATCAGGTTGTTTGTGGTTTTGATATTGAGTTGTATGAGCTCTTTATATATTTTGGCTATTAACGCATCATCGGTCACATCAGATTGCAAATATTTTCTCTCATTCAATGGGTTTTCTTTTTCTTGATGGTTTCCTTTGCTGTGAAAAAGCTAATAAATTTAATTAGTACTGTTTGTTTTTACTTTTGTTTTCTTTGCCTTAGAAAACTGATCCAGTAATATGCTGCTATGATTTATGTCAAATAGTGCCTAAGTTTTCTCCTAGGAATTTCATGTTTTCATTTAGTTCTTTAATTCACTTTGAGGGTTTTTTTTTTTTTTTTTTTTTGGCCATGCGCACAGCATGCAGAAGTTCTGGGGCTAGGGATCGAACCCATGACCCGAGAGCGACCTGAGGCACAGCAGTGACAATACAAGATCTTTAACCTACTAGATTTACAATGTTGTGGGTTTTGTTTTTGGTTTTTTTTGCTTTTTAGGGCCGCACCTGCAGCATATGGAGGTTTCCAGGCCGGGGTCTAATCAGAGCTACAGCTGCAAGCCTACACCGCAGCCACAGCAATGCAGGATCTAAGCCCTGTCTGCGACCTACACCACAGCTTATGGCAAAGCCAGATCCTTAACCCGCTGAGCAAGGCCAGGGATCGAACCTTCAACCTCATGGTTCCTAGCTGGATTCATCTCCACTGTGCCACGATGGGAACTCCTCACATCTTATATATTGTTGAATTAAGTTGCTATGTTCAATTGCTATATTATGTTGAAGATTTTTTTCATCAATGTTCGTCATGATATTGGCCTGTAAATTTTTTTTTGTAGCATCTTTTTCTGGTTTTGGTATCAGGATGATGGTACCCTCGTGGAATGAATTTGGGAGTATTGCCTCTTCTTTAATTTTTGGAATAGTTTGAGAAGGATAGTTATTAGCTTTCCTTCCTATGTTTAGTAGAATTTCCCTGTGAAGCTTTCCAGTCCTGGCTTTTTTTATGGGAGTTTTTTTTTTAAATTAATAATTCTGTTTCTCTGTTAGTGATTGGTCTGTTCAGATTGTCTGTTTCTTTCTGTTTCATTCTTGGAAGATTGTATGTTTCTACAAATCTATTGATTTCTTCTAGGTTGTCCAGTTTGTTGGCATATAACTGTTTATAGTGTGAATGTGCATGCACACATGCTTGCACGTGCACACACGCACACACACACATTCTTTTCAGGTTCTTTTTCATTATAGGTTATTACAAGATATTGAATATAGTTCCTTGTGCTGTACCATAAGTCTTTGTTGTCCCTGCCTTTTTCCTTGTTGAGCCTGGCTAAAGGCTTATCAACTTTGTTTATGTTTCCAAAAAAGTCAGCTCTTGGCTTCGCTGATCTTTTCTATTTTTTCCATTTTATTTATTTCCTTTATGATCTTTATTATTTCCCTTCTCCTTCTGGCTTTGGGATTTTTTTCCCCTAATTCCTTTAGATAGTAGGTAGTGCCATTTAAAACCATTGTTTCCTTTCTGATTTTCTGTCTGGATAATCTGTCCATTGATACAATTTGGATGTTAAAGTTCCCTACTATTATTGTATTATTGTAGCTTTCTCCCTTTATGTTTGTTGATATTTGCTTTATTTAAGTGCTGCTATATCAGGTGCATATGCATTAACCACTGTTATATCCTCATTTTGTATCAATCCCTTTATCATTATATAATGCCCTTCTTTGTTTTATAGACTTTGTTTAAAAGTCTCTTTTGTGTGATAAAAGTATTGCTACCCCAGTTCTCTTGCCATTTTCTATTTGTATGAAATATCTTTTTATATCTCCTCACTTTCAGTCTCTGTGTGTCTTTTGCTTTGAAGTGAGTCTTTTATAAGCATCATATTGATGTGTCTTTTTAAAATTCAGTCTGCCAACCTATGTCTTTTGATTGGAGCATTTGGTCCATTGATGTCTAAAGTGATTATTGATTGGTATATACTTACTGCCATTTGTTACTTGTTTTCTGGTTGTTTTTGTAGCTTTTCTCTGTTATTTTCTTCTTTTTTAAATCTGTTCCCTTAGTTTGATAATTTTCTTTAGGGATATGCTTATGCTCCTTTTTAATTTTTGTATTTTGTAGAGTTTTTGGTCTTTTTAGGATGGCCCACATGGCATATGGAAGTTTACAGGCTAGAGGTCAAATTGGCCACCGGCCTACACTGTACCTCAGCAATACCAGATGTTTAACCCACTGAGCAGAGCCAGGGACTGAAGGTGCATCCTCATGGATGGGGGTTCATTACCACTGAGCCACAACAGGAACTCCTGTTTTGCAGGTATTTGATTTCTGGTTACCATGGGGTCATGTATGTTGACCTCTAACTATATCTTCTTATTTTAAACTGATAGTCATTTAAGTTCAAACACATTCTAAAAGATCTACTTTTTTTACTCCCCTTTCTCATGTTTTATGTTTTTGATGATATATTTTATCTTTATCTATCCCTTAATTATTTATTTTAGTTATAATTGATTTTGCGGTTTTTTTTTTTTTAACCTTCATGCTATATTATTTAAGTGATTGATCCACAGCCTTTACTATATATTTGTTTTTACTAAGGATATTTTTCCTTTCCTATGAGATTTTAATTCTTGTTGCTGTCTTCTAGAGGAGATTCTTTAACATTTTTTTTTTTTTTTTTGCAGGGGCGAGGGGTGAGGGAGGGGGAGCCATGTCTGTGGAATGTGAGAGTTCCCGGGCCAGGATCAGATCCATGCCACAGCAGTGACCCAGGCTGCTGCAGTGACAACACTGGATACTTAACTCACTGTGCCACAGGTTTCTTTTAAAATCAGTCTAGTATTGACAAATCGTTTAGTTTTGCTTGTCTGTGAATTTCTTTATCTCTTCTTCAATTCTGAATGATAATCTTGCTGGTAGAATATTCTAGGTTGTAAGTTTTTCCCTTTCAGAACTTTAAATTTATAATGTCACTCCCATCTAGCCTGCAAAATTTCTGCAAAACAATCAGCTGATAGCATTACTAAGGTTCCCTCTTATGTAGCCCCTTGTTTTTCTCTTTTTGCCTTTAGAATTCTCTCTCTCTTCTTTATGGCTTCAGGTGCAGCATATGGAAGTTTCTGCCCTAGGGGTCAAATCAGAGCTGTAGCTGCTGATATACACCACAGCCACAGCAACGCCAGGCCTGAGCCACCTCTGTGACATATACCACAGCTTGCAGTGATTCCAGATCCTTAACCCACTGAGCAAGGCCAGTGATCAAACCATATCTCACAGATAGTATGTTGGGTTCTTAATCCACTGAGCCACAACAGGATATGTCTTTGTTTGGGTCTATTTGGACTCATGTTGTTTGGGACTTGTTTTGGGGGGGTGGCATGCCCATGGCATGCAGAATTTCCCAGACCAAGAATCAAACCCATGCCACAGCAAGGATAATGCCGGGTCTTTAACTGCTAGGCCACCTGGGAACTCTCTTGTTTGGGACTCTTTGTGCTTCTTGTATCTGGACATGTTTTCTTCTTCAGGTTCAGGATATTTTCAGCCATAATTTCATCAAATATATTTTTGACCTTCCCTCTTCTCCTTCTTGGACCCCTATAATGCAAATGTTAATAACCTGATATTGTCTCAGAAGTCCCTTTAACGGTTCTCTCTTTTTTTTTTTTTTTTCTTTTTAGGGACTCACTGTAGCAGATATAAGTTCCCAGGCTAGGGGTGGAATCGGAGCTGTAGCTGCTGGCCTACACCACAGTCAGCTCTGGATCCAAGCTGCATTTGTGACCTAAACCACAGCTCACAGCAGTGCTGATCCTTAACCCAATGGGCAAGGCCAGGGATTGAACCTGCGTCCTTATGGATACTAGTCAGGTTCATTACCACTGAGCAGTTGTGGTAGGGGCCCTCCCAGAACAAAGGGAAGGTAACATGTACAATCAGCATCTGTGCACACATACACAACTTTGTGGCAGTATGACATAATCCATATCCATGTGCAACTTTGTAGCATACACCATCCAACCAGAATTTACAGAATGTATGTTACCTTATAAGGGGGACAAAGGGACAAACGTGTTAAAAGAAAAAAATAATGGAGGTATATAAGACAGCACCCCATTGAGTTCAGGGTTCAGACTTTGTTTGTTTTGTTTTGTTTTGTTTTTGCCTTATCTAGGGCCGCACCCGCGGCATATGGAGGTTCCCAGGCTAGGGGTCTAACAGGAGCTGTAGCTGCCGGCCTTCGCCACAGCCACAGCAACGCGGGATCCAAGCCATGTCTGCGACCTACACCACAGCTCACGGCAACGCCGGATCCTTAACCCACTGAGCAAGGCCAGGGATTGAACCCGCAACCTCATTGTTCCTAGTCAGATTCGTTAACCACTGAGCCATGACGGGAACTCCAGGGTTCAGACTTTGGATATAAATCTGCTGAGCTAGTGCTGGCATGAATAAATGCTGCTTCCTGGCAAAAAGCCTTGGTGTCCCATCTTTCCATACATGAGACCTGCAACACCATGACAGTACTCCAGCTGTTCTCATTATTAAATTTTTCTTTTTATTGTTCTGATTGGGTTATTTCCGTTATTCTGTCTTCCAGATATCCATTCTTCTGTATCACCTAATCTGCTGTTAATTCCTTCTAGTGTGTTTTTCACTTTGGTTATTGTGTTCTTCAGCTCTGAATAGTTCTTTTCTATATTTTCTAGTTCCTTGTTAAAACTGTTACTGTGTCAATCTATTCTTTCTCGTAGTTCAGTTAGCATTCTTATTACTAATGCTTTGAACTCTTTATTTGGTAAATTATCTCTGTTTCAATAGTAATTTTTTTTCAGGAGCTTTTTGTTTGTTTCTCCTTTAGTCTGAAACAAATTCCCTTATCTTCTTATTTTGTTTAACTTTGCCTATGAAATTAGGTGAAACAGTTACTTATCAGTTTTGAAGGTGTGTCTTATTTGGCAATGTCCCTGTACATTCTTATTTGCCCAGTGGTTTGATTTGAGAACTGGACCTGTATAGTGAGTGCAAGTCATGTCTTCTCACAAGGTGTGCTGGCAGCTGTCACCATGGTGGGAAGTGGAACTGGGTGGAGATGGAGGGGCTAAAACCAGAGCTGGCTGTGAACCAGGGCTTCTCCTACACTTAGTGGCCAACAGTACCCTGTCAGGGTGAGATCAGATACCAAAGTGATGAAATAAAAGCCCTTAGGATCAGGTTTGTTATTTCATTCCCTCTCTAAGTGTGTTCTCCCTACTCCCAGTATTGGCAGTTTTGCCCCACAGGGGAGATGTGCTGGAAAAAGAGGCTAGAGCAAGCATCTGGTACAGGCTTGGGTGTGTGCTGGTGAGGTCATGGCACACCAGAATTCCAGACCACTCCCAATCCTCCGTCTCCACCAGTGCCGGTAATGAATGCCCTCACCCCATTCAGATGTAGTCCTGAGTCTGAGCCACCTTCATCCCCCACAACTGTAACCTCTCCTAGGCAACAGCGGCCTTCACCCTCGTGGAAAGCTGTGTTATGAGGCAGGAAGGGCTGGACTGAATTTCTCTTGTGGGCTGGGGTGTGCACTGGGATGGTCATGGGAAAACGGCCAGAGTCCTGGGCACTTTCACTCGACTTCCGCCACTTTGTTTCAGGAGCAAGCAAGCATGTGGCACTCTTCACAAGCAGAGTCTAAGTTTCTAACAGTCCCCTTGCTAGTCCCACTGGTCTTCATACCAACCAAGGGAACCTGTCTTCTCAGTGTCAGAGCCCTGGCCTGGGATGCCCAATAGGCAGTTCAAACCGCTCACTCTCTAGGGAGGATCTCTGAGCACATGTAATCCCCCTCTTTGTGTCCCACGCTAGGGGCTCAGATCCTAACCTGATCACTTCTCTTCCTTTCCTATCCAATTTCCTATCCAATGGGATATATATATATATTTTATCTTTTTAGGGTCACACCTGCAGCATATGGAGGTTCCCAGGCCAGGGGTCAAATCACAGCCACAGCAATGCCAGATTCAAGCCACGTCTGCAACCTACACCACAGCTCATGGCAACACCATATCCTTAATCCACTGAGCAAGGCCAGGGATCAAACCTGCATCTTCATGGATGCTAGTCAGATTCCCTTCCACTGAGCCATGACGGGGACTCAGATTTTTCTTTATAGCCTTGGTTGTGGGAGAGTCTTTCTGCCAGTCTCCAGGTTTTTTTCACTGAGAATTATTCTACATGTAGATGTATTTTTTTATTTGTTTGGGGTGGGGTGGGGGTAAGGTGAGCTCAGCATCCTCCTCCTCCACCATCTTGAAATTTTACTTTACCTTTCCATTTTTTTAGGGCCACACCCTTGCCATATGGAAGTTCCCACGCTAGAAGTTGAATCAGAGCTGCAGCTGCCAGCCTGTGCCACAGCCAGAGCAGCGTGGCATCCTAGCTGTGTCTGCTACCTACACCATAGCTCACAGCAGTGCTGGATCCTTAACCACTGAGTGGGGCCAGGGACTGAACCCACATCCTCATGGATACTAGTCGGATTCATTTCTACTGTGCCACAATGGGAACTGCCATCCAAAAGGAAATTTTAAATAGCTTTTAAAGAGAAAATTTGCATTATGAATCCACTGAGGTTGAAGCAGGCTGAAAGAAAATTCCAGGATTTTTTTTTGGTCAGGTAGATAGAACACTTGAAAGTGTAGGTCAGCTGAAGCAGGTTGGTCATTCACTCTTAGCGCTGCACTACGAAAGTTCTACACTCTCGAGGAAAAGGGTGCCTAATGAGCTTTTAGTCAAAACCTAGCTGTGGTTTTGATTGTAGTTTCATAGATTCAGAGGCTTCCAGATCTTTTTTTTTTTTCCCCTGGAATAAGGTCAGTGTGATTATTAGGGACTGAGGGTAGCAAGAAGACATATTAATTTGCAAGGTGTCTGTTAAAGGTTAACATCCAGTTTGTATGCAGCTGGGCCCTCGGTTTGTCTTCTTTATGACTGGGATACTTCCCTGTCCCTTGAAGTTGTATTTATCATGTCTTTGCGATGCAAAGAGACTAAAGGGGGAAAAAAGAGGAGAGTTTAAAGTCTCAAAAGTATACTGATGCAAAATTAGAATTTGGTTTTGTCTTTTAAAAAGGACAAAGGTTCGTTGGATTATTGGTTTGTTTTCAATAGGAAATTGTAAACAAATACTTTTTCTTTACCTTTTTTGACTAGGAAATATAGAAGGCTTCAATTCAGAAAAGTATTTGAGTTCATAGGAGTTGCAATTCGGAAGACAGCGAGTCAGGTAAAACAGATTTTCTGGGGAAGAGAAAGAGCCAGGGGCCTGTGAAAGCAAAAGCCATGAGGTTAAGTTTGTCTTGCAAGAGTGGTGATTGTCTTTGACACAAAAAGGAAATACTTGTTCTTAAGGGATAGGTTGTCATTGTTATTTTAGGGTGAGGGTCTGATAAGTATCTTGAGTTTCTGGAACAAAGGTGTTCTGGATGACTGCATTAAGTCAATAAGTGGGAGTTTACGTTGTGGTGCGATGGAAACAAACCCGACTATTGTCCGTGAGGATGTGAGTTCCATCCCTGGCCTCGCTCACTGGGTCAAGGATCTGGCGTTGCTGTGAGCTGTGGTGTAAGTTGCAGACATGGCTTGGATCCTGCATTGCTGTGGCTATAGTGTAGGCCGGCAGCTGTAGCTCCTATTCTACCCCAGTCTAGGTCCTTCCATATGCCTCTGGTGAGGCCCTAAAAAAGAACAACAAAGAAGACAATAAGTGGTCAAAGTTCAGATTTCATCCACCCTGAGATATGCATAAGTCACATTTCCTAGTAGCCTCTCATTTCCATTTTAGAGAGCTCTCTTAACAATACCAGCACCATCTTGACTTTGCTTTCACAACCTTTAATGTAATCTGCCTAGAAAACAAAGATTCTGTATGGTTTTTGTCAGATCTTTGATTACTTGAGAAGACATGCTTCCTTACTCAAAGAACTAAGGTTTTTTTAAACAGCTATATAACTTCTTGTATAAGTAGTAACAAGATGTGTTAATATAGATGTTGATATAGCTCTCTTCCTGGAGAGCTGTTGTGTCCCGGTGTGACAATATGATGATGTTTCTAGTTATTATTTTCAAATGTTGTGTGTTGTATGCTGCAAAAAATGATCAAGTTTCTTTGTCAGTGCATTGTAATGGACTCTCAACTGATCCCTCTGCTATTCTTGTCTTTTGTCATCCTCAGACAGTTACTGTTTTATTCTTGATTCTTCTTCAGAAGCATTTATATAACCAACTGCAAGCAAAAGTGCATCATCTTCAAAGAGATTCACAGAAAGGACTCTGACAAATACTGTAGAATGTAGGTTTTTGATAACTTTGAGATCATAATACTGAACTGATTAAGATTTTCTGAAACTCTAATAAAAAAAGTGAGTGATTCATAAATGTACTACAAAAGAATTGGTTACAAGATCTGGAAAAACTGATAAAGATGATATGGCTTCATGTAAAACATTGCTGGTCCTTTGGTGTTTTGTTTTCCAGATTTAAAGGGCGCCTTTTTTCTCCTCTTTTAAGCTTTCTATAACTAACAGCAGTTTGCTGGAAGGTACAACAGAAAAGAGGTTAGTCGCTGAGGAAGGGAGTCTACCAGCTCAGGCCAAGAAGCTCAGCCGAAAGCAGCTTCTCGAGCAGCAGTTGAGGAAGATTTTAGCAGAAGCTGAAAATGGTTGTCTTTGATAGAGGTAGGGATGATTGTGGAGAGGGCAATCGTATTTCAGTGATACACCTTTGTGGATATTAGATTCTGGTGCTGTGGGTTGTCTTTGAAGTTTGCTTTCTACCTGCGGACTAGACTGGATTTTGTTTAGCCATCAGGGCTTCAGTGGCATGCCCAGCCACCTGCTTTTGCTCAACAACCGGATCATCCCCTTCACAATGGGAGCCAATGAAGCTCTCAAAGTTGTATCCACACAGAACCTGTAGTTTGGCCTTGTGCCAAAAATGATGACACAGGATGGGCAATTTTCTGTGACTATGACCATGAGGGCCGCCTGACCAATGCCACACCCTGTGGGGTCTGCACAGGGAAATGGAGAAATCAATTGCCATTAACATTGAAAACTCTAGATGTGACAGTGACATCACTGTCATTACCAAGCTGTCTTCGATAGAGGACTCCTACAGAATAGTACAAGTGCAGAACAGTTACCAGCTCTGTAATAGTGGATCCAAGAAATGCGGCAAATACGCACATTAAAATATTGTTAAGGTTTTAAAAGAAAGCAAATTTGACACTTATTACAACGTGGATGAACCTGGAGGACATTATGCTAAGTGTAGTCAGCCTGTCAAAAAAGTCCAAACACTGTATGATTCCATTTATATGAGGGTAGCTAACGTAGTCAAAGTCATAAAGACAAAAGTGGAAAGGTTTTTGCCATGGGCAAGGGTATGGGGAGAATGAGAAGTTGTTGTCTAATGGGTATGGAGTTGCAGTTTTATTTTTTTTATTTGTTTATTTTGGATTTGGCAGTTTTAGAAGACAAAAATAGTTCTGGAGATTGGTTTTACATTGTTAACATATTTCAAAATATTGATCTGTCATTTAAAAGTGATGAAAGTATACATTTTATTGCATGTTACATTTTAATTACTGCACAATTAAAAGTAAAACTTTTAAGGCAAGAGAGTACACAACCCACAGAATGGAAGAATTTTGCAAATTATATATTATACCTAAATACCTCTGATAACTGAATCATAAAAAGTCAACTCAGTTTAAATATGACAAAGGCACTAAATTCACATTTTTCCAAGGACGAGAGACAAGTATATGACAAGATCCTGTACATGATTAGTCATCAAGGAAATGCAGATCAAAACCTCCATGAGATCCCACTCTGGGTCACAGATGGCTAGCCTCAAAAGCTAAGGTATTGAATTTTGTTGAAGATATATGGAGACAGAGTTCCCGTCGTGGCTCAGTGGTTAATAAATCCAACTAGGAACCATGAGGTTGCAGGTTTGATCCCTGGCCTCGCCCAGTGGGTTAAGGATTCGGCGTTGCTGTGAGCTGTGGTGTAGGTTGCAGACGCGGCTGGGATCTGGTTGCTGTGGCTGTGGTGTAGGCCGGTGGCTACAGCTCTGATTAGACCCCTAGCCTGCGAATCTCCATATGCCGGGAGTGCGGCCCTACAAAAGACAAAAACAAACAAACAGATATATGGAGATATTTGAAGATTCATAAGTTATGATGGAAATATAAAATAGTGTAGCCACTCTGGAAAATAGTCTAGGTGTTCATCAAATATTAAACCCAGATTTACCAATTACCCATCTATGAAATTACTCCCCAATGAAAACACGTTTGAAGAAAACTTGTACGTGAATTTTAGAGCAACATTACTCAGAGTAGCCAAAAAGTGGAAACAGACTAAATGTCCATTCGTGGATGAATAGATAATGGAATATTATTTGGCCATAGAAATGAATTAAGTATCAATGCATGTTACAACATGCTTATCCTTTGAAAAAATTATGGTAACTTACTGAAGCCCATTACAAAGACCATATATAATTCCATTTCTATAAAAGCTCCAAATAGGGAAATCTACAGAGATAGAAAGGAGATTAGTGGCTGCTTAAGGCTAGGGATTGGAGGAGTAAATTGGGAGTATTGGAAGTGAAAGCTAAAGGGCAGAGGAGTTTCTTTTTGAGGTTCATTTGAGAAAAATATTCAAAGCTGGCTGTAGTGATGATTGCCCATATTTACAGATACACTGAAAACCACTAAAATGTACGTTTTAGGGAGTTCCTGTCCTGTCTCAGTGGTTGACAATCCGACTAGGAATCACGAGGTTGCGGGTTCGATCCCTGGCCTCGCTCAGTGGATTGTGATGTAGTTTGTAGACGCGGCTCGAATCCCGTGTTGCTGTGGCTGTGGCATAGGCCGGCGGCTACAGCACTGATTAGACCCCTAGCTTGGGAACCTCCATATGCCACGAGTGCGGCACTAGGAATGGCAAAAAAAGACCCCCAAAAAATGTACATTTCAACTGGGTGCACTATATGGTATATGCCCTACATCTTAATAACGCTGTTCAAATAAATAATGCATTAAGGGTTTTGCAGTCGTCTCCCAGGCATATAAAAATTTACAAGTTTATCAGAACTCCCATCACCTCACGTGGAGTTCCCAGACCACAAAGAACGGGAAGATATCAGAGTCTGCCCAGGCCAGAAAAAAACTCTTTAAAATCAAACGCACGGAGTTCCGATGGTGGTTCAGTGGTTAACGAATCCGACTAGGAACCATGAAGGTTGCGGGTTCGATCCCTGGCCTTGCTCAGTGGGTCAAGGACCTGGCGTTGCCATGAGCTGTGGTATAGGTTGCAGACGCGGCTCGGATCTGGCGTTGCTGTGGCTCATATGTAGGCCGGCGGCTACAGCTCCGATTCGACCCCTAGCCTGGGAACCTTCATATGCCGCGAGTGCGGCCCTAGAAATGGCAAAAAGACACAAAAATAAATAAATTAATTAAATAAAATAAAACGCGCCAGGAGCCCCCGTCCTGGCTCAGCGAAAACGAATCTGATTGCATCCAAGAGGATTCAGGTTTGAACCCTGGCCTCACTCAGTGTGTTAAGGATCCCGCGTTGCCTTGAGCTGTGGCGTAGGGAGTAGACAAAGCTCGGATCTCACGTTGCTCAGGCTGTGGTGTGGGCCTGCGGCTCCGGCTCCAGCTCTGATTGCATCCCTAGCCTGGCAACCTCGATATGCGCCGGTGCGGTCCTAAAAAATAAAAAAAGATAAAATCGAATGTGCTCGGTGGAAAAAGGAACAGCTCAGAAGCCACAGCTGATTGGACAAACAGCACTTTAGCTAATGGGCTGTCACTCAGGCCAGAGGGGGCGTGACACATGTCTGTCCAATCAGGAGCCCCGGTGGGTCAGAGGGATGTGTTACGTAAGTTCCGGTTTTGGACGCCCTCTCTCTCTGGGGGCCGCCTTGGAGTCGACTGTCACATGCCCTTCACTGGCGCTGGTGGCCGTGCTGCAGTCTCGGTGGCGCAGTGACCTGCACTGATGGTGGAAGTCGTTAGGAGGGACTCAGACAAACCCAGGAAACCTAGAAATGGTGAGTGTGCTGCCTCTGGCTGCGGAGATGGGGAGGAGGGGCTGGCTGGAACCGGCCAGAACTGGCCATGGCGGGACCCGCACCTCTTTGCAGTCAGTTCCAGAAATGGAGCCTGTAGACATTACTCAGCTGGGGGTGTGGGGGAGGGCGCCGCCTGGCAGGCTCGCGGCGTGGGGGCTGGGCTGGGAGCCGGGATCCCCGGCCTTCTCTCCCATCGCTTCGCACCGCGACTTGGGCCTTAAGCCCCAGAGTGTTTCGGGCTGCTTTGTGCCAGAAGACCCGCGTCTCCCCCAGAATGTACGGTGACCATGGGGAAGGTCATCGGGACAGTCGCGACTGGATCTCCAGGTTCGTGCGTGGGAGGATCTGTGGTCGCTGGGTTCCTAGCTCCTCCATTTTACTCCAGGGAACCACTTTTCTCCTGAGTTTTCCAAGTGTTTGGGGAACAGGGTCACAGTCCGGGACACTGCCTCCCATTTGGAGAGCTGGCAATAAATGCCTAAATTTACAGATCGCTCCCGGCATTCCCAGAGCACTCATCCCCACACTGATTCAGCACATCACCATGGCCCAATATTTAACTATCCCTTATTACAGAGAATGGGTGGCTATTCTTTTGGTCTGTTGATATTTTATATGAGAGGAAGGCAAAGAATAACCATCTGGAACACGCTGTGTGAAATCTTTTCTCCAAGTTTATTTCCGGGAAACGGACATCCTTTGGGAAGTCCTTTGGTGAGATTCTTCTTTGAAACTTTCCTGGGTGATCTGTTCTGTAAGCACTGCCCCTTCTGGGTGTGTCACCTTGAAATGACTGATTCTCTTATTGAAGTCTCAGTTTTTCAATAGAGGTTAAATGTATCTAATTAACAGAGCTTGAAAGACAGTGTGAGATATTTCCAAAGAGACAGCAAAATGAATTTCGGCAAAAATAGTCCCTTCCATTTGTTAAGAATTGTGGTTTCACTTTTTACATCCCCTGAGAACCTGTAATAAGTTGCTGAGTTATGTGGATGTTGCATCCATGATTTTGATGCACTTCAGTGTGGCTTGGGCACATTGAGAAGTCTGTTCTGTCCCGGTGACAAGGGCTTATGAATTTGGGTCCTCCCTTCATTTGGGTCGGAACCTGCTGAGAAATTCCTCACTTGTGAGACTTGTAATTACTAGCTTGTAATTTTCTTATTCAGAATATCTTACATTTGAAATCACAGTATGTAGCCTTGTCAAATTGACTTCTTTCAATTAGCAATATGCTTTTATGTTTCCTTCATGTGTTTTCATGGCTCAATTACCTCTTTTCATTTCTTTTCTTTTTTTACTGAACAGTATATTATCGTATGGATATGCCATTTATTATTTATCCATTTGCCTACTGAACCATATCTTGCTTAATTCTAATTCTTGCCAGTTATGGATAAAAGCATACAAACAGATTTTTTGCTGACATAAGGTCTCAACTCATTGAGGTCAATACCAAGATGTGTGTGATTGCTGCATCTTATTGTATGTATAAGAATATAATTAGTTTTGGAGTTCCCGTCGTGGCTCAGTGGTTAACGAATCCGACTAGGAACCATGAGGTTGTGGGTTCGATCCCTGGCCTTGCTCAGTGGGTTAACGATCTGGCATTGTCGTGAGCTGTGGTGTAGTTTGCAGACGCAGCTCGGATCTGGCATTGCTCTGGCTCAGGTGTAGGCCGGCGGCTACAGCTCCTATTAGACCCTCAGCCTGGGAACCTCCATATGCCGCGAATGCGGCCCTAGAAAAGTCAAAAAGACAAAAAAAAAAAAAGAATATAATTAGTTTTGAGATAAAATTCCTGTCTTCCAACACAGGCATACCAAATTCTCTTCCCAACAGCGATGAATGAGAATTAGCTGCAGCTTCATATCTTGGCTTTATCTGGTGTTCTGAGTGTTTTCACTTTAGCCATTTAATGTATTTAATTTAGCCATTTAATATATTTAATTTAGCCATTTATAAATTTAGCCATTCAATGTAGTGAACTACCCCACCCTCCTTTTTTCTTTTCTCTCTCTTTTTTTGGTAATTCTCCAAAGACATATGTTGAGCATGTTTTCAAGTTACTTATTTCTCACTTGTCTATCCTCTTTAGTGGGATGTCTATTCAGATCTTTAACCCTTTTTAAATCAGTTGTTTAGTGTTTTCACTGTTCAGTTTACGAGTTCTTTGTATATTTTGGATACCAGTCATTTATGAGGTGTTTGTTTTACAAGGATTTTAGCTTTGTTTGTGATTTGTCTTTTCATTCTCTTAACACTTTTCCAGGTTTTTCATATTAATGACTAAAATGTCATTTTTTTCATCATGTTTTTTTTTTGCTGTTAACTAAAAATCCATCACTAAACATATCACCTAGATTTTATCTTATGTTACATTTAGTTTTTACTTTTGCATTTTACTTGCACATTTTACATTTAGATCTGTGATCTATTTTGAGTTAATTTTTGTGAAGGGCTTAAGTTTGCCTTCCTTTTGTGCGTGTGTGTGTGTGTCATATGTGGATATGCATTATTTCCTGAACTTTTAAAAAAGGTTTTTTATTTTTTCCATTGAATTGCCTTTACTTCTTTGTCAGAGATCAGTTGAATGCATTTTTTGGTGTTTAGCAAAGCAGTTGACATTTATATCTTTCAGCCTTACTGTACACTCTTACTAGTTCCCTCATTGTGGATGCTATCAGATATCATAGACAGTCACATCATATAGGACAAAGACAGTTTTATTCCTTGCTTTAACCAGTCTGTGTACCTTTTATTTCCTTTTCATGTCTTACTCATTGGCTAGAGCTTCCAGTACAATGTTGAATAGATGCTTCGTTGACCTGTTCTTATATTTCATTGAATATTTATCACCATTAAGTGAAGTGACACCATTAAGTGAAGTTTGTCACCATTAAGCATGATGGTAGCTATGGGTAATGGGTGTAGATTTTTTTTTTTTGTCTTTTTGCCTTTATGTAGAGCCGCACCCGCGGCATATGGAGGTTCCCAGGCTAGAGGTCTAACAGGAGCTGTAGCTGCCGGCCTTCGCCACAGCCACAGCATCGCGGGATCTGAGCCGCGTCTGCAACCTACACCACAGCTCACGGCAATGCCGGATCCTTAACCCACTGAGCAAGGCCAGGGATCGAACCTGCAACCTCATGGTTCTTAGTCGGATTCGTTAACCACTGAGCCACGAAGGGAACTCCAGATTTTTTTTTTTTTAAGAACAGAGTTCCCTTCTATTGTTAGTTTATTATCATAGTGGATTTTTTATTGTATTGAATCTTTTTTATTTCCCTCCTTTCATTTCTGATATTAATAATTTTTGTCTTCTAGAACTAGACTTGTGGTTGCCAAGGGGGAAAGGGGTGGGAGAAGGATGGACTGGGAGTTTGGGGTTAGTTGATGCAGACTATTACATTTAGAATGGAAAACAACAAAGTCCTACTGTATAGCACAGAGAACTATATCCAGTCTCCTGGGGTAGACCATGATGGAAAATAATATTTAAAAAAAGACTATATACATACGTATGTGTATGGACTGAGTCGCCTACTGTACAGCAGAAACAGACGTCATATTGTAAATCAACTATATTTTAATTAAACAATATGTAGTAAGGAGTTCCTATTGTGGCTCAGTGGTAACAAATCTGACTAGTATCCATGAGGATGCAGGTTCGATCCCTGACACCATCATTGGGTTAAGGATCCGGCATTGCCCTGAGCTGTGGTGTAGGTCATAGACTCGGCTCTGATCATGCATTTCTGTGTCTGTGGCATAGGCTGGTGGCTGTAGCTCTTATTTAACCCCTAACCTGGGAACTTCCATATGACCCACATGTGGCCCTAAAAAAAGAAAAAAAAAATGTAAAATAATTTCTCTCTCTCTTTGCCTAGTTACCTTGACTAGATGTTTGTCAATGTTATTAATCTATCAAAGAACTAGCTTTTTTTTTTTTAAGACCACACACACAGCATATGGAAGTTCCCAGGCCAGGAATTGAATCCAAGCCACAGCTGCAACCTACACCACAGCTATAGCATAGCAGTGCTAGATCCTTTTAACCCACTGCGTCAGACCAAGGATCAAACCCACACCTCCAACAATCGGATTCCTTTTTTTTTTTTGTCTTTTTGCCTTTTCTAGGGCCGCACCCGCGGCATATGGAGGTTCCCAGGCTAGGGGTCTAATTGGAGCTGTAGCCACCAGCCACAGCCACAGCCACAGCCACACCAGGTCTGAGCTGCGTCTGCAGTCTACACCACAGCTTATGGCAATGCCGGATCCTTAACCCACTGAGCGAGGTCAGGGATCGAACCCGCAGTCCAGTTGGATCATTAACCACCGAGCCACGAAGGGAACTCTGGCAATCAGATTCTTAACTCACTGTGCCACGGCAGGAAGTCTTTAAAGAACTAACTTTTTTTTTTTTTGCCTTATCTAGGGCCGCACCCGCAGCATGTGGAGGTTCCCAGGCTAGGGGTCTAACAGGAGCTGTAGCTGCCGGCCTTCGCCACAGCCACGGCAACACAGGATCCGAGCCGCTTCTGTAACCTACACCACAGCTCACGGCAACGCCGGATCCTTAACCCACTGAGCAAGGCCAGGGATCGAACCCGCAACCTCATGGTTCTTAGTTGGATTCGTTAACCACTGAGCCACGAGGGGAACTCCTCAAAGAACTAACTTTTGATTTTATCAATTTTCTCGATTGCTTTCCCACAAATATGATTCCTCTTTTAACTTTTAATGGTTCTGTTCTGCTTACTCACTTTTTTTTTTTTTTTTGCCTTTCTTCTTTAGGGCCGCAGCCGCGGCATATGGAGGTTCCCAGGCTAGGGGTGCAACTGGAGCTACAGCTCCTGGCCTACACCAGAGCCACAGCAACACGGGATCCAAGCCGCATCTGCAACCTACACCACAGCTCACGGCAATGCTGGATCCTTAACCCAGTGAGCAAGGCCAGGGATCAAACCTGCGTCCTCATGGATGCCAGTCAGGTTCATTAACCACTGAGCCACAAAGGGAACTCCTGCTTACTCTCATTTTAATTTGCTGTTATTTTTATTGTTTCCTTAGATGCTTATATAATTGAATTTAGATCTTTGTTTTTTTCCTAGTGTATTTATTTAGCCTAACCTTCCCTCTTAACATTAGTTGTGCTGTATCCCTCAACCTTTGGTAAGGTGTATTTTCATTTCCTTTAGTTCAAAATCATTTTTAGTTTCTCTGGAGACTTCTTCTGTAACACCAGGTATTATTAGGAGCCTCTTATTGAATTGCCATGTATTGGGGGGGTTTCAGGCTATCTTCCTCTTACTGATCCTAGAATGTGTCAGTGTGGACTGGCAGTATATTTTGTTTGGTTTCTTTTCTTTCAGTTTGTTAAAGTATGTTCTGTGTCACAAAATGTTGTCTGTCTCGGTGAGTGTTCCATGTGAACTTATGAAGAATTATGTTCTGCTGTTACTGCGTTAAATATTCCATAGATTACAGATAGATCTGGTTGTTTTATTGTGCTGATCAGTTTAACTATCTTTCTCATTTTCTCCTGCTGGAGTTTATAATTCCTGACAAGGGGTGTTGAAGTCTACCACCGTAGTAGTGGATTCGCCTGTTTCTCCTTGCATTTTATCAGCTCCTGCCTCACATATTTTGCCCCTCTCTTGTTACGGATGTACATGTGAAGGACTGTTGTGCCTTCATGGCGAATGGACTCCTTTATCGAATGTAAAGTCCTTCATCTCTGAGTTGTCCTTAGTCTGAAATCAGCATTGTCTGAAATTCATACACCTGTGCCAGCTTTCCTTCATTACTGTTGGCCTCAGACACTTTTCTCTATCCCTTTGCCTTTCATCTGAGTCTTTATATTTAAAGTGGGTTTATAAATAACATATAACTGTGATTTTTAAAATCTGATATTGTTGTATCTGTCTTTCAACTGTATCCAGAACACTGATGATTAAAGTTGTTAGTCATCTGGTTGGAGGAGTATGTACCACATCTGTTACTGTTTTCTATTTCCTGTCCTTGTTTTTTGTTCCTTTTTGTCTCCCATCTTTTTCCCTTCTTCTTTTATTCTGTTTGTTTGGCCATGATGTGCAGCAGCTTGATGTGGGATCTCAGTTCCCAGACCAGGGATTGAACCCTGGGCCATAGCAATGAAAGTGCCAAGTCCTAATGATTATACCACCAGGGAATTCCCTGTCCCTTCTCTGGCTTTAATTGAGCAATTTACATGATTCTTTTTTTTTTTTCCTCTCTTAGTCTACCAATAACACGTTAAAAAAAAAAAAAAACCTTTTTGTGGTCACCCTTGAGTTTTCAGTGTACATTTACAACTTAGTAACATCCTTTGTCAGGCACAGGTGTACCTCATTGTGTTTTGCTTTATTGCACTTTGCAGGTAATTGTGTTTTTCACAAATTGAAGGTTTGTGACAACCCTGCTGCAAGCACATCTATATTGGCACCATTTATCTAACAGTATTGTATTTAATTTAATTATTTATTTATTTTTTGTCTTTTTTGTCTTTTCAGGGCTGTGCCCGTGGCATGTGGAGGTTCCCAGGCTAGGGGTCTAATCAGAACTGTAGCCACTGGCCTACGCCACAGCCACAGCAACGCGGGATCTGAGCCGCATCTGTGACCTACACCACGGCTCATGGCAACGCTGGATCCTTAACCCACTGAGCGATGCCAGGGATTGAACACGCAACCTCATGGTTCCTAGTCGGATTCCTTAACCACTGAGCCATGACAAGAGCTCCTAACAGTATATTTTAATTAAGATATGCACATTTTTCCTAGTCATACTGCTATTACACATTTAACAGACTACATACAGTATAATGTTAACGTAAGTTTTACATGCACTCGAAAACCAAAAAACTCATGTGAATTGCTTTATTACAATATTCACTTTATTGCTTAGTCTGAAACTGAGCCCCAAATAACTCCAAGGCATGTCTATACCACTCTACCACTTCATTGGTCATGCAGGTACCTCATACCACACTATTTCCAATTCCCTCTTCCCTGTCCCTTGTCACTTTGAACATTCAAAGTAGGAGCACTAATGACAAATTCCCTCAATTTTTGTCTCAGAGGGTCCTCATTCTTAGTTTTGAAGAATGATTTTGCTTGACACAATTCTAGGAGAGTGTTTTGTTTTTGTTTTAATTTCAAAACTTTAAATATTTCACTCCACTCTGTTCTTGTTTACACAGCAACTGAAAAGAAGTCCGATGAATTCAGATCTTTGTTTCTCTATATCTAAGATGTGTTTTCCCCTCTGGCTTCTTTCGTTGGTTTTGGTTTTGCCCCAGTCTGAATATGATATACAGTAGTCCCTTGATATCCTTGGGGGATTGGTTCCAGAACCTGGTACTGAAATCCATAGATATTCAAGTCTCATGGTTGGCCCTCCAAATTTGTGGGATCCACATCCATGGCTATGGAGGACTGACTGTATAGTTACTGAAAAAAATCCACATATAGGTGGACTCATGCAGTTTAAACCCGTGTTGTTCAAGGGTCACCTGTGTTTTTGATGTTTTCATTGAGCTTCTTGTATCTACAGTTTGCGGTCTGTCATTAATTTTAGGAAATTTTGGTATTTATTAATTCACTTATTTTTTTCTGTTTCTGTTTCTTCGAGTGTTTTATTTTATTTTATTTATTTATTTTTTTGGCTATGCCTGTGGCACGCAGAAGAAGTTCTGGGCTAAGGATCAAATCTGCATTAGAGCATTGACAATGGTGGAGCCTTAATCCATTAGGCCACCAAACAACTCCCATTATGTGTATTTTAAATATTCTTTTTTTCAGGGATGGGCTACATCCACAGGCTGCAGAAGTTCCTGAGCCAGGGATTGAACTCACACCACAGCAGTGACCTAGGCTACTGCAGTGACAATGCCTGATACTTAGCCCACTGTATCACAAGGGAACTCCTATTTTATTTTATTTTATTTTTGGGGGGGGTCTTTCTTTTTAGGGCCGTACTCACAGCATATGGAGGTTCCCAGGCTAGGGGTCCAGTCAGAGCTGTAGTCGCCAGCCTACGCCAGGGCCAAAGCACACCAGATCTGGGGCACATCTGCGACAGCTCACAGCAACACCCGATCCTTAACCTACTGAGTGAGGCCAGGGATCAAACCTGCGTCCTCATGGATGCCAGCCAGGTTCGTTAACCGCCTAGCCATGATGGGAACTCTGAACTCCTATTTTAAACATTCTGTTCAAGAAAATTGTCTTGAGGTTTGTGGACATTGTATTCTGTCTTCTTTTGTTCTTTTTTGTCTTTACATTAGACTCTGGTAAAATCGGTGTTTTGGTTTGTTTTTTGAGTATGGGCTTTGTTAAGGACAGAAAGTTTGAGGTGCATTTCAAAAGTCTTCCTTGCTTTTCTCTTTCCCAGTTTTGGAGACACTAGTTTGCCCTTTGACCTCATTGCATTCATGGATCTAAGAAGAGTTGATCATTTCATATATTTTTTTTTCATTTTCTTGTGAGATTGAGAATGGGGGCTTCTCAGTTTCGTAAATTCCAAATCAGAAGTTGACCTGGCACCATCTATAGTGGCTGGTTGGGCATAGCTTTTTCCTGAAATTGGAGAATGGTTTTTTTTTTTTTTTAATTCTTTTGAAGGAAAGCACTGCTGACATTTTTATGTATTTTATAATCACGGGGTAATTTACCATCAAGCCACTGTGGACTTCCATGAGCTTCTTGCAGTCTGCATCTCTTTAATCTGTTCTTCAGGTGCAGCAAGGACCAGGATGCATTGTTCAGGATTGACTGGAAAGAGCTCTTTTGTCACATTTTATCACTAGGTGTTATGAAAAATGGCTGGAAGCAGTTCTGAGGCATATGAATATACCTATTTTTTAATTCTAAGTTGTCATGTCTCTTGCTCATGTCCGAGCTCTGAGTTCCAAATAATGTTTTGCCCATCAAATCAGAGAAAGGAAGAATTGTGTCTGTGATAAATATTACACAAGTTAAAAGAACACTTCCCTATAGGAATATTTACATTCAGGCTGCTGCATCTGATTACTTTTAATGGCCCGGAAAACTTTAGGATGATGTGGCCAGCTGGACTTTGTTAACAGTTGGATTTCTGCAGCCTCCTGGATTCTTCTGTTGGGTGATGGGGCTAGAAGAGAAAGCTTATAGTTCTTCACTGTTTTTATTTATTGAAACCTCATACAGATTTGACTCTTTGCCTCATGCGGTGCTATAAATGGTGTATGATAAGGAAGAAGATGAAAGAATTTTTCTCACAAGGAATCTGTGGTCTTAAAATGATAATATTTGTCAGGAGTTTCCATTGTGGCTCAGCAGTGATGAACCTGACTAGTATCCATGAGCATTCAGGTTCGACCTCTGGCCCCACTCAGCAGGTTAAGGATGTGGCATTGCTGTGAGCTGTGGCTCCGATTCGACCCCTAATCTGGGAACTTCCATATGCCACAGGTGTGGCCCTTAAATAAATAAATAAATAAATAAATAAATAATATGTTTTATTTGTATAGCATTTCTGTCATTTCCCAGCATGCTGTGTACCATGCCATGAGAGATACATAATATATATGTAATGTGATCACATAAAAATGTGTAAATAATTTGTGAGTGTTCATGATGATGTTAAACTTACAGAGGAGTAAATGTGGACAGAGTTAAGTTTTTGATGATCAAGTCATAAATAAATGGGTATAACAGAATCATACATTATCTTCCTATAAATGGAGTATAGATGTCCAGGGCTGTCAGTCTCACATATCCTGCTGTACCTTTATTTGGGATATTTTAGGACTCAGTAGTCTTTGAGGATGTGGCTGTGAACTTCACCCTGGAAGAGTGGGCTTTACTGGCTCCTTCAGAGAAGAAACTCTACAGATATGTGATGCAGGAAACCTTCAGGAATCTAGCCTCAGTAGGTAAGCATGACAGCGTTCCTTCACAGAGTTCGAAAATGAGTTTTTCTTGCCCATCAGTGTTGTTCCAAGATGTGGAGTATGGAATGGGAAGAATGTTGGTGAGTAAACTAGACATGTCGCAGCTCTAGGCACGGGCCTAGAGTCTAATAATTTTTGTATAACTGCTAATGCTTTGGAATTTTTCTTCTGGGTCTGCATTTTAGGAAAAACATGGGAAGATCATGATATTGAAGATCAGTACAAAAACCAAGGGAGAAAACTAAGGTGAGTCATAGTCACAATAAAGAGCAGTGCCTCATGCGAGCATCCTAGTATGTACAAAATTTTGAAAAGGAGCAAACAAATCTCTTTTTCAGGTGACTTTATGAGAAAATTTTCAAAAGAAAAAAAAAATTTGCCCCAAAATACTTTCTGAAATGCCTAGTGTTTGCAAAATATTGCCTATTGTTTGTAAAATATTTCACCTGGAAACAGTATTAGTAAACCCTGTATATGAATATTACTGTTTAAATAGTAGAAGAGTGAAGTTCTCTTGCAGAGCATTCAGTGTATTCAATTTCAAACAATTGAGACAAAGGAGAAACCCTACACTATCCCTATAAATCATAATAAATAAAATGAGATCACTAATAAATCATTAATAATGTGCTTCTCATTATTTGCAGAAGTCACATGCTTGAGGCATTCTACGCAGATAAAGAGAGCAGTCCATGTGGAAGAAACTTGAGCCTTATTCCAAGTCTCATTCTGAAGGAGAAAGCTACTGGAGTGAAACTATGTGAATGCAGTGCATGTGGAGAAGTCTTCATGCATCATTCATCCCTTAATAGACACATGAGATGTCACACTGAACCTGAAGCATATGAGTATCAGAAATATGGAGAGAAGCCATATAAATGTAAGATATGTGGGAAAGCCTTCCGTTACCTCCAGTGTTTTAAAAAACATGAAAGAAACCACATTGGAGAGGAAATTTTTAAATGTAAGGAATGTGAGAAAGTCTTCATTTGTTCCAGTTCCCTTCCGGTGAATGGAAGAAGTCACACTGAAGAGAAACCCCATCAATGTAAACAATTTGGAAGAGTCTATAGGTATCAAAGACATGGCAGAACTGACACAGTAGAGAAATTTTATCAATGTAAGCCATGTGGTAAGGCTTATATTTCCCTTCGAGGTTTAAAAATACATGAAAGAAATCACAATGGAGAAAAACCCTACCAATGTAAGGTATGTGGTAAGACTTTCAGTTCTCATCTGGGTTTCAAAATACATGAAAGAAATCACAGTGGAGAGAAACCGTACAAATGTAAAAAATGTACCAAAGCATTCAGTTGCCCCAGTTCTCTTCGAAGACATGAAAGAATTCATACTGGAGAGAAACCCTATCAGTGTAAGGCATGTGGAAAAGCCTACAGATATCACAGTTCCTTACAAACACATGAAAGGACCCACACAGGAGAGAAACCCTATGAATGTAAGGCATGTGGGAAAGCCTTTACTTCTCTTTCAAGCTTCCGAGCACACGTAATCACTCATACTGGAGAAGGACCTTATAAATGTAAGGAATGTGAGAAAACATTCCTTTCCCCCAGTTCATTTCACATACATGAAAGGAGTCATACTGGAGAGAAACCTTACGAATGTAAACAGTGTGGTAAAGCTTTCAGCTATTTCTATTCCTTACAAGCACACAGAAGAACTCACACTGGAGAGAAACCTTACAAATGTAAAATATGTGGCAAAGGCTTCAGTTGTTCCAGTTATGTTCAAGTACATGAGAGAATTCATACTGGAGAGAAGCCCTTTGCATGTAATGAATGTGGGAAAGCCTTCATTTGTCACACAAACTTTCAGAGACATGTGAGACTGCATACTGGAGAGAAACCATATAGGTGTGAGGAATGTGGAAAAGCCTTTAGTTGTCCCAGTTCCTTCCGAAAGCATAAAAGGAGCCACTGGATAAATAATCTTGAACATAAACAGCTTCAGAAAAGACTTGAGCTGGCCCCATCCTTACATGTTGAAACTCTCATGGAAAAGAAATAAAAGCATAGGTAACATTGGAAAGCTTGATGGAAATTAAAGTTTGAGCAAACTTTCAATGTGAAAGAGTTGTAAGTTTAAATATATTTTGTTTGCTAAGCCTTTCTAAAGTACATCATTGGACTGTAGGTTTTTTATTCTTATTACCTTTTATTAAAGTATAGTTGCTGTACAGTGTTATGTAAGTTACAGTTGTACTATATGGTGATTCACAATTTTTAAAGGTTACAGACTCCATTTGTAGTTACTATAAGATATTGACTGTATTCCTGTTGTACCATATATCCTTGTAGCTTATTTGATACCTGCCAAACAATTACTTTCAGAAATGAAGGCTGAGGTGAGGTAATTCAGTGAGTTACCTTTTAACAATAATAAATTAAATTAATAGGCAGGTCTTTTTTGTTAAATGAGTTAATTATATTTTCTCTTTCTGTTTTGAAGTCTCTTGAATTCATGGGTAAATTGAAATGTATTTCTTTTTTTTTTCTTTCTTTTTTTTTTGTCTTTTTGCCTTTATGTAGAGCCGCACCCGCGGCATATGGAGGTTCCCAGGCTAGGGGTCTAACAGGAGCTGTAGCTGCCGGCCTTTGCCACAGCCACAGCAACGCGGGATCCGAGCCGCATCTGCAACCTACACCACAGCTCACGGCAACGCCGGATGCTTAACCCACTGAGCAAGGCCAGGGATCGAACCCGCAACCTCATGGTTCTTAGTCGGATCTGTTAACCACTGAGCCACGAAAGGAACTCCTTTCCTTTTTTTTTTTTTAATTGCTTGTGCCCATGGCACTTCGAAGTTCCTGTGGGCCAGGGATCGAGCCCAAGCCATATCAGTGACAATACTGGAACCTTGATCCAGTAGGCCAGCATTGCAATGAGCTGTGGTGTAGGTCACAGACAAGACTCAGATCTGGTGTTGCTGTGGCTATGGTATAGGCCAGTAGCTGCAGCTCTGATTCGACCCCAAGCCTAGGAATTTCCATATCCTGTGGGTGTGGCCCAAAAAGAAAAAGAAGTTTGCAAGACACATACTCTACCTACAAATGGTTTCTAGGGATAGCCAAACAGCAAGGGAGAAAGATAAAAAAACACTGGAGTATGTTGAAGCCCCTGACACTGACCTCTACAGCAAATATTAAACAGTCTATTTCTTAGGGAAGCATAAGAAGTTCTCCTGTGGTACAGCAGGTTGAGGATCCAGTGTTGTCACTGCAGTGGCTTGGGCCATTTCTTTGGTGCAGGTTTCATCCCTGGCCTGGGAATTTTGACCTGCCTTGGGCCGGGCAGATAAAACCATGACATCACACATCAAAAAACAATAGAAAAGATCAAATGAAATCAAGACATCAGTTGTTTTTTTTTAAGACATTGGTTTTTGAAAAGATAAAATTGCCAAACCTCTAGCCATGCTCACCAGGAAGAAAAGAGGAGTCAAACAAGAAGTACAAGAAGACAAATAACAACTAATACCACAGAAATACAAAAAAGAGTACCATGAACAAGTATATGCCAACAAATTGGACAACCTAGAATAAATGGACAAATTTCTAGAAAACAGACTAAAATTGAATCAAGAAAAAACATATGCGGTACCACCTTGCACCAGTCAGAATGGCCGTCAATTAATAAGTCCACAAATAACAAATGCTGGAGAGGGTATGGAGAAAAGGTAACTCTCCTACACTGTTGGTCAGAATATTTAAATTGGTACAACCACTATGGAAGACAGTATGGAGGTACCTCAGAAAACTAAATACAGAACTACTATATGACCCAGCAGTCCTACTCTTGGGCATATATCTGGACAAAACTTTGCTTGGAAAAGACACATGCACCCATGTGTTCATTGCAGCACTATTCACAATAGCCAAGACGTGGAAACAACCTAAATGTCCATCTACAGATGAATGGATTAAGAAGATGTGGTATATATACACAATGTAATACTACTCAGCCATAAAAAAGAACAAAATAATGTCATTTGCAGCAACATGAATGGAACTAGAGACACTCATTCCAAGTGAAGTAAATCAAAAAGAGAAAGACAAATACCATAGATATCACTTACATTTTGAATCTAATATATAGCACAAATGAACCTTTCCACAGAAAAGAAACTCATTGACTTGGAGAACAGACTTTTGTTGCCGAGGGGGAGGGAGTGGGATGGACTGGAAATCTGTGGTTAATAGATGCAAACTATTGCTTTTGAAATGGATAAGCAATGAGATCCTGCTGTATAGCACTGGGAACTATCTAGTCACTTACAATGGAACATGATGGAGGGTAATGTGAGAAAAAGAATGTGTATATGTATTTGTGACTGGGTCACTTTGCTGTACAGTAGAAGATTAAACCAACTATAATGGAAAAAATAAAAATCACTAAAAAAAACAACAACAAAAACCGGAGTTCCCATCATTGGCTCAGTGGAAATGAGTCCAGCTAGGAACCATGAGGTTGCAGGTTTGATCCCTGGCCTCACTCAGCAGGTCAAGGATCTGGCATTGCCATGAGCTGTGGTGTAGGTAGCAGACGTGGCTCAGATCAGGCATTGCTGTGGCATAGGTCAGCAGCTACAGCTCCAAATCGACCCCTAGTCTGGGAACCTCTGTGTGCTGTGGATGTGGCCCTAAAAAGACAAAAAAAAAAAAAAAAAAAAAACCCATAATTTGAACAGATCAATCACTGCAAGTGAAATAGAATCTGTAATTAAAAAAAAAATAAAACTCACTGCAAAGGCCAGGACTGGATACTTTCACTGGGGATTTCTACCAAACATACAAAGAAGAACTTATAATTATCTTTCTCAAGCTTTTCCAAAAGACTGAAGAAGAGGGAATACTTCTAAATTCATTCTATGAAGCCACCATCACTTTGATGACACTGCAAAAAAAAATGACAGGCCAATATTTTTGGTAAGTATAGATGCAAAATTTTTCAGTAACATTTAGCAAACCAAAAAAAAAAAAAAATCCTAGCAAATCAAATCCAGCAATACAGGAAAAGGATCATACACCAGATCAAGTTGGACTCATCTAGCTAGGGTTGCAAAGATGATTCAATATATGCAAATCAGTCAGTGTGGACAAAAACCCAAATCTCAATAGATGCAGAAAAAACATTTGATAAAATTCAATATTCATGTGTGATAAAATTTCTTACCAAAGTGGATATAGAGGGGACATATGTGTGCAGAATAAAAGCCATTTATGACAAAACCACATCCAGTATAAATGGTGAAAAGCTGAAAGCCTTCCCACTAAATTCAGGAAGTAGACAAGGATGTACATTCTCAGCAGTTCTATTCAACATAGTATTAGAAGTCCTAGCCACAGTAATCAGGCACAAAAAGTTAATATATAGATATCTATAGATATGTATGTCCAAATTAAAAGGGAAGAGGTAAAACTCCTGTTTTGCAGGTGACATGATACTCTGTATAGAGAACCCTGACATCTCCACCCAAAAAAACTGTTAGAACTAAGAAGTGAATTCACCAAGATAGCAGTGTACAAGATAAATACATAGAAAATCTGTTGCATTTCATTACACTAGTAAGTAAATACCAGAAAGAGAAAGTTAAATCTCATTTAAAGTTGCATCAGTGGTAGTTCCCTGGTGGCCTAGTAATTAAAGATATATAGCATTGTGACAGCTGTGGTGCAGATTCAGTTCCCCACCTGGGCACTGACCATGGGTGAGGCAAAATAGAGTAGAATAAATTAAATAAGGTAAAATGTCAATCTGAAATTTAAAAAATAAAAAACAATCATGTCAACAACTTACTTAACCAAGAAAGTATAAGAACTATATTCTGAAAGCTATGAAACATTGATAAGGGAAATTGAAGATGATTCAAACAAACGGAAAGATAGCCCATGATCCTAGATTGGAAGAATTTTCATAGAACTAGAGCAAATATTCCTAAAATGTATATGGAACCACAAAAGATCCAGGGTTGACAAAGCAATCCTGAGAAAAAACAGAGCTGGAGTCATAACCCTCCCAGACTCCAGACAATATTATAAAGCTGCAGTAATGAAAACAGTGTGATGCAAATAGGCATATAGATCAGTGGAACAGAATAGAGCTCAGAAATAAACCCACACACCTGCAGTCAATTAATCAACAAAGGAGACAAGAATAAACAATGGAAGAAAGACAGTCTCTTCAGCAAGTGGTGTTGGGAAAACTGAACAGCTGTATCTAAATGAATGAAATTAGAACACTCCCTCATACCTTATACAAAAGTAAACTCAAAATGCTTTAAAGATCCAAATAAGACATGATACAATAAAACTCCCTGAAGAGAACATAGGCAAAACATTCTCAGACATAAATCACTATTTTCTTAGTCTCCTAAGACAAAAGAAATAAAGATAAATGGGATCTAATCAAACTTAAAAGCTTTTGCACAGCAAAGGAAACCATCTACAAAACAAGAAGACAATGTATGGAATGGGAGAAAATATTTGCAAATGATAAGGCCAACAAGGGGTTCATATCCAAAGTATACAAATAGCTCATACAACGCAGTATCAAAAAAACAACCCAGTCAAAAGTTGGGCAGAAGACCTAAATAGACATCTCTCCAAAGAAGACATAACAGATGACCAACAGGCTCATGAAAATATGCTCAGTCAACATCGCTAACTTCTCATTTTGTTTATCCATTCTTCTCCTGAGTTCCATGATTATCTGCAATCACAACCTTGAACTCTTATCAGGTAGATCGCCAGTCTCCACTTCACTTAGTTCTGGTGTTTTATCTTGTTCCTTTGTTTGAAACATGTTCTGTCACCAAATTTTTCCTCATCTGCTGTCTTTACTATAATTAGTAGGTTGGTTATGTTTCCAGACCTTGGAGAAGTTATATTTTTTTAGGAACTGTCTCCTCTGAGTCTTAGCAATGCACTCCCCTCTGGTCACCAGAGCCATACGCTCTAGGGCTGCCCCTATGTGGGTTGTGTGGGTCCTTCTGTTATGGCAGGCTGACTGCCATGGGCAGTAGGTAGGGAGGCTGGTCCTTGGTCCAGTTGGTTATCAGCCCCTTCCTTGGAAGACCATTTTTTGGCAAAGCTGGATCATGAGGTTGCTGAACCCCGAGGGGTCCCCAGGCTAGTGGTGGCCCACTGGTGGGCAGAGCAGGATTCTGGGGTGGGTGCTTGTGGGACCAGGGTTCTGGGGTCTAGTTAGCCTGCTGGTGTGTGAGGCTGGTTCCTGTCTCAGCTGGCTGTGGGTTCTGGGATGTCCCAAAGCTGGTGCTGGCCCACTGGTGAGCAGGGCTGGATCCCATTGTGGCTGGCTGTGAAGTCCAAGGTATCTCGGAGCTGGTAGGTGGTACCAGGGCCTGGGGAGTCCCAGGGCTAGTGCTGGCTCACTAGTAGGTGGAGCTGGGTCCTAGGATCTCTGGCTGCAGGGCCCTGGGGATCCCGGAGCTGGTGTTGGCTCACTGCTAGGCAGAACCAGTTGCTGGCACAGCTGGCTGCAGGGTCTAGGGTTTCCCAGAGCTTGTGTCAACCAGCTTATGCTGCTGGATTCTTGGATGGCTGGCGGACCTGAGGTGTCCCAGGGCTGGTGCTGGCTGACTGGTGGGTAGGCTGTGTCCTGCTACAGCGGGTTGTGGGCTATGGACCGCCATGGTCTTGGTGCTAGTGTCTGCCTGCTGGTGGGTGGGGTCAGTGCCCAGGAGATCCTGGCGCTGGTGCCTGTCTCCTGGTCAGTGGACTTGAACCTGCCACGGAAGGCTGCAGGGCTATAGTGGTCCTGGGGAAGGTCATGAATGCACAAGCCTTCAGTCTCTCTAACCAAAGATTTCCTTAACAAACATACATTGGTGCTTACAGAATAGAGCCAAAAATGGTGCCTCTGGCATATCCCACCTAGACAAGGAAGTGAGTTCCCCTATTACCTGATTGATGCAAGCATTCTGGAAGAGGTCAACTTTCTAGGCACATTGTCCACTTTGTGAGTCACTTGGGAGCACATGAATGACCAAGAAGTTGATATTCTTTTTTTTTCTTTTTATGGCTGCGCTTGCTGCATATGAAGGTTCCCAGGTCAGGGGTCTAGTTGGAGCTGCAGCAGCAGCCTACACCACAGTGACAGCATCACCGGGATCCAAGCTGCATCTGTGACCTAAGCCACAACTTAGGGCAATGCTGGATCCTTAACCCACTGAGCAAGGCCAGGGGTTGAACCTGCGTCCTCCCAGGGACAGTGTCAGGTCTTTAATCCACTGAGTAACAGTGGGAACTCCAGGAAGCTGATATTCTTGTGGACAGTGTGCCATAACCAGTTCTGATGGGTTCTGTTGCAGAGATGCTGCGTTCTGTCCCTAAATCAAACAGGAAATCCCTGATCAAGATCGGACCCAGGCATCAGATTGGTCAAAACCCAGGCATCATGCTAGCAATAGAGAATTCCCTGCCCAAGAACTGAACTCAAGCACACTGTTACAGAGAAATGGCCGTTGCCAATGATCCGGCTGTTTCATCCACCAATAACAGCTCTTTGTCCAAGGTCACCCTCTTTGGCATAAGAACTCTGAGAATCACTTGCCTCAGGGTACCCGAGTACAAATCGGTGCTAGTCCTGACTTTGCACACATAGTAAACAACCTACAGAGGCTCATTTCATTGTTCAGGGCAATCAACTGACTTGAATTTCTGACGATGCTCTCACCTGGGATCTGAGGGTATTAACTTTGGCCCCATGAGCCCCCACAACCCATAACCATTTAGAGACATAAAGTTTACACAAGGAGTTCCCGTCGTGGCTCAGTGGTTAAGGAATCTGACTAGGAACCATGAGGTTGTGGGTTCAATCCCTGGCCTTGCTCAGTGGGTTGGGGATCCTGGCCGTGAGCTGTGGTGTAGATTGCAGACGTGGCTCAGATCCCGTGTGGCTGTGGCTGTGGCGTAGGCCGGCGGCTGCAGCTCCAATTAGACCCCTAGCCTGGGAGTCTCCACATGCGCGAGTGCGGCCCTAGAAAAGGCAAAAAGACAAAAAAAAAAAAAAAAAAAGATAAAAGCCTAAATAAATAAATAAAATGGAGCCAGTCTCTTTATCAGAGACGGTGAGGTCTGACTTCAGTTTCTGTGTTTCTAAAAAGGGGTCACAATTCCATGAGCGGCCTCCCAGCCTTACACAAAACCTTTGGCCCCTAGGGGAAAGAAGACCCTCTTGTCCCTGTGTATACTAGCGTTGGGCCGCACCCTGCAGGCTTGCAAGCCCTGTAATTGTCCAGGCTCAAGACCAAAGGAAGAGCCCAGAGTCAGGGGCATCAATGGTTTAATGGATAGGAGAACTTACAGGTCCAAAGCAAAAGGGTCCTGGAGCTACAGCCCAGCAATCGGCAAGCAGGACAAGGCAGCAGTCTTCCCTGGGTGGGAGTTACTGGTTATAAAAGGAACTGACCTCAGGTTGGCTCATCCGTTACCAGGGAAACCAGCATAGGCGCACAGGCCCCTTTGCCAACTATGTTAGTGGAGCCGTTCTGATCTAAAGATTGAAGCAATCACTAGCTGGGGCCACAGGCAAGCAGGTGGGCATTCACTGATTGCGCTCTACGATTAAGAGGGAGGGTCAGCCATGTCAGTAGGGTGTAGGTGAAGCAGGGACTGGTGGAGCAGGGGATGTACAAAGAACAGAACAGCCATCTCGGTGGCCTGATCCTGCACCTGCCTGGCCCACCCTCCTGCTGCATTCTAACTTGTTCTATGAGGAATCTCAGTCACAAATTCCCTGTACCCTTATGTTCACAAACAGCTGGGCAAATATATGGCAGGCAGCCCCAGGCCTGGAAAAAGTTCTGTTTCCACGCAAACGTGTCAGGAACCAGGATGGTTCAGGTTCCCGACACCCACCCCTCCCGACCCCTCCCGCAGTGGGCGGAAGCTGGTTTCCTAGAGCCCTACGTCCTCCCGCCCAGTCGTCACTCAGGCACTAGGGGCCTTGAGAACTGTCCAATCGGAGGAGCCACTTGGGTAGGTGGGTGGGGCGACGCACCGTTCCCCCGGAACTTACTAGCCCGGCTAGCGGTCCTGTTTCCTGCATTTAAATGACGCGGGAGGCACTGTCTCAGCGTCTGTCATGCTGTGACCTGCCCTGGTCGTGGGAGTTTTGGGAAGGATTCGGAGAGACTCAGGGAATCTAGAAATGGTGAGTGTGTATTTCTACGGTGCGGAGTTCGAGCCGGAGGGGAGGAGGCGGGACCCGGGCCTCCCCGCTATCGACTCCGGAGTCTGCGGTCGAGAGTCCGCCCGGGCGCCGCTAGGACCTCAGTTCCCTCGGGCCCGCAGCGTGGGGGCGGGGCCAGCAGCCGGGACCCCGAGCGTCCTGTCCCGACGCCGCGCGGCGACCTCGGCTCTCTGGGCAGCTCTGCGCCCCCAGCCCCGCGTCTCCCCCAGGTTGTCCACGGGGACAGTCGTGACTCGGACTCCGGGGTTCGTGGGTAGGAGGAGCTGGTCTGCGGGGTCCCCAGTCTTTCTCCCAGGGGGCACCCTTTTTCTCTGGAGATTTGCAGTTATTTGGGTAACCGAGTCTCAGGTCGACGACTCTTCCCTCAGCCTAGCTCTTTCTAGGGCTGGCAGTAAATCGCTAAATTTCCAGAGTCCGTCCCACATTCCCCAAATCAACTTTCCCTCTCTGACTGACGGCATCATTAGCAACTGTTTGTTCAAATAGAGCCAGTGTTTTAACTGTTTATGATTTTACCACCCCCACCCGCCCAGAGCACTGGATGGCTCTTTAAAAACAAATTTTTTTTTTTCTGTCTGTACATATTTTCTACAAGAAGAAAGCAGAGTATAACTACCTGTAACAGGTTGCTTGAAATGCTTGTGCCTCTCCTCCCAGACTCTTCCCTGGACACAGACATCCTATGGATGGAGGTGCCTCTTTAAAACTTTCCTAGACGATGTGTCCTGACAGCATTGACCCTTCTGGTATTGTCATCTTTAAAAAATTTATTCATGTACTTAAACGCTGTTTTTCAACCAGGGTATAGCATCAGAGACAGCATAAAATATTTCCAAAGAGACAAAAGTGATGAATTTCAGAAAAAAATCAAATATTCCAAGATTACATTCCATTTAAAAATAATTAAAAAAAAAAAAAAAACGGAGTTCCCTTCGTGCTTCAGCAGAAGTGAATCTGGCTAGTATCCAGGAGGATGCAGGTTCCAATCCCTGGCCTCGCTCAGTGGGTTAAGGGGCCAGCGTTGCCTTGAGCTGTGGTGTAGGTGGCACACAAGGCTCAGATCTGGTGTTGCTGTGGCTGTGGCAAAGGCCAGTAGCTGCGTCTCTGATTCGACCCCTAGCTTGGGAACCTCCGAATGCCTCAGGTGCAGACCTAAAAAGACAACAGCAACCACAAAGTTCTTCTCGGAGTTCCTGACGTGGCACAGTGGATTAGGAATCTCACTGCAGGGTCTCCAGTCACTGCGGAGATACGGGTTGAATCCCCAGCCTGAGCAGTGGGTTGAAGGATGCCACCTTGTGGCCGTAGGTTTTAGCTGCAGCTAGGATGGCCTGAGAACTTCCATGTGATTGCCAGTCTGGCCGTATTAAAGAAAAATAATAATTCTTATTTCTCTTTTTTCTTCCCCTGAGCATGTGTAGTAAATTTCTGAGGACGATTTTTTTACTTTCAAATGAAATTCCCAGATGGTATGGTGTCTGCCTAGACTTGCAGACCAAGAGTTCAAGTATGATTAATTATTTACAAACCAGTTTCTTGCTGTGAAAATAATAATTAACTGACATATTTTTTCTGGAAGGAGTAGATGTTTGAGATTTTCTGGCTGAACTGGTCACAATGCCTTATAATCTTCTTACCTCCTTTCCACGTAAACAATGAGGTTTAATTAATTTGCTGGGTTATGAAAACACCAGCTTTGAGTCCGTTAAAATAGCTGTGTCCCAAAGCAACTCCAGTGCAGAGTAGAGGCCTATAGGCAGTGATCCATGCTAAGGCTCCCTTGAACCTGTAAAGAGAAAGGGCCTGCAGATTCAGTTTTTCTTCCAGGGGAGCTTCCCCTGGCAGGTGTCCTACCTGCTCACACCCTCCACAGAAGGAGACTGTACTGAGAGAAGCTACAGAGCCCTGGAAAGCTGGGGATGCACCTGCGCCCAGTCGTGGGCTTGAGTCCCTCTCTGAGGTCATAGTTGTGGTTCCTTAGGCCTAGACAATTCTAGACGTTACATTTGAGTGTTGCATCCACAGTTCTCATGTACCCAGTATGATTTGTGCACATTGAGAGAGTCTGTTATGATCACGTCTTGTCTTGTGGACAAAGGGTTTATTTATGAATTGGTGTCAGAACCTTAGACTGAGTCAGGCTGAGAGTTTGCTCACTCGGGAGACTAGAACTTAGTGGAGGCAGCACTTCCCTGCTTACGGGAGAGGGGCGCTCCCGGAATTCATTCTTGTGGCTCCTCTGGTGACCTTCTCCTAACCCACTTTAGGGGTCATATCTCAGCCAGGAGTGTTCAGACTCAAGTCTGGGAATTTGGTCATTTTCCTAAAAGTGGGTTTTTCTTCTGAATTCTAGCGAGAAGGCTGCTTACCTCTTTTGATTCCAGTCTTTCGTTTCTTTCTTTGGATTCCTTTCTCAACTGAAGATTGCAGTGCTTTGATTTGATTTTCCATTTGCTTTAAGGTTTTTAATGTGTATGTTGATTGAGAGATACCATGTGAGTAAAGAAAGACAGTTGTGGAACCAACTAGAATTTTGTTCCATTGAGGGTAAAGAGGTAGGTGTATTTAAGTGCTCAGGTGCTTTTTCCATTTCAAAAGATATATTTCATTTGTTATATAATTTATAAAGGTTACAGTACATTTACAGTTATTACAAGACATTAGCTATATTCCCCATGTTGTACAACACATCTTTGAAGCCTGTCTTATACCAAGTAGTTAGTAACTCCCAGCCCCCTCATCTTTTTTTCCCCCCTTTTTGGCCTTCCCCAGGCACATGGGCAGCACGTGGAGTCCCCAGCCAGGGATCAGAAATGAGCCACAGTTGCGACCTAAGCCACAGTTGCGGCAACACCAGATCCTTAACCCACTATGCCAGGCCGGGGATCGAACTCCCAGGAGGCTGAAGATGCCATCGCACCACAGTGGGAACTCCCTCCCCCCATCCTTATTTTGCCCCTCCTTCCCTTCTCCCCACTGATTACCACCAGTTTGCTTTCTATACCTATGAGTCTGCTTGTTATATTCACTAGTTTGCTGTATCTTTTAGATTTCACATATGAGTGATATCATATAATATTTTTCATTCTCTGTCTGACTTACTTCACTCAGCATAATGCCCTCCTATCCCTAGAGAACTCTGACATTTAAAAGGCTGTGCTGTTCCAGAGTTCCCATATGGCTCAGCAGATACAAAACTGATGAGGATCCATGAGGACTCAGGTTTAATCCCTGGCCTCGCTCAATGAGTTAAGGATCTGGCATTGCTGTGAGCTGCGGTGTGGGTCGCAGATGCCTCGGATCCTGCGTTGCTGTGGTGTAGGCCGGCAGCTACAGCTCTGATTTGACCCCTAACCTGGGAACCTCCATATGCCGTGGGTACAACCCTAAAAAGACAAGAAATTTAAAAAAAAAAAAAAAAGCTATGCTATTTTGAAAGCAAATGACTTTTTTTTTTCTTCTTTTTTGGCTGCCACATGGCATATAGAGTTCCCCAGTTCAACACAGGATCTTGTGTAGAAAAGTTAAAGTTAAGGAGTGCCCGCTGTGGCACAGTGGGTTAATGATCCAGTTTGTCTCTGTGGTGGCTACCCATTAGATTCTCCCATGCAGTGGGTTAAGGATCCCAGTTGCTTCAGCTGCGGCTCAGATTCAGTCCCTGGATAGGGAACTTCCATGTGCCACAAGTGTTGCTGAGAAAGAGAGAAAAGTTAAATTTTAGAAAGCAAAAAATTAAAATAATGAGTAAGCATGGGAAAATATAATATATATACATTTCTCCCCTGATTTTAAATAAATAATGCATATGAAGGTTAAATATACTGGTAAGATAGGAAGGAAACTAACTTAAAATTCCATGCCCACATATCCTGCTCCACTCCTGTGCTCTTATTCCACCCACCCTCAAATAGCCAGTTTTGATTACTTAAATTTTTTTTATGGCCACACCCTCAGGATATGGAAATTCCCAGGCCAGGGATTGAACCCCAGCTGCAGCCATGACCCGAGCCGTTGCAGTCAGGTTCCTAGCCCTCTGTGCCACAGCAGGAACTCCTTGATTGTTTATCATCCTGTTAGTGTTTTTTTTTTTTAAGGTTTATTGAAGTATTGTTAATTTACAAAGCTGTGATGATTTCTGCTGTAGAACAGTGACCCATCATACCTGTTAGTGTTTCTTTATATAAAAACAGCCATTGTAAATGCATTGTTTTTCTTTCTTGGGTTTGTTCTTATAATGAATAGCCTGGAGCCACATATTTGATGTTTGAAAACTAAAAAGTCAATCTCACCTCTCCCTTTCCCCTGGTGCTTCTTAAGTTTTTTGCCTTTTTGTGGCGCAGGTCAAAACTGTGTCGTGGGTTTAGTCCCTGGCCCGGGAACTTCCACATGCTGTGGGTGTGGCAAAATAAATAAATAAATAAATAAAATAAAATTGGAGCAAATTAGTTCTTCCTAAATATGTTTCTTACAATGGTTTTCAATAACTCAAGACCCTGTTTAATTTCAACTAGGCCATATTAACTACTTAAACCAATGGGTCAAGTCTTTGGGGGTCTCATTTTGTCTAGCCAGTTTGGAAGTAGAGGACTCACTTTAATTTTACTTTATGAATCATGGGTTCAGAGGTTCCTTGCTCACTATGGTATATTTGGGGACAATGGGTGATATGACTATGAGGAATTTAGGAAAGATGAGAGTTTCTCTGCTTAAGGCAATTTGTCCTTTCTATTATATTCAGTAATTCCCAAAAGATGATGAGGTAAATTGCTTAAATTTAGTGGGATTCCCAAGGTATACCTGCGACTTGAAACCTAGTTAGATTAAGTCCATGAAGTTTTGTGAATTAGTGCAGTACAGGAGATGTTCCTTTTTTTTTTTTTTTTTTTTTTTTTTT
>PVHT021183507.1:8457530-8511999 GCA_004024745.2 Catagonus wagneri
CCACTGAGCGAGGCCAGGGATTGAACCCTCAACCTCATGGTTCCTAGTCGGATTCTTTTCTGCTGCACCACAATGGGAACTCCTGAGATGTTCATATTAAATCAAACCCATATCACAGAGGACCAAAAGCCAAGCAGGTTCCTTCCACCTTTCTGCTCTGTAAATTCTTTTAGCATATTCTGGATTTACAACCAAGTGAAATTGTGGTCCTTTGTTTCAGTACCTTTTTTCTCTTGTTCCCTCCCTCCAGTCCTTCCCTGTTGTGTATTTCAGGTCACTGGATATACTTTGGAGGAATGGGTGTTTTCTTTACTCTTGTATTGATCATTTTTTTCCTCCAGAGGGCCTCACACCAGCGCCATCAGGGTCAGAGGCCTACTTCATGACTACTGGTTACTTACTAGAAATTAAGTACCCCAGGGTGGAATCAGGTTTTTGTTTTTTGTTTGTTTGTTTTGCTTTTTAGGGCCGCAACCGTGGTATATGAAGGTTCCCAGGCCAGAGGTCTAATCAGAGCTACAGCTGCTGGATCCTTAACCCACTGCACCACAAGGGAACTTTGTAATTTTATCCTTTTAATAGCCTGTTTGGTCTGTCCTTAAGCCTGGAAAGAATGAATGACACCTCACAGTGGACTGACAACCTTGAGTTGTGGTTGCATCAAATAAGGCCCTGTTCCTAGTCCCCAACATGAAAATAACTGACTCCATCCATTCAGTGTCTGGGAAACATTCCTCTCTGACAGATTTGGCAAGTTTGTTTCCCTCGGTGCCTATTTCAGCAACCTCTCAGCTGCCGTTGACCCGTGAAGGGCCACGATACACCTTTACCTGGTTATGCTCAGGGAACCTTGGCAGCTTTGCCATCCCCTAGTCTCTGCACGAAGATCTGAACTGCATGCACTTTGCTCCACATGCACAGGCGTGACATTACACTAATGACATCCTCCTCTGAGGACTTCACTTTGTATTCATTCAGGACATACAGATCTTACAAAGAGTGGATGGACCATTGACCCACACCTATGTGAGACCCTTGGTTAAGTTTTTGAATGCTTTTTGGAATTAGCCAGTTGCTCCCTCCCTGACAAGGTGAGGAAGTGTCTGAAGTCCTTCTCAGCACCCACAAGATCTGCTATGCTCTTATGGTGTTGGGGAGAAAACATATTCCTTATTTACAAATTTTAGTTGAGCCCATTTTCACTATTACTTGGAAGCTAGCCACCTTGAGGGCACCCCTACCACAGAAGGCTCTGGACTATGATAAAATTGCCATACAACAGACACTCCTGTTAGTTCCTTTGGAGTATCCCTCATTAAAGAGGCTGCAGTGACCTTTCATGCCTCCCAGAGTTACCTGTGATGACCTTAAGTTGTTCATAGGCTTCTGGTGCAAGGAACTGCAATCATCACTGTGCAGCTGGATCTCTTAAAAACAGAGGCTGTCACAAGTGCTGAGCATGTGATACTCTGCTGAACTGCCCATTATGCTTTTGACCCTGGAAATAGCAATCCATCGAGTGGGTCAGCAGGCCTCCTCACACCACCATGTGACATGATGGAGCCAGATCTGTCCTGGCTTACGCCTCCTGCAGGAGGGTGAACCTTTCTCTGTTCAGTCCATTGAAAGTTGCTGCAGTGTTGAAAATGATCACCACTCCCCCAGATGGTGGCTTCCCTGGGGAGTTTAAGGATGGCAAATATACATTCCTACATGATGAGCTCAGTGGAGAGTTGCTGCTCTTCATCTCCTGTGATGTCCCTGATAAATGATCAAACCCCAGGGTCACACAGCTAACCAAACATGAGACAGTCATCTTACTCGTGGCCAAAAATTGGCCTTATCTACTTGTATTCACAGACTTTTGGATGATTGTTTAAGAGTTGCTCCTTTGTGGTTAAAAAAAAAAAAACTACTAAAGCCATCTCTGAGCTCAAGAGATACCCAAAGTATAAATCAAGGTTAACTCTCATCTGCATTAGATCTACAATGCGTGGTCTCACCAAGACATTCCTCATCCATGTTGGAGTCCCAGACACTACTGATGTCACCACTACACTCCTGAGAACACGCGGTGCAGTTCTGTCCTACATGGCCTTCAGTGAAAGCATTATCTTACTGGTCTCAGGCTTATGGAGCACCATACTGCCTTGTCGAATAAATTCAAACCAGTTGAACCAAGGGTGTCCTGTTCCAGTCATCAGTCAGTCATCAGGGTGAATTGTAATGCCTTTCTTTTTTTTGTTGTTTGTTCGTCCTTTTGCCTTTTCTAGGGCCACACTCGCGGCATATGGAGGTTCCCAGGCTAGGGGTCTAACAGGAGCTGTAGCCGTCGGCCTACACCACAGCCACAACAACGTGGGATCCAAGCCGCGTCTGCAACCTACACTACAGCTCACGGCAACGTGGGATCCTTAACCCACTGAGCAAGGCCAGGGTTCGAACCCACAACCTATTGGTTCCTAGTCGGATTTGTTAACCACTGAGCCATGATGGTAACTCCTGTAATGCCTTTCTTTATCTTTTTTTTCCTAATACACTTCAGGTTTTTTTGTTTTGTTTTTTGTTTTGGAGTAGTTTTAGGTTTAGAGAAAAGTTGATAGGAAAGTATAGAAAATTCCCATATAACCCCTCTGCATTCACACAGCTTGCACTAGTTTTAACTCCTTTTTTTTTTTTTTTAACTCAGAGAACCACTTATTTTTCCAGTAGTTCATTGTTAGTGTATAGAAACACAACTGATTTTATGGATTAATTTTGTATCCTGCAATTTTACTGAATTTGTTTATTAGTTCTAACAGTTTTTGGATGAGGTCTTTAGGTTTTTTTATCTCTAAGATTATATCATCTGCAAACACTTTTTTTTTTCTTTTCCAATTCAGATGCCTTTTGTTTCTTTTTCTTGCCTAATTGCTCTAGCTAGGACTTCCTATTTTGAATAGGAGTAGTGCAAGTGGACACCTTTGTCTTATTCCTAGTCCTCGCAGGAAAGCTTTCAACTTTTCACTGTTGCGTGTAATATTAGATGTGGGCTTGTCAAATATGGCCTTTACTGTGTTGAGGTATGTTCCTTTTATACCTAATTTGTTAAGAGTTTTATGTTGAGGAGTTCCCGTCATGGCTCAGTGGTTAACGAATCCGACTAGGAACCATGAGGTTGCAGGTTCGATCCCTGGCCTTGCTCAGTGGGTTAAGGATCCGACGTTGCTGTGAGCTGTGGTGTAGGTTGCAGACGCGGCTCGAATCCTGCGTTGCTGTGGCTGCGGTGAAGGCCGGCAGCTACAGGTCCTCTTAGACCCCTAGCCTGGGAACCTCCATATGCCGTGGGTACGGCCCTAGATAAGGCAAAAAAAAAAAGTTTTATTTTGAAAGGATGTTGAATTATGTCAAATGTATCTTTTAGTTCTTGTTTGTGGTACATTTATTAAAATTGCTCAGTGAATCAGAGTGCATGATTTATATTAGCTTTGACTGCATTATAAGATCTGTGGGTCTGGGAAATGTTTAATGACATATCCTTCATTTCTGTATCATATACAGTAGTTTCACTTCTCTAAACATCTTTTATGCCCCACCTATTCCTCCAACCCTTGAATCCTTCATGGCCTGAGATCTATACCTTGATCTCAGGTATAGTTTTGTCTTTTCCAGAATGCCTTTTACTTGAAATCATGCAGTGTATAGCCATGTGAGATTGGCTTCTTTCACATAGCAGTATACTTTTAAGGATCCTCCATGTGTTTTCATGGCTTGACACCCCACTTCCTTTTATCACTGTATGAATACCATTGTATTTCATGGTATGGATATACCACTGATTTACCCATTCAACTCTTGAAGGATATCTTGCTTAATACTTAGCTCTTACCAATTATGAATAAAGTAAGTGCCTACAAATATTCATGTGCAAGTTTTTGAGCAGAAGTGAGGTCGTAGGTGTTCCTGTTGTGGCACAGTGGAAATGAATCTGACTAGCATCCATGAGGATGCAGGTTCAATCCCTGGCCTCACTCAGTGGGCTGAGGATCTGGTGTTGCTGTGAGCTGTGGTGTAGGTCGCAGACGTGGCTTGGATCCTGAGCTTCTGTGGCTGTGGCATAGGCCGGCAGCGATAGCTTGGATTGGACCCCTCGCCTGGGAACTTCAATATGCCTTGGGTTCGGCCCTAAAAAGAAAAAAAAAATTAGAGAGGAGAAAGGGAAAACTGTGATAAATAGAATCTGTGGTAAATAGTACACAAGTTAAGAGCAATACTTCCTGACAAGGATGTTTTCATCCCACCAGATGACTACTCTACATTTTTTTTTTGTCTTTTTGCCTTACCTAGAGCTATACCCGCGGCATATGGAGGTTCCCAGGCTAGGGGTCTAACAGGAGCTGTAGCTGCCAGCCTTCACCGCAGCCACAGCAACGTGGGATCTGAGCCGCGTCTGCAACCTACACCACAGCTCACAGCAACGTGGGATCCTTAACCAACTGAGCAAGGCCAGGGATCGAACCCGCAACCTCATGATTCCTAGTCGGATTCGTTAACCACTGAGCCACGACAGGAACTCCACACAACCCTACTTTTAAAGGTCTGGAGTACTTCAGGGATGAAAGAGCCATTTAGACCTTATTAAAAGCTGGGTTTCTACAGGTATCCTTGACTCTTATATTTGGTGATAGGGATAGAAGCAAATCTTTTAGTTCTTCACTATGTTTTGTTTTGTTGCCACGCCTATAGCATACAGAAGTTCCCTGGGCCAGGGACTAAACCTGAGCCACAGCAGTGATGCCAGGTCTTTAACCGTTAGACCATGAGGAAACTCCATATCACTATGTTTTTATTTAATAAACATTGTGCAAATTTGACCCTCTGCCTCATGGGGTGCTGTAAATTTTGAGTCATAAGGGAGAGGGTAGAGTTTTTCTCACAAGGAATCACTGGTCTTAAAATAATATTTGTTTCATATGTGTAGCATTTCTGTCATTTCCCAGCATGCTCTAGACCCTGCAGTAAGAGAGAAATAAGATGTGATGAGATCACAATGAAGTGTGTAAATAATTTCCATGTGCTCATGATGCTGTTAAACTTATGAGAGAGTTCCTTTTGTGGCTCATTGGGTTACCGACCCAACTAGTATCCATGAGGATGTGGGTTCCATCCCTGGCCTCGCTCAGTGGGTTAAGGATCTGGCGTTGCCATGAGCAGTGGTGTAGGTTGCAGGCATGGCCTGGATCCTGTGTTGCCATGGCTGTGGTGTAAGCCAGCAGCTATGGCTCCAATTCGACCCATAGCCTTTGAACTTCCATATGCCACAAGTGTGGCCCTAAGGGAAAAAAGGAAAAAAAAAAGGGACAAGAAAAAAAAACTTATGAGGAAGTAAGTGTGGACAGAGAGTAAATTTCTGATGATCAAGTCATAGAATAAATGTTTAGAGATGATAGAATCATGCATAGCCTTCCTATAACTAGAATATAAATGTCCAGGGCTGTCAGTCTCACACATCCTATTGTACGCATATCTGGGATGTTTTAGGACTCAGTGGCCATTGCAAATGTGGCTGTGAACTTCACCCTGGAAGAATGGGCTTTACCGGATCCTTCACAGAAGAAACTCTACAGGGATGTGATGCAGGAAACCTTGAGGAACCTGGCCTCAATAGGTAAGGAGGGGCCCTTCCTTCACTTTGTCAATTAAAGAACAAGTGTTCCTTGTTCATTAACGTTCCCAGATATTCACTGCAGAAATGCAGGATGTAGGTAAATAAACTAGGCAAGGTCACAGACAACAAAGGATTTAGAGTGTAGTGATTTCTCTGTAACTTATAGTACTTTGAAATCATTTTTCTTGACCTGCAACTTAGGGGGAAAATGGGAAGATCGTGACATTGAAGAACAGTACAAAAACAAGGGAAGGAAACTAAGGTAAGTCCCACCCACAATACAAAGTAGCAACTCATGTCAGTATCCAGTTATATTATGTGGTGTTAACAGAAGGAAATAAAAGAAAAAAATGCATGCTCCAAATATAGTTATTCTTAGAAAATTTTCACCAAAATTACTCTTATGTTACATAGATGTTCAGTGTTTGCAGAATAGTTCAGCAGTGTTAATAAACTCTCTATGCAAATATTACAGTTTTGACCATTGCAAGAGTGAAGTCCTCTTGCAGAGCATTTCTTATATTCAACTTGAAGCAATTCAATCAAAGCAGAAAACCTATACTATGTCTCTAAGTGATCAAAATATACTTCAGATATCCTACTATTAAATATAGCATTGTTAATGGAGCTCCCACTGTGTCACAACGGGATTGATAGCATCTTGGGAGCACTGGGAAGCAGGTTAGATCCCTGGCCTGTGACAGTAGATTAAGGACCCAGCATTGCCACAGCTGTGACTTAGGTCACTTGAGGCTATGGCTTGGATCTGACCCCTGGCCTGGGAGCTCCATATGCTGTGGGCAGCCAAAAATGAAAAAAACAAACAAACAGAAAACATTGGCCTTTTTTTTTCTTTTTTAAGGCCACACCTATGACATATGGAATTTCCAAGGCTAGGGGTTGAATCAGAGCTGCAGCCGCCAGCCTATACTACAGCTCACAGCAATGCCGGATCCTTAACCTGTGAGCAAGGCCAGGGATCAAACCAGCATCCTCATGGATACTAGTCAGTTTCATAACCCACTAAGCCATAACAGGAACTCCAGAAACACTGTTAAAGGAGAACTCATTAATGATGTATTCCTCATTTTACAGCAGTCACGTGGTAAAGAGACTCTGTAAAAGTAAAGGCTGTAGTCCATGTGGAGAAAACTTAAGCCTTATTCCAAATCTCACTCTGAACAAGAAAACTACTAAAGTGAAACCACGTGCATGCAGTGCACGTGGAAAAGTCTTTACACACCACTCATCCCTCAGTAGACACATGAAGTGTCACACTGAACATAAACAGTATGAGTATCAGAAATATGGAGAGAGACCATAAAAATGTAAGGAGTGTGGTAAAACCTTTAACCATCTCCAATTTTTTAATGCTCATGAAAACAATCACAAGAGAGAGAAAAAATATAAATGTGAAGAATGTGGAAAAAGCATTCTATGCCTGTGCATCCTTTCAGACACATGAAAGAATTCACAGAGGAGAAAAACCATACGTATGTAAGGAATGGGGGGAAGCCTTCATGTGGAGCACAACCTTTCGAAGACACGTGATAACTCACAGTGGAGCTGCTCCATATATGTGCAAGGAGGGTGGGAAAGCCTTTCATTGTTCCTCTTCGTTGCGAATACATGAAACAATTCACAGTGGAGAGAAACCCTATCAGTGCAAACATTGTGGAAAATTCCTTTGCTATTATCAGAGTTTTAGAACACATGAAAAAACTCACACAGGAGAGAAACCCTATGAATGTAAGCAATGCAGGAAAGCCTTCGGTTGTTCTAGTTCTTCACGAAAACATGAAAGAATTCATACTGGGGAAAAACCTTATGAATGTAAGGAATGTGGGAGAGCCTTCCGGGGTCTTTCAAGCCTTCGAGCACACATGATCACTCACATTGGAGACGGACCTTATAAATGTAAGGAATGTGAGAGAGCCTTCATTTCTCCAAGTTCCTTTCCAGTCCATCAAAGAATTCACACTGGGGAGAAACCCTACAAATGTAAACAATGTTGTAAGGCCTTCAGTTACTACAATTCCTTACAGTCACACAAAAGAACTCATACTGGAGAGAAACCCTATGAATGTAAGGCATGTGGGAAAGCCATTTCCCATCACCAAACCTTAAAAATACACATGAGACTGCACACTGGAGAGGAACCCTATGAATGTGAACAGTGTGGTAAAGCCTTCAGATATTACACGTCCTTCCAAACACACAAAAGAGTTCATGCTGAGAAGCAATTCTGTCAGTAAGGAATATGGAAAGGCCCTTAGCTGGTCAACTTCACTGTGAAAACATGAAAGAGGCCACACTGGAGAGGAAGCCTATTGGTGTAAACAAGGTGGAAAAGCCTTCAGATATCTTCAAAGTTTGCAAGCACATGAAAGGACCCCCATAGAAAAGAAACCTTGTAGATGTAAGCAATGTGGTAACTCCTGCTGAGATTACACTTCCCTGCAGACACATGAAAGAACTCATGCTGAACAGAAACCCTGTAACTGTAAGGAAGGTGGAAAAGGCTTCAGCTGTTAATCAGAGTTTTGTTTTGTTTTTTGAAGATGTGAAAAACATCACAGTAGAGAGGCTGTGGTAAAGTCTTCATTTGTCACAAAACATTTGAGAGTGCACCTTAGAGAGATAGTGTATGAATGTAAAAAATGTAGGAAAGCCTTCAGTCATCCCAGTTCCAAAAGGATGAAAGGACTCACTGATTAAAACCTTTTGTGATAAACAGCCTGGGAGAGACTTCTGTGGTCCCACATCTTTACATGTGAAAACTCGCTCTGGAAAGAAATATTAATTTAACATGAGACACTTGATGGGAATTAATCTATATGTAATGTTTCAGAAAACAGGAAAGAGTTGCTATTAAAGTTGTAAATATATTATGTTTATCAATCCTCTTTCTTATAGTGCATCATTGGACTGTGGATGTCTGGTAATTACTCTCAGAAATGAATATGAGGTGAACTGATTCTGCAAGTCATATGTTTTATGTTTCCATGGTAGTACATAAGATTAATCGGTAGTGCTTTTTCTTTAAATCAGTTAATAATATTTTCTTTTCGTTTCCTTTTTTTTTCCTTTTAGGGCTGCACTCACAGCACATGGAGATTCCTAGGCTGGGGTCAAATCAGAGCTGTAGCTGCTGGCCTACACCACAGCTCACAGCCACACAGGGTCCTTAACCCACTGAACAAGGCCAGGGCTTGAACCTGAATCCTCATGGATGCTAGTCATATTCGTTAACCACTGAGCCACGATGCGAACTCCAACATTTTCTTTTTTGAAGCCTGTCGGATCATAGATAGGTGCATTGAAGTGTATATCTGTTTTGTTTTGTTTTGGTTTTTTGTCTTTTTAGGGTCACACCCACCCACGGCATGTGGAAGTTCCCACACTAGGACTGTGCTGGCCTACGCCACAGCCCCAGCAACACCAGGTCTGAGCCACGTCTGCGACCTACATGGCAGCACTTGGCAATGCTGGTTCCCTGACCCACTGAGCAAGGCCAGGGATTGAACCTGTATCCTCATGGATTCTAGTTAGCTTTGTCATTGCAGAGCCACAAGGGGAACTCCTAAAGTGTATTTCTAATAATGTAATTATGTTAAAATTGTTTTAGAATGTTCTGTTTGTTCTGTGTTAGGGGGCCACTGGAAAAAAAAAAAAAATGACAGGTCGATATTTGGATTTTCCTAATAGCCTTGTGGCAATTCTTGGATATCCCTAGTCTAGGATATATATTTCTCTTTTTCTACTGACAAGGTGCCTTTTAGGAGGTGAAGAGTACAAGAGCCTTTTTCCATTTTCCATACTAATAAACAGTTGAATAAATATTTAGGTATGCCTCATTTATGAACAAATATAATTTCCTGTGAATTATTATTTTCCTGTTTGGGCCTTTGCTTTATGTTCTTCCTTCTGACTATAATTTAGGCAATAGACTTTGAATTAAGAGAGGCCTATGATAGGGCAACAAAATCTAGAGCTAGAGTTATCTTCCTGTGGGTAGTGTTAGGAATTAGATTTTCCAGATGATTGGCTTGTTAATAAGCATGACTGCAATCAATAGATGACTGTAGGTATAGAGGTAAGAGTGTGCTTTGGGCACCCTTATAGAATTTGGACTGGTGTTAGGTAGTTTGATATTTTATAAAGCAAGATGTTGCTACATATTGGACGCTGTGAGGAGGTAAATATAATTCTGTGATTGTTGATCGTAACTCTTGATCATAATTGTTTGGAATTTGGTCATCTTTGTTATTTGTACTGTGTTCTCTTTTGCCATTTTTAGAGATATGTTTAGAGTTTTATTTCTTTTTCTGTTTTTTAAAAATAAATTATTTATTTATTTATTTATTTATTTATTTTAAGCCCTTGACTCTGTAGCAACCCATGCTGCTGCACTCAGATCCTTAACCCACTGTGCCAAGTGGGAACTCCACGATTAGAGTTTTCTTGATCTGATGACCCATCACAATCACCAAACAACATGTTTCCCTTCAACAGAATAAGGCTTGATTTACTGTCGAGTGGGCCAGTCCAGTGCTTTTTTCCTTTCTCCCTTATTTAAACATTTAAACATTTTTTACTGTGTGGCTGACCGTTTTTTAGGGCCGCACCCACAGCATATGGAGGTTCCCAGGCGAGGGGTCTAATCGGAGCTACAGCTGCTGGCGTATACCACAGCCACAGCAACACCAGATCCAAGGCATGTCTGCGACCTACACCACAGGTCACGGCAACACCGGATTGTTAACCCACTGAGCAAAGTCAGGAATTGAACCCGCAACCTCATGGTTCCTAATCGGATTCGTTAACTGCTGCGCCATGACGGGAACTCTGTGGTTGACCTTTTTTTAAGTGTTTCCATACAGTAGCTTAGTTATAATATACAAATTCACTTACTCCTTAGCTGAATCTGTAATATTTTTATGACCTGTTTGTGGAAATAAATTTCTAGACCCAATTTGGAGCTGTCATATCAGTCAACCAAAACTTAAATGACTTTCCTGTTCCTGTTGGTGCACTACTTGACCAGAAATGCCAGCCAGCCAATCTCTAACTGCCAAGAATCTATGATTTCTTTGTTCTATATAAGGTCAGATATACAACCCCAGCAAATGAACATAAGTCAAATACTCTTTCATTATTCTCTGAAAGCTTTCTTCTAAAAGAACTTTCAGTCCTGTTCCTTGGTTGTAGTTCTCTGGACTACCCCCCTGTTTTTAATGGCCGCACTCTCAGCATATGTAAGTTTCCAGGCCAGGGATCAAATCCAAGCAGCAGCTTCGACCTACACAGCAGCTGCAGCAACACCAAATCCTTAACCCACTGAACTGGGCTGGGGATCGAACCCACCCTGCCACAGAGACAACTCGGGATCCTTACCCCTCTGTGCCACAGTGGGAACTTCTCTCTGGGCTCTTGAGAATGGAGACTGCCTGCTTCATGAGGTATGAAATAAATTGGCTTAGATCAATTAAACTGTTCTCTTCGATTCTTTTAGCACATTTAGTCAACTGAGGCATACATGTCCTAGCAAGGGACAAAGACTGACCACTATTCAAATCAGGTGTTTCTTGCTGAGGGACCTAGTCTTTTATTTTTTTAAGGTATAGTTGATTTACAATAGTATATTCATTTCAGGTGTACAGCATTTTTATAGATTTCAGTATTTTACAGATTATACTACATTAAAAGGTAATGTCTATAATTCCTTCTGCTATATATCCTTTTTTCTTACCTGTTTTATACATAGTAGTTTATATCTTTCAGTCCCATACCCCTCATTTACGCCTCCCCCACCCCGTCTTCTCTACTACTAGTCTGTATTCTACATCTGTGAGTCTTATTTCTGTTTTGCTATATACATTCACTTTTTTTTTTTTCTTTTTACAGCATATGGAAGTTCCTGGGCTAGGGATCAAATCAGAGCTGTAGCTGAGGCCTACATGGCAACACCAGATATGAGCTGCATCTGTGACCTCTGCCACAGCTTGTGGCAATGCTGGATCCTTAACCCACTGAGCCAGGTCAGGGATCAAACCCACATCTTCACAGAGACAACATTGAGTCCTTAACCTGCTAAGCCACAATGGGAACTCTACTTGTATCATTTTTAGATTCCATATATAAGTGATATCATATAGTATTTGTCTTTGATATTTCCTCTAGGCATAATATTCTCTAGGTCCATCCATATTGCTGCAAATGGCAGGATTTCATTTTTTTATGGCTGAGTAATATTCTGTTGTACACACACACACACACACACACACACACACACACCCCACATCTTCTTTTTTTCCTTCTTGGTCATCCTGGGGAATATGGAGTTCCCAGCCAGGGATCAGATCTAAGCCACAGCTGTGGCAACACTGGATCCTTAACCCACTGTGCTGTACTGGGATCAAACCTGCATCTCAGAACTTCCAAGATGCCACTGATCCTGTTGCACCACAGCAGGAACTCCTACACCATATTTTCTTTATCTGAACATCTGTTGATGGATACTTGGATTGCTTCCATATCTCTACTATAGTAAATAGTACTACTATAACATTGAAGTGCATGTGTCTTTTCACATTAATATTGTCCTTTTTTCTGGATATATACCCAGGAGTGGAATTGCTAGATCATATGGTAGTTATTTTTTTCTTTTCTTTTTTTTCTTTTTTTTGTCTTTTAGGGTGGCACCTGCAGCATATGGAAATTCTCAGTCAGGGGATCAAATTGGAGCTACAGCTGCCAGCCTGCGCCACAGCAACAGCAATGCAGGATCTGAGCCAAATCTTTGACCTACACCACCAGATATTTAACCTGCTGAGCAAGGCCAGGGATGGAACCTACATACTCATGGATGCTAGTCAGGTTCTTAACCTGCTGAACCACAACAGGAACTCCCTCAGTGGCCATTCTCACAGGTGTGAAGTGATATCTCATTTTGGTTTTGATCTGCATATGTTTGATAGTTAATGATGTTGACCATATTTTCATGTGCCTGTTACCCATCCATGTTTTCTCTGGGAAAATGTCTATTCAGGTCTTTTGTCCGGTTTTTGATTGGGTTATTTTTTTAATTTATTTTCATTGAATGTTACAAAAGAGATTTAGTCAAAAAGAGCAAAGCCCATGTCATCATCAGACTCTTCAGATTCTTCTTTCTTTGCTTGCACTTTCTTCTCCTCAGCTGGGACAGCAGTGGTGGAGGGGCAAGGCCAGCTGCCAGCGCAGGTCCACCAGCCCGTACACTGCAGATGAGGGTCCTGATGTTGACACTGGCGAGAGCCTTTGCAAACAAGCCTGAAGGGGTCAGTATTTATATTGGCTGTTTTAATCAGGGCATTGATCTTATTGCTACTGGTGATGCTGGGAGTGCTCCCAGGAAGCAGAGGAAAGTCATTATTGCCAATTCCAAGCTTATACTGTTCACTCTAAGACAGGCCAGTAAACTGAGAGACCGGTTGATGGGGCAAGGAATAGTGATTTTGCAGACCAAGAAGATGGTGGACTTGTGTCCCGAAGAACCATCTTCCCTGAGTTAAAATTCAGGCTACTATGATACTAAAAGAGGAGAAGGGAAAGTCAAACATTTCCTGGTTCCAGTCAGACCCTGAAGGGGCTATGTTAACTTCTTCCTCCCTGCAGCTGTTCACAAGTAGGCCTGGTCAGGATGCTTTCTGTGAGCTAAAGAAAGGCGTTTTAGCTTAACACTCATTATATGGGAAGCAGGAGTCCTGGAGACTGGGCATTCTGTATACCTTAAGCTTGCAGGCAACATCTCTTCAGTGATTAACTGGTAGCAAAAACAATAGACTACAAAGGTTAAAGTAAAAGAAACAGATCCAATATGGAGTCAGATTGGTTGTTCCCTGTGATGTCATGACATTACAAGAAAAACTTGACTTTCTTGATATGTATGTAGATTTAGGTCTGCATTTACAGTTGCTTGCCATTTCAAGATAAATGGCACAGCATAAGGACCATTGTATAAAAAAGAGAGAATTATATTTAAGAAGCCATCACTGCAGCTGTACTAGAAGGTGTGAAAAGCTTGCACCTTTTTTTTCTTTTTGCCTTTTGTCATTTTAGGGCCGCACCTGCGGCGTGTGGAGGTTCCCAGGCTAGGGGTCTAATCGGAGCTGTAGTCACCAGCCTACGCCGTAGCCACAGCAATGCAGGATCCGAGCCATGTCTGTAACCTATACCACAGCTCACGGCAACGCCAGATCGTTAACCCACTGAGCAAGGCCAGGGATCGAACCCGCAACCTCATGATTCCTAGTCGGATTCGTTAACCACTGCGCCATGACGGGAACTCTGAAAGCTTGCACTTTTTATGAAATACCTTTTTATCTCACATTGAAAGTGTGGCTTTTTTGGAGTTCCCATTGTGCCTCAGCAGTAACGAACCCAACTAGTACCCATGAGGATGCAGGTTAGATCCCTGACCCCTCTCAGTGGGTTAAGGATCCTGCGTTGCTGCTGTGGCTGTGGTGTAGGCCAGCAGCTACAGCTCTGATTTAGCTGGGAACTTCCATATGCTGTGAGTGCAGCCTTAAAAAGACAAAAAAAGGAAGAAAATAAGAAAGAAGGAAAGGGCAGCTTTTATGGGACTGAAGGATTGTTCTGAAAAAGACATACCTATAGACTCTAATACAATTCAAGAAAAAGTGAAGTCATTACATGACAACTTAAAGCAAAAGGAAGGTGAAGGGTCTAAAGCCGGAGGTTTTTTTTTTTTTTTTTTTTTTTTGCTTTTTAGAGCCGCAGCTGTGGCATATGGAAGTTCCCAGGCTAGGGGTTGAATTGGAGCTACAGCTGCCAGCTATAGCCACGGCCACAGTCATACCAGATCCTAGCCAAATCTGTGACCTACACTACAGCTCGTGGGAATGCCAGATCCTTAACTTACTGAGCGAGGCCAGGGATCGAACCCACAACCCCATGGATCCTAGTCAGGTTCGTTAACTGCTGAGCCACAAAGGGAACTCCTAAAGCTAGAGAATTTAATTCTAGCAAATACAGCTTGATAATTTTAGAAAGAAGTTTGGAAGAGTTCCCTGGTGGCTCAGCAGGTTAAGGACACAGCATTGTCACTGCAGCAGCTTGGGTTAGTGCTGTGGCTCAGGTTCTGTCCTTGGCCTGGGAATTTCTGCAGGTGCAGCCAAAAAAAAAAAGTGTTTTCATAATGTTTTTTAACTTTGCTTTCAAAGAATTACATTGCCATACAGTACACCCCTCCCAAAACTGGAGAAACTGCATATCAGCCTTTGATCACAGGTAAGTGTTTTTTTTTAATGTAACAATATTTTCAATACTGTATTATGAATATGACCATAATATGCAATAAAAATTGTATAATTCATTTACGTTAAAAATTGTATAATGATTCACTTATTAGTATATAGTCTAGGCTACCCTGAAGCAACTGTATCTATTACACTAGGCTGCCATAAGCGATCATATTGCCATTTCTTCATTATCAGTGCATGAATCATTATACTTATAAATAAATATGAATTTCTTGTTCACATTGTCTTCCTATTTTTGACATCACGTTAGTAATACATATTACATCACAGCATTATATCATAGTGTCATATAAGACATTATTGATGGAGGTGCTGGAAGACAGACAATTCATCCTATAAACAGGAAACATAAACTTATGGTATTGATTAATACAATACAGTACTATTAATATATTTTCCTTATATTTCCTAATAACAATTTCCTAATAACATTTTCTTTTCTCTTAGCTTATTCTTTTTTTTTTTTTTTTTTTTTTTTTTTTTTTTTTTTTTTTTTTTTTTTTTTTTTTGCTTTTTAGGGCCATACCTGTGGCATACGGAAGTTTCCAGGCTAGGGGTTGAATTGGAGCTGCAGCTGCCAGCCTACGCCACAACCATGACAACACCAAATCCTTAACCCACTGAATGAGGCCAGGGATTGTTGAACCCACATCCTCTTGGATACTAGTCGGGTTCATTACCCGCTGAGCCATAATAGGAACTCCTAGTTTACTTTATTCTAAGAATAAAGTATAAAATACATGTAACATGTAAACTACGTGTTAATTCACTGTTTATGTTATCACTAAGGCTTCTGGTGAACAGTACGCTATTAGTAAAGTTTGGGAGGGAGTCAATAGTTATATGTGGATTTTTAATTGTGTGTGGGTCAGTGCCCCTAACCCCTGTAATGTCCAAGTGTCAACTAACTGTATTTGACAAACTCTAACACCCTCTCATGATAAAAATCCTCAACTGGGAGTTCCTGTTGTGGCGCAACAGAAACGAATCTAATTTAGTATCCATGAGAATGTGGGTTCGATCCCTGGCCTCGCTCATTTTTTAATGATTTATTTTGGTTTGAATTTTGAATTTTTTTTAACCACTAGGCCATCAGCATAGATGTTTCTTGAAAAAGTTTTGCTAAGCAACTGAAGTCAATTACAAAGAACATATTATGTAATTCCAATTATATGTAAATCCAGCATAGGGAAATCTATAGAAACAAAGATTAGAGGTTGCCTCATTGTAGCTTGGAGGAAGATGGGAAGATAGAGAAGTACTTCTAAAGGGTGCAGGGGTTTCTTTTTTCTTTTTTTCCTTTTTCCTTTTTATGGCCCATCTGCAGCATATGGAACTTCCCTGGCTGGGGCTGGGGTGGGGGTGGGGGTCGAATCTGAGCTGCAGATGGGACTATGCCGTAACCACGGCAACACCGGATCCAAGCCGCATCTGTTACCTATGCCAAAGCTTGCCGCAACGCTGGATCCTTAACCCACTGAGCAAAACCAGGGATTGAACCCGCATCCTCAGGGAGACAATGTCGGGTCCTTAACCCTATGAGACACAATGGGATCTCCTACAGGGGTTTCTTTTAGAGGTGACAGTAATGTTCAAAAATTGTGGTGCTTATTGCACGTACCTATGAATATACTGAAAACCACTGAATTGTAATCACTTAAGGAATGCAGTGTATGGTGTGTGTATTTTACCTCAGTAAAGCTATTAAGATAGATAAATGCATTATAAGCTTTGAAACAATGTGTTAAGAATATTAAAAGTTTGCAGGTATCCCACATTTACATAACTTTTAATTGGTTTTTGTTATATCGGTTAAAATAGTAACTGGATTGACTTAAGTATATCATAGCCGTTTACATTTCAAACTCTCTAGGCACACACTATAAAACTAAAATAAATTTCCTTTAGGGTAAGTATACCTGAGAGTATTATTGAATACATCTTACAACTTAACGACTGGTAGAAGAGCCCCTGTTCCCAAGCGAGGTCTGCAGTGTTCAAACTCCTCAGCAGAATCAAGTGCTTGGGAGGCCAGAAGATTATTTAACTAAAATACCCCATGTATGGAAGGGGAAAAGCAGATGTATGGACTCCTCAAAGCTGTCAACAAAGATTAAAATGGAGCCAGACTCTTTATTGCACGTGGTTAAGTCATTTTTCAGTGTGTTTGTAAACAAGGTCACAGTACCACGAGTAGCCTCACAGCCAGTGCCAACTATTGCCCCGTGGGAGGACTGGTCCCAGTTTCCCAGACCCAGGCGCCCTTTTAGCTTTGGACAAGGATGTTGGTTCTTCTGGAATCTGACTCTGGAATTCCCTGCGCATGCCTCCGTCCCCGCGTTCTGAAAGATCTGCGGAAGATGGCCCTATCCGCTAAGGCCAGGAACAAGTGTGGTTTTAAAAGCAAACGTCGCTGTGAGGTAACAGAATAACGTTTAAGGAAAGAAATTAGTAGGAGTCAATCACGTGACCTCCACACCTGCTTCTCTCGGGAAACGGAGGCGGATGCTTGCGAACCGTCCAATCAGGGACGCAGCACGGGGAGGTGGGTGGGGCGACGCTCCTCAAACCCCGTGGATGCTCTTAGTCAGAGTCGGGTCTAGTCGCACCTGCCCTTAAGCTGCTCAGGTTTGGCCGCTGCAGCGTGTTACTCTGTGAGCTGTTTGGGTCGCAGGAGTTTAAGGGGTGAGGCCGGAGGACCCCAGAAGCCGGGAAATGGTGAGTGTGCTGGGCAAGGTGTCCCAGGACAGGGAGGAGGGGCAGTTGGAACCGGTCCTGGCAGGACCTACCCTCGGGGCCTGCCAGGGCAGTCAACTCCGGAGTCCGCCGGGTGACACTCAGACCTCGTTCCCTCCGGCTCGGAGCCCGTGGGGTGAGGCCTGCACCCGGGACCCGGAGTGTTTTGTACCGCCACTGCAGGCGGTGCCTTAAGCCCGGAGCCTGCCTGGGCAGCTCTGTGCCTGCAGCCTCGTATCTTCCCCCACATCAATTGACAGTCGTGACTCAGTCTCCGTGGCTCGGTGATTCGAGCTGTGGTCATTACCAGCTGTTTGTCCCCTCATGTTGCAGCTGCATTTCAAACAGACCCAATTTTTTAATTATCCTTTAAAGTATGAGGTTTTTTTCTCCAAATTTTCTTAAATACCCACAAATTAGTGCTTTTTTGCCTTTTTTTTAATGGTCAGGTGTGGCATGTGGAAGTTCCTGGGCCAGGGTTTGAATCCAAGCTGCAGCTGCTTTGGCAGTTGCCAGGTTCTTTAACCCAGGCCCTGGCCTGGAATCAGACCTGAGTCTCCACATCGACCCCAGCTGTTTGCAGTCGGATTTTTTTTTTTAAACGGCCACACCTGTGGCATATGGACGTTTCTAGCATGGGCTAGGTGTGGAATCTGAGCTGCAGCTGTTGGCCTACATCACAGCCACAGCAACACGAGGTCTGAGCCACATCTGTAACCTGCAACCTACAGCCTACACGGAGGCCTGCAGCAACTGCAGATTTTTAACCCACTGAGTGAGGCGAGGGATCGAACCCACATCCTCACAGACCCTATGTTGAGTTCTTAACCCACTGAGCCACAGTGGGAACCCCTGAAAACAATTTGAAATATGTACTTTTCATACGTTTAACACTTATAAGGGATAAAATGGAATGATATTGAATTCTAAAGATGAGTTTTTCAATGAATGATTCAGTAGTAAGCATATGGAAATTGAAGATAATTACAGAAATAACGATTGAACTCTAAAAGAAAAACGTATGTTATATAGAAATAAAAAGGTGGCGTGCTGGTAGTGGCTCAGCAGTTAATGAATCCTAATGAGTTAGGATCCTTGAGGGTGCAGGCTCAATCCCTGGCCTCGCTCAGTGGGTTAAGGTTCTGGCGTTGCTGTGAGCTGTGGTGTAGGTCGCCAACATGGCTCAGATCTGGCATGGCTGTGACTGTAGCGTAGGCCAGCAGTTGTGGCTCTGATTCGACCCCTAGCCTGCGAACTCCATATGCCGCAGGTGTGGCCCTAAAAAGGAAAAAAAAAAAAAAGAAAATAAAAAGAAATAAAAGGGTAACAGGCGTTTCACTGAAAAAACAAAAATAGTGGCTCATCACCTCTCCTGCTGGTTGGTAACCTAATGAAAATGATGAGTGAAGTATTCTCTCTATATTAAAACAAAATGGTTCTCTCCTTTCCATGTGTGCCAGCTTTAGGTCTGAATGAGAGATAGGATTTTAGGTTGTGAACATGTCAAATATTTTACTGGTTTAGGCTAATGGATTCTTCTTTGTAACACTGAGACATTGGTAATAACTCTTAAGTTTGTATGGACAGAAAATAAACAAAAAACATGATCAGCAGTTAATCAAGTCAAGTGAAATTTGATCACTGAAACACAGTTACAAATGGCGCCAAATCAGAACACACGAAAAGCTTAGTTTAGGAGTTCCCGTCATGGCTCGGCAGTTAGTGAACCCAACTAACATCCATGAGGACACGGGTTCAATCCATGGTCTCTCTCAGTGGGTTGAGGATCCGGCCCGGCCGTGAGCTGTAGTGTAGGTTGCAGACTCGGCTCAGATTGGACCCCTAGCCTGGGAACCTCCATATGCCACAGGTGCGGTCCTAAATAAAAAAAGATGAAAAGACCAAAAAAAAGCCAGCAACAACAACAACAAAAGCTGGAGTTCCCGTCGTGGTGCAGCTGACTAGGAACCATGAGGTTGCGGGTTTGATCCCTGGCCTCTCTCAGTGGGTTGGGGATCCAGCGTTGCCGTGAGCCGTGGTGTAGGTTGCAGATGCGGCTTGGATCTGGTTGCTGTGGCTCCAATTCGACCCCTAGCCTGGGAACCTTCATATGCTGCGGGGGAGGGGGAGGGCTAAAAAGCAAAAAAAAAAAAAAAAAAAAACATTAATTTAAGGGTGAGCATGCTAAATAAAAAACAAAGGAGAGGAGGAGTTCCCGCTCCGGTGCAGTGCGTTAAGAACTTGAGTGTGGCAGCTAGGGTGGCTGAAGAGGCTTGTGTTCAATCCCCAGCCTGGCACAGTGGGTTAAAAGGTCCCATGTTGCCACAGCTATGGTATAGGTCTCAGCTGTGGCTCAGATTCAGTCCCTGGCTCGGGAACTTCCACATGCCACAGGTGTGGCTATAAAATAAAAATAAGAAACAAAGGACAGAGGCTTTGAGATCTTTACAGCAGCGTATTTGACCAGATGGTCTAGGTTTGGCAAGTACACAGGGAATGAGTTCCTGGAAAGATGAAGTTAATGGGAAACTAGATTCAAATTAGTTCCAACTCAGTTTATGAATAACAATGCAACGTGATTTTATTTTCTGTACTTTTCATTCAGAAGAAAATTAAAACCGTATTCTAATTGCTAGTGTGAACTTTTCATGTTTCTGAGCTTGCCAGAGTTGATAACAGGTGTTGTTATTAATGTGACCAATTAAATCTCACAATGTCTTAGCAAATATAAGTTTCCACAATTGTCCCCAGCCCTGGGATCATGAAATAGAACAATTTAGTGACCATTAAATGGGAAATGAATTGAGAACTACTGTTTCTAAGAATGCCTTTTCCTCCCCTCTTCGTTTGTATTTCTAAAAAATAGACCTTAAATTTCCCGCTGTGGCGCAGTGGCTTAAGAATCTGACTGTAGCAGCTCAGGTCGCTGCAGAGGTTTGGGTTCCATCCCCAGCCTGGCACAGTGGGTTAAAGGATCTGGCATTGCCACAGCTGCAACTGGCTGGGATTCGATCCGTCGCCTGGGAACTTCCATATGCCACAGGCACAGCCATAAAAAAATAAAATAAAAATTAGGCTTTATACTTTCTTCATTTAGACATAGTTTAAATAATATTGTTTCATGTTTATGTTTTCTCCAAAATCAAATTTTAAAACTTCTAAAATTGGTGCATAGTAAGTGATCTTAGTTGTTTCTTTGGACAGTAAAATTACTTTTTTAAAGAAAAAAAAATTTTTTTAACAAAAATGTTCTATTTTTTTAAAAAAATGTTGGCGTTTCCATCGTGGCTCAATGGAAACAAATCTAACTAGTATCCATGAGGACTACGGTTCGGTGCCTGGCCTCACTCAGTGGGTTAAGGATCCAGCATTGCTGTGAGCTGTGGTGTAGGCCGGTGGCTACAGCTCCAATACGACCCCCTAGCTGGGAACCTCCATAAGCCGTGAGTGTGGCCCTAAAAAAAAAAAAAATGTTACCACTATACCATTTGCCAAGAGGTTGGCCTGAAGTCTGTGTTTTGAGTCATTTTTAATACATTTTAGGTTGTTACCCAGCATGCATATAATGGAACTAAAATAAAGTTCCTATGACGAGAGAAGGACTTATAATTATATAATTAGATGTCAGACCTCATATATTAATTATCCTTTTTCTAAAGAGTCTTTTAAAGGCTAAAGGTGGCTTTTTTTTTTTTTTTAATATTATGGTCATACCCACAACATATGGAAGTTCCCAGGCCAGGTGGTGAGTCTGAGCCACAGCTGTGACCCTGCGCCACAGCTGCAGCAATGCTGGATCCTTTAACCCACTGCAGGGGATTGAACTCACACCTCCGCAGCGACCAGAGCCACTGCAGTCAGATTTTTAACCCACTGTGCCACGGTGGGAATTCGGGTTTTTTTAGAAAATTTATATTAGCTGTGGGTATTTTCCTTGAGAGAAAGAAAACCTGGAATAACCACCTGAAAGTAAGGTGTGTGAAGTCCTTGTGCCACTTTTCCCAGGATCTTTCCTGGGCACAGGCATCTTGCGGAAGTCCTTCGTGTGGCATTTGTTCTTTGGAAATGTTCCTGGGTGATCTGACCTGTCAGCACTGGCCCTCCCCAGGTTTGTCACCCTGAAAAGATTTATTCGTTTATGTAAGCCTCGGTTATTAAAAAAACTTAAAAGTTTATATAATCGGTGAAGCTTGAAAGATGGTATAAAATATTTCCAAAGAGGCAAGAAATAGGTGAATTTCAGAAAAGAGAAAAATATCATTGTATTACATTGAATGTGTTTAAAAAAATTCTTGTTTCTCTTTTTTCCTTAACTAAGCAGGTGTAGTAGTATTCTGAGGTCTCTTTGCTTTAGGGAGTTTTTTTTGGGGGGGGTGGGAGGTGTTCAAATGCAATTCCAGGGCTTAGGCTTGAGCTATTTAGATACAGTTATTTGTTTATTAACAATTTCATGCTGTGGGAATAATAATTAATGACTACCATTATTTTCTGAAAGTAATAGGTACCTAGGGGTTTTCCTGTTGAACTAGGAAAAATGCCTTGCAGTTTTCTTCCCTCCTTTCTCCATAAACACTAGGTTTGTGTGATTTTGCTGGATTCTTCAGTCACTGGGTTTGTGTCATTTATTTATTTAATTTATTTTTTGTTTAATGAATTTTATTACAATTGTAGGTGTACAAAATCATCACAATTCAATTTTATAGCATTTCCATCCCAAACCCTCACTGCATCCCCCCATCCCCCAACTTGTCTCATTTGGAAACCATACGTTATCCAAAGTCTATGAGTCAGTATCTGTTCTGCAAAGTTCACTGTGTCCCCTTTTTTTTTGGTTTCCACATGTAAATGGTAGCATTTGATGTTTGTGTCTCATTGTCTGACTGGTTTCACTTCGCATGATAATTTCTACGTCCATCCATGTTGCTGTAAATGTTGTTATTTCGTTCATTTTAATGACTAATATTCCATTGTGTATATGTACCACATCTTCCCTATCCAGTCCTCTGTTGATGGGCATTTAGATTGTTTCCGTGACTTGGCTATTGCATAGAGTGCTGCAATGAACATTGGAGTACATGTGTCTTTTCGAGTCATGGCTTTCTTTGGATAGATGCCCAGGAGTGGGATTGCTGGATCAAATGGTAATTCTATATTGAGTTTTCTGAGGAATCTCCATACTGTTTTCCACAGTGGTTGCACCAATTTGCATTCCTGCCAACAGTGTAATAGGGATCCTTTTTCTCCACACCCTCTCCAGCACTTATTGTTTGTAGACTTTTTGATGATGGCCATTCTGGCTGATGTAAGGTGGTACCTCATAGTGGTTTTGATTTGCATTTCTCTAATGAGCGATGTTGAACATCTTTTTATGTGTTTATTTGTCATCTGCATGTCTTCTTTGGAGAGTTGTCTGACTCAATCTTCTGCCCATTTTTTGATGGGGTTGTTTTTTTTGGTATTGAGCTGTAGGAGGTGTTTGTAAATTTTGGAGATCAATCCCTTGTCAGTCGATTCATTTGCAAATATTTTCTCCCATTCTGTGTCTTTTCATTTTGTTTAGGGTTTCCTTTGCTGTGCAGAAACTTTGAAGTTTAATTAAGTCCCATTTGTTTATTTTTCTCTTTATTGTCAATACTCTAACAGATGGATCTGAGAAGATGTTGCTGTCATTTATGTCAGAGAGTGTTTGGCCTGTGTTTCCCTCTAAGAGTTTTATAGTATCTGGTCTTATATCTAGATCTTTAATCCATTTTGAGTTTATTTTTGTGCATGGTGTTAGGAAGTTATCTAGTTTCATTTTTTTACACGTAGATGTCCAGTTTTCCCAGCATGACTTATTGAAGATGCTGTCTTTTTTCCAGTGTATATTCTTGCCTCCTTTGTCATAGATCAGTCTGCTGTAGGTGTGTGGATTTAATTCTGGGCTTTCTATCCTGTTCCACTGGTCTATATTTCTGTCTTTGTGCCAGTACCATATGGTTTTGATGACTGTAGCTTTGTAGTGTAGTCTGAAGTCAAGGAGCCTGATTCCTCCAGCTCCATTTTTCTTTTTCAGGATGTCTTTGACTATTCTGTTTTTTTTTTTGTGTTTCCAAACAAACTTTAAAATAATTTGTTCTAGTTCTGTGAAAAATGTCCTTGGTGATTTGATAGGGATTGCATTGAATGTGTAGATTGCCTTGGGTAGTATAGTCATTTTGATTAATATTGACTCTTCCAATCCAAGAGCATGGTATGTCCTTCCATCTGTTCATGTCATCCTTGATTTCTTTCATTAGCATCTTATAATTTTCAGAGTACAGGTCTTTTGTCTCTTTAGGTAGGTTTATTCCTAAGTATTTGATTCTTTTTGATGCGATGGTAAATGGGATTCCTTCCCTAATTTCTCTTTCTGATCTTTCATTGTTAGTATATAGAAATGCAGTTGATTTCTGTGTATTAATTTTGTATTCTGCAACTTTGCCAAATTCATTGATGAACTCTAACAGTTTTCTGGTGAAGTCTTTAGGATTCTCTAGGTATAGTATCATGTCATCTGCAAACAGTGGTAGTTTTACTTCTTCCTTTTCAATTTGGATTCCTTTTATTTCTTTTACTTCTCTGATTGCTGTGGCTAGGACTTCCAGAACTATGTTGAATAGTAGTGGTGAGAGTGGACATCCCTGTCTTGTTCCTGATCTCAGGGGGACTTCTTTCAGCTTTTCACCATTGAGAATGATGTGAGCTCTGGGCTTGTCATAGATGGCCTTAATTATGTTGAAGTAGGCTCCCCCCATGCCCACTTTCTCAAGGGTTTTGATCAGGAATGGGTGTTGGATTTTTGTTAAAGGCTTTTTCTGCATCTATTGAGAGGATGATATGGTTTTTATTCTTCAGTTTGTTAACGTGGTGTATAACACTGATTGATTTGCAGATATTGAAGAATCCTTGCATCCTTGGGATAAATCCCACTTGATTGTGATGTACAATCCTTTTAATGTGTTGTTGGATTCGGCTGGCCAGTAGTTTGTTGAGGATTTTTGCATCTATGTTCATCGGTGAAGTTGGCCTGTAATTTTCTTTTTTTGTGTGTGGTATCTTTGTCTGGTTTTGGTATCAGGGTGATGGTTGCCTCATAGAATGAGTTTAGGAGTGCCCCATCCTCTGCAGTTTTTTTGGAATAGTTTCAGAAGGATAGGTGTTAGCTCTTCTCTAAATGTTTGATAGAGTTCGCCTGTGAAGCCATCTGGTCCTGGACTTTTGTTTGTTGCAAGTTTTTCAATCACAGTTTCAATTTCAGAACTTGTGATGGTCTATTCATATTTTCTATTTCATCTTGGTTTAGTCTTGGAAGATGGTACTTTTCTAAGAATTTGTCCATTTCCTCTAGGTTTTCCATTTTATTGCTGTATAGTTGCATATAGTAGTCTCATATGATCCTTTGTTGCATATAGTAGTCTCATATGATCCTTTGTATTTCTGTGATGTCCGTTGTTACTTCTTTTTCATTTGAAATTTTCTTGATTTGTGTCCTCTTTTTTTATCTTGATAAGTCTGGCTAAGGGTTTATCAATTTTGTTGATCTTTTCAAAGAACCAGCTTTTAGTTTCATTGATCTTTTCTATGGTTTTCTTTTCTATTTCATTGATCTCTGCTCTGATCTTTATGATTTCTTTTCTTCTACTAACTTTAGGTCTTGTCTGTTCTTCCCTCTCTAGCTGCTTTAGATGTCACGTTAGATTGTTTATTTGAGCTTGTTCTTGTTTTCTGAGGTAGGCTTGTATTGCTATAAACTTTCCTCCTAGAACTGCTTTTGCTGCATCCCAGAGGTTTTGGAGTGCCATATCTTTGTTGTCATTTGCTTCTAGGTATTTTTTAAATTTCCTCCTTGATTTCTTCAGTGATCCATTGGTTGTTTAGTAGCATGTTGTTTAGTCTCATGTGTTTGTAATTTTTTGCCGTTTTTTTTTTCCTTGTTGTTGATTCCCAGTCGTACAGCATTGTAGTCAGAGAAGATGGTTGATATGATTTCAGTTTTCTTAAAGTTACCAAGGCTTGATTTGTATCCCAGAATGTGATCAATTTTAGAGAATGTTCTGTGTGTACTTGAGAAGAATGTGTATTCTGTTGCTTTTGGATGGAATGTTCTATAAATATCTATTAAGTCCATCTGGTCTAATGCTTCATTCAGGGCCTGTGTTTCCTTATTGATTTTCTGTCTGAATGATCTATGCATTGCTGTAAGTGGGGTGTTACAGTCCCCCACTGTGATTGTGTTATTGTTGATTGCTCCTTTTAAGGTTGTTAGCAGTTGTCTTATATATTGTGGTGATCCTATGTTGGGTGCATAGATATTTAAAATTGTCATATCTTCTTCTTGGATTGATCCTTTGATCATTATGTAGTGTCCTTCCTTGTCTCTTAAAATGTTCTTCAATTTAAAGTCTATTTAAAGTCTATTTTGTCTGATATGAGTATTGGTACTCCAGCTTTCTTTTGATTCCTGTTTGCATGGAATATTTTCTCCTGTTCTCTCACTTTCAATTTGTATGTGTCCCTAGAAGTGAAGTGGGTCTCGTGAAGACAGCATATATATGGTCTTGTTTTTGTATCCATTCAGCTAGTCTGTGTCTTTTGGTTGGAGCATTCAGTCCATTAACATTTAAGGTAATTATTGATATGTATGTTCTTATTGCCACTTTATTCACTGTTTTGGATTTTTGTTGCTCTTTTTTCTTCCCTTATTCTCTTGTTTTCTCCTCTTGTGGTTAGATGACTATCTTTTTGTTGTATTTGAGTTGATTTTTCTTATTTGTTTTGTGTTATCAATTGTAGATTTTTGGTTTGCAGTTACCCTGAAGTTTTGACATAGGAGTCTGTATATAAACGAGATTGTTTAAAGTTGTTGGTTTCTTAATTGCACATGTATGTCCAGTTTCCTGCATTTTTTTCCATATTAACAATAAATTTTATTTCAGTTATAGGTGTACAAAGATCATAAGTCAATTCGATAGATTTTGTGTCCCAAACCCACAGTGCATCCCCCCACCCCCCAGATTGTCTTATTTGAAAAGCCAAGGTTTTTCCAAAATCTGTGAGTCATCGTCTGTTCTTCAAAGAAGTTCATTGTGTCTTTTTAGTTTCCACATGTAAGCTGTAGCATTGGGTGTTGCTGTCTAATTGTCTGACTGGTTCCACTTCGTATGATAATTTCTAGGTTCATCCATGTTGCTATAAATGTTATTCCGTTCCTTTTAATGGCTGAGTAATATTCCATTGCGTGTATGTACCTTATCTTCCCTATCCATTCCTCTGTCGATGGGCATTTAGGTTTTTTCCATGACCTGGCTTCTTCCCTCTCTAGCTGCTTTAGATGTAAAGTTAGGTTGTTTATTTGAGCCTTTTCTTGTTTCTTGAGGTAGGCTTGTATTGCTATATATACTTTCCTCTTAGCACTGCTTTTGCTGCATCCCAGAGATTTTGGAGTGTCGTGTCTTTGTTGTCATTTGCTTCTAGGTATTTTTTAATTTACTCTTTGATTTCTTCAGTGATCCATTGGTTGTTTTCTTGTTTTTGTATCCATTCGGCTAGTCTATGTCTTTTGGTTGGGGCATTCAGTCCATTAACATTTAAGGTAATTACTGATATATATGTTCTTATTGCCATTGTATAAACTGTTTGGGGTTTTTGTTGCCTTTTTTTTAACCCCGAAGTTTTGATATAGGAGTCTATATACAAATGAGATTGTTTTAAGTTGTTGATTTCTTAATTGCACATGCGTCTCCAGTGACCTGCATTTTTGCTCTCTTCTCATGATTTCTGATTTGGGTAGCACAGTTTTGCATGGATGATTTAGTATCTTTACTGTATGTATGCCTTTACTGGTGAGCCTCGTCATTTGTGGTGTTTTTGTTTCTGGTTGTGGCCTTTTCTTTTCTGCCTAGAGAAGTTCGTTTAGTATTTGTTGTAGAGCTGGTTTCGTGTTGCAGAAATCTTAGCTTTTGCTTATCTGGAAAGGTTTTGATTTCTCCTTCAAATCGGAATGAGAGCCTTGCTGGGTAAAGTAATCTTGGTTGGAAGGTTTTTCCTTTCATCACGTTAAGTATATCATGCCACTCCCTCCTGGCCTGCAGAATTTCAGCTGAAAAATCTGCGGATAACCTTATCGGGGTTCCCTTGTATGTCATTTGTTTCTTTTCCCTAGCTGCTTTCAGTATTTTCTCTGTCTTTAAATTTGGTCATTTTGATTAATATGTGTCTTGGGGTGTTCCTCCTTGGGTTTATTTTATATGGTACGTTGTGCTTCCTGGATTTGAGTGAGTGGTTCCTTTCCCATATTAGGAAATTTTTCAGCTTCGAATATTTTTTCTGTCCCCTTCTCTCTCTCTTCTCCCTCTGGTACCCCTATAATATGGATGTTGGTGCATTTAACGTTATCCCAGAGTTCTCTGAGACTCAGCTCATTTCCTTTCAATCTTTTATCTCTTTTCTGTTCCTCGTTAGTGATTTCCACTAATCTGTCCTCCACCTCGCTGATTTGTTCTTCTGTATTCTACTGTTGGCTTCTTCTAATGAATTTTTTTATTTCAGTTATTGTATTTTGTGTCTCTTCTTGCTTAATTTTTATATCTTGTATTTCTTTGCTCAGTGTTTCCTGTAAACTATCAATCTTTGCCTCCACTTTATTTCCAGTGTCTTGCAACATCTTCAGTATCAACAGTCTAAAATCTTTTTCCGGAGACTGATAATCTCCTCATCACAGAGCTATTTTTCTGGGTTTTTTCTTTTTCCCTTATCTGAGTTATAATTTTCTGTCTTTTCATTTTTATAGGTTTTTGGTGTGGTGTCCTTTTTGCAGACAATAGAGTTATAGCCTCTCTTACTTGTGGTGTTTGCCTCCCCTGTGGCTGAAGTTGGTATGGGGGGGGGGCTTGCTGTAGGCTTCCTGATGGGAAGGACTGATGTCTGCCCACTGGTAGGTGGGGTTGAGTCCTATCCCTCTGGAGAATGGGGCTTTTGTCTCTGGGTGAGATTAGAGGCTGTGTGCCTGAGGGGTCTTTAGGCAGCCTGTTTACTGATAGGTGGGGCTGTGATCCCACCTGGATTATTGTTTGGCCTGGGGCTTCTCAGCACTGATGGGAGGGGCCAGATTTTCCAAAATATGGCCCCCTCCAGGGAAATGCAGGCTGGGAATGTTCCCAAGAGCTTTTCCTCCAATGCCCTCCTCCTACGGCAAGCCACAGTCACCCCTGTTTTCCCAGGAGAGCCTCCAATAATTCCAGTCAGGTTCGACCCAGATTCCTATGGAGACTTTGCTTTGGCCTGGGACCCTGTGCACATGAAAGTCTGCACCTTTCAAGAATGGACTTTCTGTTTCCCCCAGTCCCGTGGAGCTCCGGTGCTCAAGCCCCACTGGCCTTCAATGCCAGATGCTCTGGGGTCTCTTGCTCCCTGTGCCAAATCCCCAGGCGTGGGGATTTGACATGGGACTCAGAATTCCCAGTCCTGTAGGTGAGTCTCTGTGATACAGTTACTTTCCAGTCTGTGGGGCTTCCCACCGGGAGGTATGGGGTTGCTTACATTGTGTGATCACCCCTCCTACCTCTTGATGTGGTCTCCTCTTTGTCTTCTGGAGTAGAATATCTTTCTGAAAGTTTCCAGTCCCTTTGGTTGAAGGTTGCTTGGCATTTGGTTGTAATTCTGTTGCTTTTATGAGAGAAGTTGAGCTCCAGTCCTTCTATTCCGCCATCTTAATCCAATCTCCTGAATTGTACACTTGCCAGTGCCCTCAGGGTCCTGTCCAGGCGATGCAGTCACTTTGATACATTTTGCAATATTGTTGATGAAGAAAGAAAATGTTATAAATCCTCTCCAGGTCCCTAGGCAATTCCCCACCCGCCCCCCTTTCCTCTTTTTTCAGCCTTTAAGACAATACAGGCCCCAGCCGGCCTGGGGAACTCCAAGCAGGCCACTGGTTTTCTGTCATTTAAAATATCATCATTGTGTTGGCGTTCCCATCATGACTCGGAGGCTAACCAATCCAACTAGGAACCATGAGGTTGTGGGTTCGATCCCTGGCCTTGCTCAGTGGGTTAAGGATCCGGCGTTGCCATGAGCTGTGGTGTAGGTTGCAGACACGGCTCGGATACTGCGTTGCTGTGGCTGTGGTGAAGGCTGGAAGCTACAGCTCCTGTTAGACCCCTAGCCTGGGAACCTCCATATGCCATGGGTGCAGCCCTAGATAAGGCAAAAAAAAAAGGAATCATCATTGTGGCTCAGCAGGTTGAAAATCTGATGAGTATCCATGAGGATATGGGTTCGATCCCTGGCCTTGCTCAGTAGGTTAAGAATCTGGCGTTGCCATGAGCTGTGGCATAGATTGCAGATGTAGCTCGGAGACCGGCAGCTGCAGTTCCGATTCGACCCCTAGCCTGGGAACTTCCATTTTGCTGTATGTGCAGCCTTAGAAAGGAAAATAAATAAATATCATTAACGTGGTCCAAAGCAATGTGACTAGGAGCCTGAGGCCCCCTTGAGGCTGCAAAGGCAAGTACATGAAGGCCCAGTTGATTCTTCCTGGGGAGCCAACCCCTGTTCACACCCACCAGGGAAGGAGGGAATCTTCATAGGGAGAGAGGCTACAGAGCCCTAGAAAGCCGGGGATGCAAGCGCACACGACAGAAGAGGTTTGTGGGGAGATGGAGTGTGGTGATGCTCTTTTGAGGTTGTAACTGTGATTCTCTTTGGGCTTGTTTCTAGGCCTAGGTTGGAGTTTTGCATCCGGGGTGTAGCTGCCCTCGGGGTGTGTTTTGTTTACACTGAGAAAGCCTGTGGCAGTCTGGAGCTCTGTGTCCTGGGTTAGGGCTCATGAATTTGGGAGTTCATTTGAGTCAGCCTTCAGCTGAGTCCTGCTGGGCGTTCCTGTCGTGATACAGTGGAAACGAATCCCATCAGTATCCATGGGGATGCGGTTTTGATCCCTGGCTTTGCTCAGTGGGTCTGCAGTCTGGCTTTGCTGTGAGCTGTGGTGTAGGCTGGCAGATGTAGCTCTGATTCGACCCCCTAGCCTGGGAACTTCCATATGCCACAGGTGCAGCCCTAAAAAAGCAAAAAAATTAAAAAACTGACTCCTGCTGAAAGTTTTCTCACTGTGAGAATGGAAGCCTGAGGTGTGGGGGGTGCTTTTCCATTAATCCCCAGGGAAAGGAGGGCATGTGGGGCTCCCAGAGTTCATTCCTGTGGCTGCTCAAGTGTCCCCACCCTCTTTCTCCAGGGACTGGCCCTATTCAGCTGTTGCATCTCAATGGGGAGCCTAGCATGTGTCAAACTTTCTAAATGTGGCTTCTTCTGCCCTGTAGGACTCTGGCCAATTATCTGTGCTGATTCCAATATTTGTGTTTCTTGCCTTTGGATTCTTTTATCCATTGACTAGTGCATGGGTTCTAGTTTTCCTTAGCACTTGTTCTTTAGTTTCTTGGGCTTAAAAATGTAAGTTGAGTGAGAGAGAGCATGTCAGTAAGGCAAGAAAATGGTGGAACTAAATAGAATCTTTGTTCCTTTGAAGGAAGAGAACCTCAAGATGGGAGGTGAATGTATTTACATTTTTAGCCACGTATTTCGTTTTTACATCAGTGTTTGGTGCGTGCATGTCCTTAAAGAATACTGAGGTTTTCAAAGGCTAAAGCAATTGAATTCCTGTTTTAACTGATGTGAGGAAAGCCACTCAAAACTTACGAAACTTCTACTGTGCTAAAGAACTAAACCTAGGAGTTTCCTGGTGGCTTGGCATGTTATAAAGATTGTGACTGCTGTGGCTCGGGTTTGATCCCTGGCCCCAGGAACTTCCACATACTGTGGGTGCAGCCAAAAAAAAAAAAAAAAAAAAGGGCTAAAACCAAATCCCTGTTACATTATGGTGATGTGTTTATTCCTGAAAATACACTTCCCTACCATCTGAGATACAGGGGAAGACAGACTAGGGTGCACCTTGTCATTTCTGTTAGCAAGGGATTTGAAATTTTTCATTTTGTATGGTTTCTCCTTTTGTAACCATTAGTATTGAAAGGAACTAAATCTTACAATGGTTTCCTATGTAACAAAGTTGAAGTGAAAGTCTTTCATTTCGGAGTTCCCATTGTGGCTCAGCAGTCATGAATCCTCCTAGTCTCCCTGAGGATGCGGGTTCAATCCCCAACCCCGCTCAGTGGGTTAAGGATCCAGTGCTGCCCTGAGCTGCAGTGTAGGTCACAGACTCAGCTCAGATCTGGCTGTGGCTGTGGCTGTGGCTGTGGTGCAGGCCAGCAGCTGGAGCTCCCATTCAACCCCTAGCCTGGGAGCTTCCATATGTGTCAGGTGCAGCCCTGAAGAAAAGAAAAAAAAAAGATTATTCTGTAGTAAAACATGGTGTATATATTTTCCTCTGCTTTGTCTCAAGAAACCTGTGATACAAAAACCTAACCTAAGAAAAGTCACTGCCCACCTACCCCGGTCCCCTCCAGTGCTGTTTGCTGCAGGCATCTACACAGTTCTGACCATTTATTGAGCTTCCTGTTAGTGTTTCTTTATATAAAAACAAGCCATTGGGAATTCTTAACCCTTGTGCCCCACCAGGAACTCCTCAATTACTTGTTGATCATCCTGTTAGTGTTTCTTTTTTTTAAAGTTTTATTGAAGTATAGTTAATTCATTTTGTTTTTCAGGGCCACACCGGTGGCATATGGAGGTTCCCAGGCTAGAGGTCTAAATGGAGCTGTAGCTGCCGGCCTGCGCCACAGCCATAGCAACGCGGGAACCGAGCCACCTCTGATGCCTACACCACAGTTCGTGGCAACGCCAGATCCTTAAACCACTGAATGAGGCCGGGGATCGAACCTGCAACCTCATGGTTCCTAGAGCATTAATTTCCATGTGCCACGATGCGAACGCCTCATATTCTTTTCCGTGATGGTGTATCACAGGATATTGAATACGGCTCCCTGCCGGATCTTTTTGTTTGTCCATTTCTGTATCTGATGGTTTGCCTCTGCTAATCCTAAACTCCCTCTCCCTCCTGCCCTCACCCATGTCCCCCTTAGCAACCACACGTCTGTTCTCTGTGTCCCAGCAGATTCCACATATTTGATGTTTGCTCACCTCTCTCTCTTCCCCTCGTGTCCGCACCTAGAAGCTGATGACCAAGTCTGTAATCCCTGGGGCATTAGTTTCACATTCCAGTCACACAAGCCCCTGTCTGTGTGCAGAACTCGTGGCCCGGCCCCACCCTTGACAAAGTTCGTTTGCTTGACCAAACTTTAGTCACGCTCCTGAATTGTCTCTTGGGTACCTCTGTGGAGTTCCTTGTAAAATCCAGTTTTAGCAGAAACCCTGCTAGGTTACTTAAACCAGAGTTGCCCAGCCCCCCTCCCCCACAGCTGATCACCTTCTCTGTCCAGGTTCCTACACCCCCACCCTCCCTCAGATGATGTGCAAGCACCTTGGGCTGACTTTTGTAAGAATCCTGTTAGGTCACTTTATCCAGACCCACTAGGCCCTGATTTTTCCCTTAGAAATTTTCCATCCACTGAGCACGACCCCCCCTCCCCCACCTTGCTCTCTGGCCATGAATTCCTACCTGCACAGGTTGTATTCTGAGTTGAACCCAGTCTCAGATCCCACCCACTGTGAAATCCCATCTTGGTGGTCTCTGTACCTGTCCCAGTGGCTCCTGATGAAATCTGCCATGCCCTCTCTGACAAGTGTCATTGAACACTTTAACACCTCTACACCCCCTAGCCACAATACCACCCCAGGCCAGGCTCCTTATCTTGCTTTCTGCAGCCATCTCAGAGCTGCTCGAGAAGCCAGCCCTGCCCTCCCACTAAGACCTCAATTATGTGGGTCATAGGCTTTTCCCCACCCTGTGTGTGCATGTTTGCATGACCCGCCAGCGTCAGTCTTGGCGTGTGAACCCACCTCTGCTGGGGACCATAACGGCTGGCCCCGTGAGCAGCATGTCCAGACATGACCACCACCCATGGATCTGACTTTGCTCAGACTTGCTCACCTGCTCTGCTGTCTGAAGGCGGCGGGCGCCGGGGGCTGCTGGGCGCTGGGGAGCTCACGCTGTGAGCTCTGCTGCCCAGTGTTGCACTGTTGACCTACCAAGCCTCAGTTTAGGTTCAGCCCTCAGAGCTGGCAGTTTTGAGAATTCCTAGACTTTGAGGAGCCACGGTACAGGATTGGAGCCATTTGAAATTAGTTCTGGATTGATATCTTTCCCAGGATTTATCTTTGTGTTAGAAGCTGTGACAGAGGCTGAGTTGGCCCCCAACATACCCTGGGTGGGGATGGCAGAGACGGACTATACACAGTGCAAGAGGTGGGCCCACTGGGCGTTGCTCCTGAAAGAATAGTCATTTAAAAGGAGAGAATGGGAGTTCCCGTCATGACACAGTGGAAATGAATCCAACTAGGAACCATGAGGTTGTGGGTTCGATTCCTGGCCTTGCTCAGTGGGTTAAGGCTCTGGCGTTGCCGTGAGCTGTGGCGTAGGTCACAGAGGTGGCTCAGATCTGGCGCTGCTGTGGCTGTGCTGTAGACCAGCAGCTGTAACTCTGATTCGACCCCTAGCCTGGGGACCTCCATGTGCTGCGGGTGTGGCCCTAAAAAGCAAAAAAATAAAATGGAGCATGAGAAGAGGGGGAAAGGCAGGCTAAATCTGCACTCCGCATATCGGAGGAGAGGGCTCGCCTCTGTTGCTGCTCCTGCCTCCACTGCAGCAAGCTCTGACACTCAGGGTTACAGACAAGGTCACACCCATGGCAGCCTCGAAGCACAGCCAGAGGGTTAGTTCCAACCAGTGTCAGCCTGGGGTCCTTAAACCCTATGCAGCAGGCAGTTGTCACAGAGACCACTAATCCTTTCTTTTTTTTTTCTTTTTATAGCCACACCTGTGGCACATGGAAGTTCCTGGGCCAGGGCTCGAATTGGAGCTGCAGCTTGTGGCAACACCAGATCCTTAACCCACCGAGCAAGGCCAGGGATCAAACCCATATCCTCATGGACACTATGTTGGGTTCTTAACCCACTGAGCCACAGTGGGAACTCCCAAGACCCCACCCCCACCCCCAATCCTGATGGCACTAATGTGAGGCACTCTGGAGGAAAAAAATGTATAAATACCAGGGTAGAGAGGTCACCCTGCCCCCAAGGTATGTACAGTGACCAAGAACAAAACAAAACAGGGAAAGACAGGAGCGAGGAAGCAAATGAAAAAATACTGAAATAAAGGTCCACAGCTTGTCCGAACTGGAAATGTGAAATATACTGAAAGAACTTCCACAACAAAAAAGATAAAGGGGCAGTGTCTGGTTTCTGAGGCCCCTGCAACATAGGTTCTGAATTAATTTTGCCATCGGCTATACTTCACTGATTCACAGACCTTTGTGCAAATAATCAATACTGGATCTCAAATTATGGCTATATTGGGACCCCACTAAACTTAAGCAGGTACCCCCGATAATCTTAGAGGAGTTACTGAATATGAAATAGGGGACAGGGGTTCCTGTCATGGAGCAGCGGAAACGAATCCAACTAGGAACCATGAGGTTGCAGGTTCGATTCCTGGCATTGCTCAGTGGGTTAATGATCTGGTGTTGCCGTGAGCTGTGGTGTAGGTTGCAGACGTGGCTCGGATCTGGTGCTGCTGTGGCTCTGGCATAGGCTGGCAGCTGTAGCTCCGATTAGACCCCTGGCCTGGGAACCTCCATATGCCGCAGGCGTGACCCTAAAAAATAAATAAATAAATAAATAAAATAAAATAGGGGACATGGAATTCCATCATGACGCAGTGGAAATGAATCTAACTAGGAAGCATGAGGTTGAAGGTTTGATCCCTGGCCTCCTTCAGTGGGTTATGGACCCAGCGTTGCCGTGAGCTGTGGTGTAGGTCGCAGATGCGGCTTGCATCTGGCGTTGCTGTGACTGTGGTGTAGGCTGGAAGCTGTAACTCTGATTAGACCTTTAGCCTGGAACCTCCATATGCCTTGGGTGTGGTCCTAAAAAGCCAAAAAATAAAATAGGGGACAGATAGGTGTGTCTCACCTTAACCATCAGCCAGCTTTTCTCTTTGCTAAAGATCCCATGGTCATAGGACCCATTTGTCCTTAAACATCTTATGGTGAACAGGAAAGCTATGGACTAATGGTTTGTAAATTAAAATGAAATAAATATTTTTGCTGATTCCAAATTGGCTTGACAAAATAGGACTCAATACGTTTATCCCCAGGTAAATTACAAAATATAGCTAACGTAAAATTAAAACAGGACCTTGAAGGATTAAAAAACATTATACCAAAATTATTTAGTGAAGGAGTTCCCTTGTTGCAAGTGTGTTAGGGGTCTGGCATTGTCACTGTAGCAGCTGAGGTTGCTACTGTGGTGCAGGTTCGATCCCTGGCCTGGAAACTTCCCCATGCCGTGGGCAAGGCCAAAAAAAATTATTTAGTGAAGAGGTGATTATTCTCAGTGCTTCTCCTTTTCATGGTTGAATTTGGCAGAAAGAATGGAGGACACCTCCTGGTGGATCAAGGTAACCGCCAGGCTGTGGTTGCACCGCCCCAGCCCCTAACTTCATTGAAATTGCTGACTCCCTCCACTCGGTAACGGTAAACATCCTACTCTCACAGATTTGGCTGAGTCTGCTCTGTTTGGTGTTTATTTCAATAGCCTCTCGCCTGCAGCTGGTCTTCACCTCTGAAGGGATGTGACACACCTTTACCTGGTTCCGGGGAACCTCAACGCCATTGCCATTGCACACAGCGGTCTCTGCGGACAGGACGTAAGCTGTGTCCACCTTGCTCCAGGAGCACAGGTATGACGTTACATAATGACCTTCTCCTCTGAGGAATCTCGTTTGACATTCAAATACAAATATTGTAAATGAAATTATTGTATGATATTGACACACAAATATTGAAAGCAGGGGCTCATGGAAAGTGGATGGGGTCATTAGCCCACCCCTGAGTAAGGCCCGGACACCTTGGTTAAATCCCTCAAAGTTATTTGGTAACCCAGGGGCTCCTCTCTCCCTACACCATGAAGAAATAGCTGTTGTCTGGCTCAGCACCCATGGAATCTCCTAGGTGGTTTTAATGCTGGGAAAGCAACTTATTTTTTTAAATTACTTAATGAGTTTTATTACATTTATAAGTGTACAACAATCATCACAACCAAATTTTGTAGCATTTCGATCCCAGACCCTCAGTGCATCCCCCCACCCCCCAACTTGTCTCATTTGGAAACCATAAGTTTTTTGAAGTCTGTGAGTCACTATCTGTTCTGCAAAGAAGTTCATTGTGTCCTTTTTTTTAGATTCCATGTGTAGGTAATAGCATTTGATGTTGGTGTCTCATTGTCTGACTGACTTCACTTAGCATGATAATTTCTAGGTCCATCCATGTTGCTGTACATGCTGTTATTTCTTTCTTTTTAATGGCTGATTAATATTCCATTGTGTGTATGTACAATATTCCACTGTGTGTATGTACCACATCTTCTTTATCCACTCCTCTGTCGATGGACATTGCCAGGCTGATTCCATGACTTGGCTATTGTATAGAGTGTTGCAGTGAACACTGGAGTAAACGTGTCGTTTCGAGTCATGGTTTTCTCTGGATAGATGCCCAGGAGTGGGATTGTGGGATCAAATGGCAATTCTATTTTTAGTTTTCTAAGGAATCTCCATACTGTTTTCCACAGTGGTTGCACCAATTTACATTCCCACCAACAAGTCTACCAGGGTTGCCTTTTCTCCACACCCTCTCCAGCACTTACTGTTTGTAGACTTTTTGATGATGGCCATTCTGGCCAGTGTAAGTAAGGTGGTACCTCATAGTGGTTTTGATTTGCATTTCTGTAATACTGAGTGATGTTTAACATCTTCTCATGTGTTTTTTGACCATCTGTATGTCTTCTTTGGAAACAACTTATTCTTGTTTATAAATTTCACTTCTGGAGTTCCCGTCGTGGCTCAGTGGTTAACGAATCTGACTAAGAACCATGAGGTTGCAGGTTCGATCCCTGGCCTTGCTCAGTGGGTTAAGGATCCGGTGTTGCCAAGAGCTGTGGTGTAGGTTGCAGATGCAGCTCAGATCCCCCGTTGCTGTGGCTGTGGCGAAGGCCGGCAGCTACAGCTCCTGTTAGACCCCTAGCCTGGGAACCTCCATATGCCGCGGGTGCGGCCCTAGATAAGGCAAAAAAAGAAGACACACAAAAAAATTTCACTTCTAGGAGTTTCTGTTGTGGCTCAGCACAGCATAGTGTCTGTGAGGACGTAGGTTCGATCCCTGGCCTTGTTCAGAGGTTAAGGATCCAGCATTGCCATGGGCTATGCACAGTCACAGATGTAGCTCATATCCAGCATGGCTGTGGCTGTGGCTGTGGCCTAGGCTGACATCTGCAACTCTGAGCTGACCTGTAGCCTGGGAACTTCCATATGCTGCAGGTGCGGCCCTAAAAAGACAAGGAAAAAAAAAAAAGGGAATGAACCTGAGTTGAGTTGGAAGTGTTCCATTCTGTCCATGTTGTTTCAAGAGCTTGAGAAGTGGTATTAATTCTTCTTTAAATGTTTGGTAGAATTCACTAGGGAAGCTATCTGGTCCTGGACCCGCCTCCCTTTCTCCCTTCCCCCCACCCTCCTCCCCTCCTTCAGTCCTCCATCTTTTTTTTTCTGTGTCCCCAGCATACAGAAACTCCAGGGCCAGGTATCCACCCTGAGCCACACAGTGACAACGCGAGATCCTTAACCCACTTTCTGTGCTACCAGGGAATTTCTGCTGGACTTTTCTTAGTTGGGCGGGTTTGGATTACTGACACAACCCCCTTATTCATTGATAACTCCAGATTTTCTGTTTTTGTGATTCAGTCATAGTAGGTTGTATGTTTCTAAGAATTTATCTAATACCTCTGGCTTATCAAATTTATTAGCATATAATTGTTCTTAGTAATCTTTTACGACTCATAGTTCCGTGGTACCCCTTATAATCTCTCCTGTTTTATTTGTTTTTTTTATGTAATGACTTTTATTTTTTCCATTATAGCTGGTTTATAGTGTTCTGTCAACTTTCTACTGTACAGCGAGGTGACCCAGTCACACATACATGTATACATTATTTTTTCTCACATTATCATGCTCCATCATAAGTGACTAGACATAGTTCCTATTTCTGATTTTATTATCTGAATCTAACTTTCTCTTAGGCTAGCTGAAGGTTTGGCAATTGGTTTATCTTTTCAAACAACCAACTCTTAGTCCACTTTGACCAGTCTCTTATTTCCATGTGTTTTCACATCTTTTCACTTCAGCTTGAGGAAGTCCCTATAGCGTTTCTTATAAATAGGCAGGTTGTGGTCATGATTTCTTTTTTGTTCTTTTCATCTCTGAGCATTTTAGTTTGGGAAGTTCTGTCGACATTTCCTCTGCCTCAGCGTGTGATTACTTCCTTACGCGTTTCCACTGTATCATGTCCCTCCCCTCTTCCCGCCCCCATCAGAGGAATAGTTCATTGCCGTTCTGTTTTCTATTCCTCACATTATGCTTTTGGGTCTTTCTTGGAGTTGCCATACTTGTGTACGTTACCTATCCGTTCTTGCATATCTACCGCTATTTCTGTTAGAACATCTGAGTCATGGCTGCTTTAAATCTGGTCTGACAGTTCCAGCAAACCTGCTACATCTCAGTCAGGGTCTTTGCCTTGTCCTAGTTCCTGAAGATGTGCGTTTTTTTTTGTAAGTCTTTCATTGTGTATTTGAAATGTTTTGTTGGATACTGGATATGATTTACTGCAAAAAGGAACTGTGAAAAAGGTAAACAGACTTTGAGGGTGAGGTTTTATGTTTATCTGACCAGCATTCAGGCTGTGTTTTACAGTTTTTTTGTAGCTGTCAGAGTTAAAATATGCTCAGGTGTCCTGGCTTTTGTCGCTTATGTCACGTTTGGGGTACTTTAGAGATTTGTATCTCAGTTCTGAAACATACAGTTCTTTCCGTGTTTTCTACTGTTACCAAACATGAGTCTTGTTGACATAGCGGTATGTCGCGGGTGGAGAGGAAAAGTTCTATAGTCTCATGATGTGGTTTCAGTACTTTCAGGAGCCTGTGTCCCTGAACTGTGTCCTGTGGGATGATAAGAAAAATATTTGGTCTTTGTCCATAGTTCTTATCAAAGACCTCCTCAAGCCCTTGCACTTTCTAAGTGATAAGGATGATAACATCTTAGGTTGTAATGAGGCAACTGTTTCCAGGCCCCTAGGTGGTGTCAGGGTAGGGGGCTGGTCACCAGAGGCTAGAACTTAATGCACAGCCCAGCCTCTGGGGAGGAGAGCAGGGCTGGGGATGGAGTTACATACCAGTGGTCCATGGTTTAGTCGGTCAGGCCCGAATAAGGAAACTCCATCTAAACCCCTAGAGCTTGGGATTCAGAGAGATCGGACTTAGTGATCGCATCCGTGTTCCTGGAGACGGCACAGAAGCTCCCTGCCCCCCACCCCAACCCCCAACCACCACTTTGTCCTGGGCCCCCTTTCCATTTGGCTCTTTCAGACTTTTTTTTTTTATCATCTTCTATGACAAACTGGTAATAATAAAATGTTTTTCTGTTTTTTTTATTTTTATGGCCGCACCTGCAGCACATGAAGTTCCCAGGCTAGGGGGCGAATTGGAGCTGCAGCTGCTGGCCTATGCCACAGCCACAGCAATGCCAGATCAGAGCCAAATCTCTGATCTACACCATAGCTCACGGCAACACTGGATCCTTAACCCACTGAGTGAGGCCAGGGATCAAACCCACATCCTCACAGACACTATGTTGGGTTCTTAGCTCACTGAGCCACAATGGGAACTCTTAAAGTGCTTTTCTTAATGTTTCTTAATAGAACAACTATCAGAATTGCTCTAGCCAGTTAACAAACATGAGGTGCCATCCAGGGACCCTCTGAATTTGTAGTGGACCAGGCAGAAATTTGTGTAGCCTGCCCCCTTCCCCTTTTGCAACTGGCATCTGCCATGGGGGCGGTCTCGTGGGACCGAACCCTTAAACTGTGGATGCTGATGTTAACTCTGGTTGGTTTGTGTTAAAACTGAATTGAATTGTAGGACACTCAGCTGGTGTGGGAGAGTTGGAGTAGTTTTGGAAAACATACTGCGTATTTGCCAAGAGGTTGGGCGAAAAGGCTGGAGGAGACCCCATGTGGCCATTTTCCTCCCTCCATGTCATTTAGGCACCGGCAGAATCCCAGCTGCTTAGCTTCTAATGAAACAGATTCTTTTAAGGACAGAACTCAAGAAGATTAGAATAGGAGTTCCCTGGTGGCTCAGTGGGTTAGGGACCTGGCATTGTCACTGCTGTGGCTTCAAAAAAAATAGAAGAATATTGTGGGTATATTTCAAAATGGCTATTCATGGCTATTTCACTGCTTTCCAGTTCTGGAGACGGCCATTTGCCCTGTGACCTCAGTTCTCTGGTAGCTCTGAAAGAGTCATTGATTTTTTTTTTTTTAAGTGTGTTTGCTTTTTACACAAAGTTTGGTTTGTTTGTTGAGGAGGGACTGTTATTTTTTAACCTCTTTATCTGTCAGAGCAGAAACCGGAGGTCTCTAACTTCATTTTTTTTTTTCTTTCACAGCCGCACCTGCAGCACGTGAAAGTTCCCAGGCCAGGGGCCGAACTAGAGCTGCAGCTGCTAACCTTTGCCACAGCCACAGCAACACCGAATCTGAGCCACATCTGTGACCTGTGCCATAACTTGAGGCATGGCATGGCCAGGGGTCAAACCCACATCCTCACAGACACTATATCGGGTTCTTAACATGCTGGGCCGTAACAGGAACTCCTCCAACTCCATTTTTTTTCATTTTTGACTACTGATGTGTTGGGAAAACTCAGTATTCTTCCTGAGTAGAAGAAACCCAGTTCTCCCGTCCTGTGTGTCTTCTTTACTCTTACCCAGAACACTTCATTTCTGAAACTGCTGGTCACCAAATGTGCGAGGGTTTTTCGCCCACAGTAAGTCATTCTTTGTGACACCAGTGTGGTATCCTACAGTTTAACTTGGTCCTAACACGGTCTCCTTGGAAGCAGCACCAGATTCCACGGGTGAAGGGTTCAGTCCTGCAAGGCTGCCCACTACCCCACCCCACCGCCCACTGCAGATGCCAGGCACAAGGAGTAGGTCCCCAGGTTACTCGCACCTTCTGTTTGACCTCACTGGAAATCAGAGGTTCCTACAACCCCCTTTGCGGGTTTTGTTTGCTAGAGCTACTCACAGAACTCAGGAAAACCCTGAGCAATTTAACATTGACCAGTTTATTAAAGGGTATGATAGGGAGTTCCCGTTGTGGCTCAGTGGTAACGAAGCTGACCAGTATTCATGAGGATGTGGATTCGCTCCCTTGCTCCGCTCAGTGGGTTAAGGATCCCACGTTGCTATGGTTGTGGTGCAGGTTGGCAGCTGCAGCTCTGATTCAGCCCCTAGGCTGGGAAACTCCATATGCCACGGGTGCAGCCCTAAAAAAAATGGATAAAAATGAAGGATACGATAAAGGATACAGGTGAACAGCCAGATGAAGGGATTCCAGGGTGCGACCTGGGAGGGCCTCTGGGGAGTTGGGGTGCATCACGGTCCTCGTATACAGACATGCTCACCAACCTCAACGCTCTCCAGACCCCATGTTATTAGGATTTAACGGAGGCATCCTCACATAGACATGGTCAATTATTAACTCCACTTCCAGGCCTTCTCCCCGCTCTGGAGGATGGGGTGTTGGGCTACAAATCCAAAGCTCCTAATCACTGCATGGTCTTTCTAGTGACCAGCCCCCATCCAGGAGCCCCACCAGAGTCACTTCAGTAGAACAAAAGATGCTCGTAGTCTTCTTATCCCTTAAGAATTGACAAGGGTCTTAAGAGTCATGTGCCAGGAACCCGGAACAGAGCCCAGTGTATGTATTTTCTGTTGTGCGACAACTGTGGAAGGCTTACCTCCTCTTTCTTCCCTCTGCACCCCACATCTGTACAAGGTGATAAGAAAGGCTGTGTGCGCCAACTCCACGCTAGCCTACCCCCTAACCTCAATTTAAAAAAACCCAGGCAGGCTTCTTTCCTTGCTCCCTGAAGGCATTTCCCACCTTCTTGAGGGGCCTGCCTCACTCTCCCCAGAGACCTCAGTTGTCTAAGTAATGAACCCTTTCCTATATTCCTGGTGGGTGGGTGTTTAGTCTCCACCACTCAACCAAACCTTGGGTGCAAGTCAGGGTTCCACCTGTAAAGATTATAGAAAAGATAAAATGGTATATATATTGTAATATACTTTACTTACTTCATAGCTATACACTTTGTTTATAAAAACTACATAGGATGATGAATATATGTAACTCATTCTTTCTCAGTCGACACTTGGCTTCTTGCTAATTTTTGCTGTCAGAATTGTGAATGAAAACAGATTGCCACTGACATAGACAAATTATGTTCTTTTCCAACCTTAATGACTTCTTAAAATTTTTTATCAGCAACTGTATTCAGAAAAGAATATACAGTAGTTCCCGTTGTGGTTCAGTGGTTAGTGAACCCAGCTAGTATCCATGAGGACGCAGGTTCGATCCCCGGCCTTGTGCTGTGGGTTAAGGATCCAGCATTGCCGTGAGCTGTGGTGTAGGTCGCGGATGTAGCTTGGATCTGGCGTTGCTGTGCCTGTGGTGTATGCCGGCAGCTTCAGCTCCAATTAGACTTCTAGGCTGGGAACCTCCATATGCTGCAGGTGCGGCCCTAAAAAAAAAAAAAAATACAGAACGTTTTGTGGTAACTTTTAGTAATAATAGAAACATCCTTGGAATCTTCCTGAAGACTCCTAAATGGCCTGTGGGCAGTGGTGAGAGTGTCCAGGCGTTCCCATCCCTGACTCATCCCTGCCCTGCCCCACACACAGTCATGGCTTTGAACCTCTGCTGATCCTTCATACCTTCGCTGTCTGTTATTTTGCACTCCGCCGCGTTCTTTCAGTTTTGCCCCCTTTAATCTTTCAACAAATAAGTATTAAAGGAGTTTCACTGAAAGAGTTTCCCGGTTTCTCTGTCCCAATGCTTCGCACATGCTGGCATCTGAGGCTTCAGGCCTGGTCTAGGACTCGGGGCGGGGCGCGGGGGGGTTGTCACCCCCCCCCCAGAGCCAAACTCCCCTGAGGCCAGGGAACATTCTAAAGTACCAAATGGGAGGGCGGGCTGGATGGGCATCTCGCACTGGAAACAGTCAAAGATCAAAGTGGAACCATACTCATCATTACATACGGTGAGGTCCCTTGTACGTGTCCGTGTTTGGGAAGAAGGGTCACGGTTCCGTGAGGGCCTCGCGGGCTTACGGTTCAGCTCAGTGTCCGCGGAGGGGACAGTTCTGGCCCACTGCCAGGACAAGGTCAGTGCAAAGACACGACCTCCGACCCGCTGTCACTCAGGCGCGGAAGGGCGGGGCCTTTCGAACCGTCCAATCAGGGGTGTCGCCGGTTACGTACGTGTGGGCGACGCTCCAGTGATGGGCGTGGGTGGCGTGGACGGCGGGCTCAGACTTCTTGGCTCCTGCGCTGCAGATCCGTGCCCTTAAAGCCGGTCGGGGGCTGCGCGGCATCCAGTGTCGCTGTGACCGGCACTTGCCGCGACAGTCGGGGGGGTGGATAACCCGGAAGCCGAGAAACCGAAAAATGGTGAGTTAGGGGGCCGGGTGTTAGAGCAGGGTGGAGGGACCGGTTGGGACTGACCGTGGCGGGACCCGGGCCTCCCCGCGGTCAACTCTGGACGCTCAGACTCAAGCGCACCGGCAACGCGGCACGTACCGTGGGGCTCCGCAGGCGGTTGGAGCCCAGGGCAGCCTTTCCGCTCACTGCTGCGGCCAGGTCTCCTCCGGATGGTGCGGAGACCACGGGGGGTTATCAGGGGACAGCGGTGACTCAGTATCCCGGGTTCCTGCACTGGAGGAGCCGTGGGCTCTGGGATCCACAGTCCCTCCTTTCTCCCCAGGCACTACTCTCTTTTTCTCCCTCTCGCTTCTCCAGATGTTTGAACAGGGTCACGAATTAACGACCGTGTACCCCTACACCAGCTTTTCCTAGGGAGGGCAGTAAATGCCTAAATTTCCAGATCTTTCCCCACATTCCCAAACGCCATCTTCCCCTCTTCACTTAGAGCTTCGTTATTAACTATTTGTCCCCCGTGGTGCATTTCAAACTACGCAGTAATTTGTTTACCGTTTCTCCACAGAATCGTGAATTGCTCTTTTAAAGATTTTCTTTTTTGTCTATGTATATTTTTCAATGAGAGGAAATCAAAGATTAACCACGTGGTACTACAGTGCATAAATCTTCTGCCTCTGCACCCCCCCCCAAGGTCTTTCTGGGCACGGAAGTCCAATTCCAGTCTTTTGGGTGGACGTTCCTATTTGGAGACTCCTGGCTGGTCTGTTTTTTCATCGTAGTTCCAGGTCACCCCTGCCCCTCCCTGAGTTTGTAACTTTATTCACTTAAAGTCATTTTTAATAACTATAAATGTATTTTATCAGATCTTGAAAGAGAACCTCGAATATGTCCAAAGGGGAAGAGGTGAATTTCAGAAAAAACTAAAATATTCCATTATAACGTTCCATTTGTTTCTTTTCTCATTGATATTTTTTTGTTTTGTCATTTTCACTTTTCTTTTTTCTCATGAGTGCCTAAGTAACATTCAAGATCTGTTTTTTCTTCAGTTATGATCATTGCCAATTTCTTGCCATGCAAATAATTAACTAATATTTATTTTCTGAAAGGAATAGGTATTTGTATATTTTGTTCTTGTGCTAGAAAAAACGCCTTATAATTTTCTTCCCTCTTTTATACATACATTCTGGATTAGAGTGGTGTGCTGGATTATTCAAACTGGGTTTGTGGCATTTACAATATCATTGGTGTCCATGGCAACTCCAGTAAGGAGCAGAGACCTGCCATATTTCCAAGCTGAGCACCCCCTGCTCGAGCCTGCAAGGGAAAGGACTCCGTTGTCTTGGGGAGCCTCCCCCTGCAGGTGTCCTGCCTGCTCACAACAAGGTGGAAGGAGCCTTTATAGTGAGGGAAGATACAGAGCCCTGGAAAGCTGGGAACAGTGGGTGGGGGTGGGGAGTGACCCTCTTTCTGAGGCTGTAACTGTGCTTTTCTTGGGCCTGTTTCTAGACACAGGTTTGAGCTGCATCCCCAGTGGCCAGAATGTAGGTGCACTCAGTAAGTTGCGTGTATTGAGAAAGTCTGTTGAAGGTCAGGAGTTTTGTCTCCTGGACAAGAGTTTATGAATTTCCGAGTACATTTAAGTTAGAACTTTAAGTTGAATCTGGCCAAGGGGTTTGTGTGTGTGTGTGTGTGTGTGTGTGTTTCTTGCTTTTGCTCTTTTTAGGGCCACACCTGCAGCATATGGAAGTTCCCATGCTAGGGGTTAAATCAGAGCTATAGCTGCTGGCCTATACCACAGCCACACCAATGCCAGATCCCACCCATGTCTGTGACTTATGCCACAGCTCATGGCAATGCCAGATCCTTAGTCCACCGAGCGAGACCAGGAATGGAACCTGCATCCTCATGGGACTAGTCAGGGTTGTTACCGCTGAGCCACAACAGGAACTTCCTGGCCAAGGGTTCTCTCACTTATAAGAACTAAAGCCTGGGAGTTCCCGTTGAGGTTCAGCGGTAACAAACGCGACTAGTATCCATGAGGACTCGGGTTCCATCCCTGGCTCTGCTCAGTGGGTTAAAGATCTGGCGTTGCGGTGAGCTGAGTGTGGGTTGCAGACACGGCTCAGATCTGGCATTGCTATGGCTGTGGTGTGAGCCAGCAGCTGCAGCTCTGATTCAACCCCTAGCCTGGGAAATTCTGTATACTGCTGGTGTGGCCCTAAAAAGATAATAAAAAAAGAAGCCTGTAAGAGACAGTGTTTGCATTATGGTGGAGCCTCCAGATTCATTCCTGTGACTGCTCAGGTGTTCCTACCATCCTTCACCAGGACTGACCCCCTCTAGAGGTCGTATCCCTGCAGGGGTCTGGACCCCAAGCCTGGGAAGGTGGGTTTTCTTCTAAACTGTGGAGAAGCAGCTGTTTATCTCACCGATTCAATTGTTTGCATCTCTTTCCTTGTATGTGTTTATATACTGAATATTGCAGTTCTTAGCTATAGTTTCCCTTAATAGTTTGAGATGATTTACTGTGCGAGTGTATAATATTTATAGTTTTCAGGCCTTAAATGTATTGAGAGAAACATTGGGAGTAAGGCAAGGAATTTTGGAACCAAACAATATTTATTTCTTTTAGGCAAAGAGATCCTCGAGATATGAGCTGGGTGTATTTGAGTGTTCAGTCAAGGCTATTGGGATGTTCCCTTTGTGGCTCAGTGGTTAATGAACCCAACTAGGATCCATGAGGATGCGGGTTCAATCCCTGGCCTCACTGAGTGGGTTAAGGATCTGGTGTTGCCATGAGCTGTGGTGTAGGTCACATGCGTGGGTTAAGGATCCGGCATTGCCATGAGCTGTGGCGTAGGTTGTACATGCATGTTGGATCCTGCGTGGCTCTGGCTGTGGCATAGGCTGGCAGCTGTAGCTCTGATTCAACCCCTAGCCTGGGAACTTCCATATGCTGCAAGTGTGGCCCTCAAAAGCAAAAAAAAAAAAAAAAAAAAAGGTAAAGGCTATTAAATAGAAAAATATGGTTTATGCAGATCACTCAGTTATTTGATTATTTCAAATAACGAAGGTAAGCAAAGATCTGTTAAGTTCTAAAGTAGAATCCAGAATATCCTGGCCCCATGGGTGCTCTTGCTTCGGTCACCCCCAAATGTCGAATATCGATCATTTCTTGATCATCTTGATTTAGTTTTTATCAAAAAAGAAGCAATTGCAAATGCATATATTTCTTTCCCACCTTTGTTCTTATACTGAGTAGTCAAAGTCCACATTTTTGTTTTTTGATGTTTGCCCACAGTTTAAGCCTCACCAGTCTGTTAAATAATAAACATCAACCAAATAAATTTTAAAGATCTAGATGGCTTTATTAAGCGATTGGTGAATCAGACAGCATTGCATCCAGCAAGTAGAGAGTATTCAAAACAGGCAGCTTATGTGGGCAGAGGGGGGTCGGGATGAGGAAGAAGAGGACTGTCTCATCCTCCTTTCAGGAACGGGAAAATCCCACGCAGCAGGTTACCTCATGGGCGCCAGCCAGGATCTTCCAGACTCGTTAAGATTACATTGCTGCGGGAGGTTGTATTTGCAGGTATTAAGTTTTGGTGACATGGGCTCAGCACAGATGGCTCCATTTGGGGCCTTTTGTTTCTTTTTTAACCCCACCCTCTTGCCCTTGTGCCCCACCTGGACACGCCGATGAGAAGTCTGGGTCTTCTCCCGTCTAGAGATCGCAAGAGAGTCTGACCACACAAGCCCCTCCCTTGGGCAAGAATTCTTGCCTCAGTCCCATCCCCGAACCACAGTGAACACCCAGGCCAGGCTCCTTTTCTTGGTTTCTGAAGAGATTTCAGAGCTACTTCAGAGGCCAGCCCTGAGACCTCTATTCTGTGAGTAGTAACCCTTTTCCTGCTCTCAGGGTGGGAGGGGGCTTGCTACTCGGGCAGCAGCCCCAACCACGGCTCTGCAGGTGATCTTAGCAATTGCCACTGTGAGCAGCATGTCCAGACAAGACTGTCACCTGCGGGTCTGTCTCCTGCTCGGACCTGCTCACCTGCTCTGCTGACTGATGGCAGCCGGCGCCGGGGGCTCTGCTGTGAACCGTGCTGCCCTTTGTTGCATTATCAACCTACTAAGCCTCAGTTTTAGATCCAGCCAACCAGAACTGTCATTTTAAGAACTCTTAGGCATTTGGGGAGCAGCAGTATGGGACTGGAACTCTCCTTCAATTAGTCCTGGATCAGTGGGTTTGCTTCGATTTATCTCCGTGTGAGAGTGAAACTGTGATGGTGCCAGCGCTGGACCAAACATGCAAGGCGCGTGTGGGAGACGGTGACTGTAGCCTGTGCAGGAGCTGGGCAGTTGGATGGTAGTTGCTGGCAGAGCAGTTATTAACAAGAAAAGAGAGGGAGACTGAGTCCCCACTCCTAATTCTTAGACTGAGTTCCTAAGAACCGTTGAGTTCTTCTGCCGCTGCCTTTATGGCAACAAAGATCCTAACCTTCGGGTTTACAGGGGACAGTATCGTGGCACAGCCAAGGGATTAGTGCAAACCTGACTTAAGCCAAGGTCCCTTAGACTTTATAAAGCAGTCAGATGTTGTGCAGGGGGCCTCCCACCCTGATGACAGTGATCTGAGGCTCTCCGGAAATAGAATTTATAAATACCAAAGCCCCCCCCGCCCCCCGAAGGACATACAGTGACCGGAAAACAAAACAGAAAAGGATAGGAGGGGGAGAACAAAAGGAAAAAAATTCTGAAACAAAGGTCCACAATTGCACCCAGTTGGAAATCTGAAATATACGGAAGGAATGTAGACAACCAAAAAAAAAAACCTCAAGTGGACACCTGACTTTGGGCCCTCTACACCTTAGTTTCTGAATTAAACTTTGCCATGTGCTGTGCTGCACTAATTCTCAAACGTTCATGCAAATAATAAATCCTAGGGCTCCAATTACAATTATACCTGGTATCCCACTAAATTTAAGTAAGATATCCCTGATAAGGGAGTTACTTAATAGCATATAGAAAACTAGTAATTATATTTTGCCTAAACTGTGATGAGACCCATAGTCTTAAATTGCCCATGGTCTTATCAGCCACTGTCCTAAAACAGCCCACACTGAGGAGGGAAGGTCTGATCTAGTGAATCCTAAGGGAAAAATTTTTTTGAGTTCCTAGCCAGGGAACTAACCTGTACCACAGCAGTAACCAGGGCCACATTGGTGATAATACCAAATTCTTAACCCTCTGTGCCACAAGGGAACTCCATAAATGAAAATTTAATCCAGTCTTTGCCACTTTTTTTTGTCTTTTGTTCTTTAAGGGCCGCACTACGGCATATGGAGGTTCCCAGGCTAGGGGTCTAATCAGAGCTGTAGCTGCCAGCCTACGCCAGAGCCACAGCAACGCCAGATCCGAGCTGTGTCTGCAACCTATACCACAGCTCACGGCAACGCTGGATCCTTAACCCATTGAGCAAGGCCAGGGATTGAACCCGCAACCTCATGGTTCCTAGTCGGATTCGTTTCCGCTGCACCACGATAGGAACACCCACTTTCAAATTACATTGATAAACAAGAGTACTATATTATATTGATAATGGGACTCAGTGACCTTACCTTCCAGTTATTTTAGTTAATATGGCCCAGTGTAAATTAAACAGGATTTCAGAGGATTGAAAACCATTGTACAAACCATTTAGTAAGGAAACAATTAATCTCCTGTGCTTCTCCTTTTAATAGCTTTATTTGGTCTGTAATCCTCAAACCTGGAAAGAATGAATGAAACCCCACACTGGATTATGGCAAACTTGGGGCTGTGACTGCACCAAAGAAACCCCTATTCTCCGTCCTCAGCATTTTGGAAATTACTGACTCCATCCACTCAGTAACTGGTAAACGTTCTGCTTTCACAGAATTGGTTCTGTTCAATACCTGTTTCAACAGCCCGTCAGTTGGCCTTCACCTCTGAAGGGACATAAAACACCTTAACCTGGTTACCCTCAGGGACGCACAATACTGCTGTCACTTTGCACAACCTCTCTGCAGGCAGGATGTGAACTGTGGCCACCTTCTTCCAGAAGCAAAGATAGGACGTTACACTAGTGGCATCCTCTTCTGAGGACATGGGAATATAAAAAATATGGAGTTCTATTTGAGCCCACTTTTAATGTTACTTACAAATTGGCCCACCTTGAATAACGTCCTGTGGAAAAAACAAGGCTCTGAATTCTGGTCAAAATGCCAGGTTAACAGGCACTCGCGTCAGTCCCATCAGACACTGACTCCCAGTGGAGGCCTCAGTGACCTCTCGTGCCTCTGGAGTCACCCATCACAGCCGTCAGTCATCCAGTGGCTTCTGACTCCTTCCCTAGGCCCCGGTCTATTTGCCATTTGAGCTGCAGTGACCCAGTCTTCCAGAGCTATGCTACAAATAGCCCTGGGCATGTCACCCCTCATCCAGCTTCCCATCATGACTCGGGGCCTGTAATCAGCACCCCAGGAGCTCAGCCCAGGTATGGAGACCCGCTTGAGACAAGACACAGCTAAACCTGGGCCCTATAACCACCTGCAGGAGGAGTGGCCTCCCTCTCCTCAGTCCTTGCCACGTACTGTGCTGCTGAAGGTCACCCCCTTCCCAGAGCCCATGGGGGCTCCTTAGGTTCCCTGAGTAGAAGCAGTGGAGTTCATAAGACTTTGGGGCAGTGTGGTCACATTCACACATGATCCAGCTCAGAGTGGCTACTTTTCATCCCCTCACTGAAATGTCCTGAGGAAGGATGGGACTCAAGGCTCCAAAGCTGACCAAACACCAGGCTGTCATCTTAGCACTGACCGGCAGTGGGCGCCATCAGCGTGTGTTTACAGATCCCTGGATGACTGTCCAAGAGTTGTCCCTTGTGGTATAAGAATCCTGTGACTCTCTTGCCTACCAGATACCACGATTAAGTCAGGGTCACGCTTGTCTGTATATGCACTGAGGCCACAGGAGGAGGCCTCACTGGGCCACTCGTGTCCACACCAGAGTCCCAGGCACTGGATGATAACCAGGGCACTCCTTCCACTTCTCAGATGATGCAGCCCCGGGCTGTGGAACGTGGTGTTCGGTGTAGTTTCACCCTCTCGGGTGCAGGCCTCGTGAGGGCACAAAAAGGCTCCTCGAAGTAACTTTAGATCAGTTAATTGAAAAATGACCTTTCAGTCATCAGTCTCCTGAGGTGTTAATGCATCTGACTTCATCTGCTTTTATTTTTTTCCCCCTGATAGACTACCTTTCTTTCCAGCAGTGTTGGGTTTACAGAAAGCTTGATGACAAAGTACAGAGAGTTCCCACTTAATCTCTCTGCTGTCACATAGTTTGCCATATTTTTTTATATCTTGTATTACCATGGTACAGCTGTTAACAGCTGATGAACCAGTGCGATAAAGTCCACAGTTTGCCATAATGTTAACTCTTAAGGTAAATAGCCTGGGCTTTGACAACATAAAATGAGTTGTGTTACTCATTTCTGCATCATGTAAATCTACTCTCATGCCCTCAAAGTCCCCTGTACTCCACCTGTTCACTCTTTCCTCCCTCCTACCCCCAAAGCCCTGGCAGCCAAAGAGCTTTCATTGTCTCACAGTTTTGTCCTTTCCTGAACTATGCTTAGAATAATACAGCCAGTAATACTGGCTGCTTTCACATAGTAATATGATTTTAAGGTGTCTCCATGTCTTTTTGGTTTGAAACCTCATTTCCTTTTAACACTGAATAACATTTCACTGTGTTGATGTTGGAGTGATCATTTCTCCGTTGAGGAGGAGATCTTGTTTGTCTAGGCACTCGTGAGAACGCTTTTATAAAAATTCGTGTACAGGTGGGTTTTTTGGTTGTTTTGTTTTTGTTTTTGGCTGCACCCACGATATATAGAAGTTCCTGGGCTAGGGTCCAGTCGGAGCTGTAGCTGCCGGCCTTTGTCACAGCCACGCCAGATCCGAGTCACATCTGCGACCTAGGCAGCAGTTTTTGGCAATGCCAGATGCTATATATATATATATATATATATATATATATATATATATATATATTTTTTTTTTTTTGCATTATAGCTGGTTTACAGATTTCTGTCAGATTTTCCAGCTGCACCGCCTGGTGACCCGGTTACATGTGCATATATGGATTTGTCACATGTGATTAGATATAGTTCCCCATGCTATACAGTTGGATCTCCTTGCTTTTCCATCATTAAAGCACTAGTTATCCCCATTCCCTCCCACCCCCTCCCCCGCCCCCTTGGCAACCACAAGTCTGTTCCCCAAGTTCGTGATTTTCTTTTCTGTTGAGATGTTCATTTGTGCAGTGTTTTAGACTCCAGTTATAAGAGATTTCATATGACATCTGTCTTTCTCCTTCTGACTTGCTTCACTCAGTATGAGGGTTTCTAATTCCATCTCCATGCTGCGAATGACATTATTTTATCCTTTTTTATGGCTGAATAGTATTCCATCATGTGTATATAGCACATCTTCCTAATCCAGTCATCTGTCGATGGACATTTGGGTTGTTTCCATGTCTTGGCTATTGTGAATAGTGCTGCAGTGAACATGCGTGTGCAAGTGTCTTTCTCCAGGGAATTTTTGTCTGGATATATGCCCAAGAGTGGGATTGCTGGGTCATATGGTAGTTCTATATAGAGTTTTCTAAGGTACCTCCACACTGTCTTCCACAGTGGCTGCACCAGCTTACATTCCCACCAACAGTGCAGCAGGGTTCCCTTTTCTCCACATCCCCTCCAGCATTTGTTGTTTGTGGACTTGTTAATGATGGCCATTCTGACTGGTATGAGGTGGTATCTCATGGTAGTTTTGATTTGCATTTCTCTAATCATCAGTGATGTTGAGCATTTTTTCACGTGCTTGTTGGCCATCTGCATATCTTCTTTGGAGAAATGTCTATTCAGGTCCTTTGCCCATTTTTCAGTGGGGTTGTTGGCTTTTTTGAGGTTGAGCTGCATCAGTTGTTTGTATATTTTAGAGATTAAGCCCTTAGTTGTGTCATTTGAAAAAAAATTTCTCCCATTCTGTAAGTTGTCTTTTAATTTTCTTTTTGGTTTCCCTTGCTGTGCAAAAGCTTGTCAGCTTGATTAGGTCCCTTTGGTTTATCTTTGCTCTGATTTCTGTTGCTTTGGGAGACTGACCTGAGAAAACATTAGTAAGGCTGATGTCAGAGAATGTTTTACCTATGTTTTCTTCCAGGAGTTTAATGGTATCTTGTCTTATATTTAAGTCTTTAAGCCATTTAGAGTTTATTTTTGTGCATGGTGTGAGAGTGTGTTCTAGTTTCATTGATTTACATGCAGCTGTCCAAGTTTCCCAGCAGTGCTTACTGAAAAGACTTTCTTTTTCCCATTTGAAGTTCTTGCCTCCTTTGTCAAAGATCAGTTGGCCGTAGGTGTCTGGGTTTATTTCTGGGGTCTCTATTCTGTTCCATTGGTCCGTATGTCTGTTTTGGTACCAGTACCACGCTGTCTTGATTACTGTGGCCCTGTAATATTGCCTGAAGTCTGGGAGAGTTATGCCTCCTGCTTGGTTTTTGTTCCTCAGAATTGCTTTGGCAATTCTGGGTCTTTTGTAGTTCCATATAAATTTTTGGATTGTTTGTTCTAGTTCTGTGAAGAATGTCATGGATAATTTGATAGGGATTGCATTGAATCTGTAGATTGCTTTGGGTAGTATGGCCATTTTTACAATATTAATTTTTCTGGCCCATGAGCATGGAATATCTTTCCATTTCTTTGTATCTTCTTTGATCTCTTTGATTAATGTTTTGTAGTTCTCTGCATATAAGTCTTTCACCTCCTTGGTCAGGTTTATTCCCAGGTATTTGATTTTTTTGGGGTGCTGTTTTAAAAGGTAAAATATTTTGGTATTCTTTTTCTACTATTTCATCGTTAGTATATAGAAATGTGATTGATTTCTGAAGATTAACCTTATATCCTGCTACTTTGCTGAATTTGTTGATCAGTTCAAGTAATTTTGGAGTTGAGTCTTTGGGGTTTTCTATATATAGTATCATGTCATCTGCATA
>PVHT021183507.1:8512999-8524297 GCA_004024745.2 Catagonus wagneri
TCTTTGGGAGTGTTCCTTCTTCTTCAACTGTTTGGAAAAGCTTAAGGAGGATGGGTATGAGTTCCTCTTTGTATGTTTGGTAGAATTCACCTGTGAAGCCATCTGGTCCTGGACTTTTATTTGTAGGGAGTGTTTTGATGACATACTCAATTTCATTTCTAGTGATTGGTCTATTCAGTTGATTTATTTCTTCTTGTTTCAGTTTTGGGAGGGTGTAGGTCTCTAAAAATTTGTCCATTTCTTCTGGATTATCAAATTTGTAGGCATATAATTGTTTATAGTATTCTGTCATGGTTTTTTGTGTTTCTGTAATACCCGTTGTAATTTCTCCTTTTTCATTTCTTATTTTGTTTATTTGGGTTTTTTCTCTTCTCTTCTTGATGAGTCTTGCCAGAGGCTTGTCAATCTTGTTTACCTTTTCAAAGAACCAGCTCTTGGATTTATTGATTTTTTTCTATTGTTTTTTGAATTTCTATTTTATTGATTTCCTCTCTGACCTTAATGATTTCCTTCCTTCTGCTGACTTTAGGGTGTTTTTGTTCTTCTTTTTCTAATTCATTTAGGTGATGGGTTAGGTTGTCGATTTGAGATTTTTCTTCTTTTTTGAGGAAGGCCTGCAATGCTATGAACTTCCCTCTAAGCACCGCTTTTGCGGCATCCCATAGATTTGGGGTTGTGTCTTCATTCTCATTTGTTTCAAGGTATTTTTGTATTTCTTTCTTGATTTCCTCATTGACCCATTCGTTTTTTAGAAGCATGTTGTTTAGTCTCCATGTAGTATGTTTTCTCTCATTTCCTTTCCTGTGGTTGATTTCTAGTTTCATGCCTTTGTGGTCAGAGAAGATACTTGAGATAATTTCTATATTCTTAAATTTGTTGAGGTTAGCTCTATGCCCCAGTATGTGATCTATCCTTGAGAATGTTCCATGTGCACTTGAGAAGAATGTATATTCTGATTATTTTGGATGTAATGCTCTGAAAATGTCAGTTAGGTCTAATTTTTCTATTGTGTCATTTAGAATCTCTCTTTCCTTACTGATTTTCTGCCTAGAGGATCTGTTCATTGATGTGAGTGAAGTGTTAAAGTCTCCTACAATTACTGTATTGCCGTCTTTCTCCTTTTATGTCTGATAGTATTTGTTGTAGGTACTTGGGTGCTGCTATGTAGTGGGCATATATATTGACAATTGTAATATCCTTTTCTTTAATGGATCCTTTAACCATTAAGTAATGTCCTTCTTTGTCTTTCTTTATGGCTTTCACCTTAAAGTCTATCTTGTCTAATATGAGTATTGCCACTCCTGCTTTCCTTTCTTGTCCATTGGCATGAAAAGTCTTTCCCCATCCCCTTACTTTTCAATCTGTCTTTGTCCTTTGCTCTAAGGTGAGTCTCTTGTAGGCAGCAGATTGCAGGGTTTTGTTTATTTATCCATTCTGCCACTCTGTGTCTTTTGATTGGAGCATTCAGACCATTGACATTTAAGGTGATTACTGATAGATATGTATTTATTGCCATTTTAGATCTTATTTCTAGCTGATTCTGTGTTTCTCTTTTCTTCTATTTTTGGATGGATGGGTTCCAATTATTCTATACTTAAGTTTTTTTCCTTTCAGTATTTGTGGGTTAGATGTCCCGTTTTGATTTGTGGTTGCCCTGTTTTTTTAAGTATGTTAACACCTCCTTATATCTGCTTGCTGTGGCCTGATAACCATATAGGCTAAAAACACAACATTAAGAAAAGAAAATAGAAAAAAAGACTAGAGAAAAAAAAGTTGTTTTTTTTCCCTTAAAGTTAAAAAAAACAGAAAAAAAAGAAATAGTCTACGTTTTCCTACTTTCCCTCCCCACAATGTATGAGGTTGTTGTCTTTTTTTTGTAAATTATTTTATTTTAACTAATTTATTTATTTTTGCATCTTATTGTTTCGATCTGCATGTGGGCTTATTTGAATGATTGCTTTCTAGTTGTGGTTTCCTTCGTTCTAATTTTTACTTTTACTTTTTTCTTTTTTTTTATAGGAACCTTTTCAGCATTTCTTTTAGAAAGGGTTTAGTATTGCTGTACTCTTTTAGCTTTTGTTTGTTGGGGAAATTTTTTATGTCCGCTTCTATTTTAAATGATATTCTTGCTGGGTAGAGTATTCTAGGTTGCAGGCCATTTCCTTTCAGCACTTTAAATATATCTTGCCATTCCCTTCTAGCCTGTAATGTTTCTGTAGAGAAATCAGCTGACACCCTTATGGGGGATCCCGTATACTTAATGCTTTGCTTTTTCTCTTGCTGCCTTTAGGATCCTCTCTTTATCTTTAATTCTTGCCGTTTTTAATATAATATGCCTTGGTGTGGGTCTGTTTGGGTTCAGCTTGTTTGGGACCCTCTGTGCATCCTGTATCTTGATGTCAGATTTCTTCAGATTTGGAAAGTTTTCAGACATAATTTCTTCAAATATTTTTTCAATGCCCTTTTCTTTTTCTGCTCCTTCTGGAATTCCTATTATGCGTAAATTGAGCCACTTTATATTATCCCATAGATCTCTTATATTGCTTTCATGTTTTTTAATTTGATTTTCTGCCTGCTGTCCTGATTGCGTGATTTCCATTATTCTATCTTCTACATCACTAATTCGTTCCTCTGCATTATTCAAACTGCTCTTTATTGCCTTTAGCTCAGTTTGTATCTCTGCAAATGAGTTTTCTAGCTTTTCTTGGCTCCTTCTTATGTTTTCTAGCTCCTTTCTAAAGGACTCTGCATTGCTGTTTGCATCTTCTCTTAATTCCTGGATATTCTGCCTTAATTCTTCAAATATTTTCATTACCTCCCTTCTGAACTCCATTTCTGACAGACTGCAGAGGTAGAGGTCTGTTTCATTGTTGGCTGCTTTAAATGACTTGTCCTGTTCTTTTAACTGGGAATGGTTTTTGAGCTTCTTCATCTTGTTTGTGGTTTTCTTTTTCTGTGAGTTTGGGGAAGCCACGCTGTAGTCTCGGAAGGCTACTTCTAGGGAAGAGCTCCCCTTTGTATTTTTTGATGGGGTTACTATTTATTTTTGGTGTCGGAGTTTGACTATTTGGTGTCTATTACTTTGGATTGAGCAGGCTGTTATCTCAGTGGTACTCTGAGTGTTCTCTGTGAGAGTGTAGGAATGGCTATGGTTGACAATTGGTGCCTAGTCTCTATGCTCTCAATTGCAGGAAGGTGGCGCTGTCTACTCCTAGTTGCCCGGCCCTAGGAAGTGGTCGTGAGCTCTAGGCAGGTCTACCAGGTGTCTTGAGCATTTGGCAGTAGCAGCAGCAGGAAGTATGATTTCCCCCAGGAGTGAAAGCCACGGAAGCTAGTGTTTGATTGTAAAGTCCTCTTTGAGGTGATTGGAACCACAAGAGGTACCCGTCAGAGGCTGGCTCAGCAGGCTGGCGTTTGTTCCGCCCCTCCACTGATGCTTGCTCGTCAGTTGGGGCGGTTTCCTGGCTCCAGCGGCTGGCGCTGGCCCTGCTCCTCTGCAAAAGCTAGCTCTGTGTGGTTGCGTACTGCTCCGCCCGCCAGAGCTACCAGCTCTGTGGGCTGGCGCAGTCACCTAGGTCCATGGACTGGCACAGGGCCCCGCCACCCCCGCCGATGCTGGCTGGCGCAGGCACTTGGGTCCACAGCCTGGTACAATGCTCCACCCCCACCACCGCAGCTGCAGCCTCCACGGGCTCCTCCCCACTTCTGCTCTCTTTGGCAGGGGCACTGTCGCCCCGCCCTGCGCGCTAGTTCAAGTTGCTTCCTATGGCGGTCAGCCCCTCCTCCTCTCCTCCTCCCTGACAGTGGAGGCTTGCCTCCCCTGCAGGACCAGACTTCCCCGGTTCCCTCAGTCCTGGTTTTGCTCTCCACAATCCATAGAATATGGCTGTTCCTTTTCCTGTCCCCGCAACCGCCATGGCCACCGACCTCAGCCCTCTCCCAGGGACTAACCTTAGGAGCCTATGTCTCAGCTCCCAGGCACCACCTGGCACCTCAGGCTGTGGTTTCTGCACTGGTATTCAGGTTGTCTGTGTGAGTCTCTAACTCTGATTTTCCTATCTCAGTCCAGCTGCTGAGTTTTTCTCAGGCTTTGATGTCCCTCTAGTTCCGTTGATCTTTGTTTAGGTTTCTTCCCAGGGTGTGGATTCCTTTTCTTTTTCACTGCTCCCTCCCCGGGGTGCTGGCTGCTGTCCTGATTCCTTTTCTCTCTCTCTCACCCTTTTTTCTTTTTCTTCTGTTGTTCTACCCAGTTATTTCAAGGGTTTCTTGCAGGTTTTGGAGGTTTAAATTAATCAGCACTCAGATGATGATTTGTTCAAGTTGTTTTATATTTAGATGCGTTTTTTGATGTATTTGTGGAAGAGGGTGAGCTTGACTTCTTACTCCTCCGCCATCTTGCCGAGCTCTCCCCCAGTGCCGGATCCTTAACCCACTGAGTGAGGCCAGGGATCAAACCCACATCTTCATGGTTCTTCACTGCTGAGCCACAGTGGGAACTCCTGTTTTTTGTTTTATGAAATTTTCAACTTTGTAATTTGGCAAATTACAGGAGATCTTGACTGTGGGACTGTAATGGTTAAGAACAGGTTAAATATTGTAGCAAACTGCCTGTTCCCCAAAATAAGCACACTGTATCCATTCCCACCAGCAGTGAGTGAGGGTTCCTCTTGTTCCACATCTTCTCCATCCTTTGGTGTTTGTTCTCTTTTTTTTTTTTTCCCTGCTTTTTAGAGCCTCACTGGCAGCATGTGGAGGTTTCCAGGCTAGGGGTCGAATGGGAGCTGTAGCTGCCATCCTACTCCACAGCCACAGCAACGCCAGATGTGAGCTTTGTCTTCGACCTGCGCCACAGCTCACGGCAACGCCGGATCCTTAACCACTGAGCAAGGCCAGGGATCAAACCCACATCCTAATGGTTACTAGTCGGGTTTTTTACCGCTGAGCCACAACGGGAACTCCTAATGTTTGAATTTTTCTCCATCATCATGTCATACGTGACAAAAGGCAGTTTTATTTCTTACTTCCCATTCTGTATACTTTTTATTTCTGTCATTGTGAGAGCGTACACTTCCAGTGCAGCGCTGACTGGGACTAGTGAGAAGGGCCCATCGCTGCCTCCTGATCCTACCAGGAAGGCATCTAGTTTCTCACCATTAAGTGCGGTATTAACTGCAAGGGTTTTGTAGATGGTCTTTCTCAAGAAGTTCCTTTCTATTCCTAATGTGCTGTCATAAATGGATTTTGGGTTTTGTCAAATGCTTTTACATTTTCACTTTCTTTGATTCCTCATATTAATAATTCCTGTCTTGGGAGTTCCCTTTATGGCTCAGTGGTTAATGAATCCGACTAGGAACCATGAGGTTGCGGGTTCAGTCCCTGGCCTTGCTCAGTGGGTTAAGGATCCGGCATTGCCGTGAGTTGTGGTGAAGGTTGCAGACGTGGCTCGAATCCTGCGTTGCTGTGGCTGTGGCGAAGGCCAGCAGCTACTGCTCCTGTTAGACCCCTAGCCTGGGAACCTCCATATGCCGTGGGTGTGGCGCTACATAAAGGCAAAAAGACAAAATAATAATAATAATAATTCCTGTCTTTTTCTTTCTCAGATTGTACAAATATTTCTGAACTTCATCTTTCAAAAATCAGCTTTGGTTTTGTTGATTTTTCTCAATGATTTCTTGTAATTTCATTGATTTCCCTTCAAATTGTTATATGTCTTCTTGTGCTAACTTTGGGCTTCATTTGCTCTTTTTCTAGTTTTGAAGGGTAAAGCCTTAGGTCATTAATTACAGAGCTCTTCAAGTATGTCCTTCAATGCCATAAATTTCCCTCTAGGCCCTGTTTTTGCTGCATTTCACAAATTTCAGTAAATTGTACTTTCATTTTTGTTTAACTCAAAATAATTTTTCTTTTTATGGCCACACCTGCAGCCTATGGAAGTTCCCAGGCTTAGGTATCAAATCAGAGCTGCAGCTGCCAGCCTGTGCCATAGCAATGCCAGATCTGAGCCACATCTGCATCCTGTGCCACAGCTTGCAGCAGTGCTGGATCCTTAACCCACTGAACAAGGCCAGGGTTCGACCCTTCATCTTCATGGATACTAGTAAGATTCTTAATGCTCTGAGCCATGATGGGAACTTCAATTCAAGATAATTTTTAATTGCTGAGACTTCTTTGGTCCCTGGATTATTTAGAAGTGCACTGTTAATTTGAGGGGTTTTCAGTATCTGTTTTTCTTCTTTTTTCCTTTTTTTTTGGCTGTACCTGCAGCATGTGAAAGTTCTTGGGCCAGGGATCAAACTTGCACCAAAGTTACAGCCTGCGCCACAGCTGCGGCAATGTCAGATCCTTAATCAAGTGTACCAAAAGGGAACTTACATTTTCAGTCATCGATTTCTAAATTAATAAATATGCTCTGAGAGTATATTTTGTATCATTTCCATTTTTTCAAATTAAGATGTGTTTTATGTCGGTAAGGTGTTCTGTCTTCATGAATTTTCCATGTAAACTTGAGAATGTGTATTCTGCTATTGTTTGATGGTGTATTCCACAGTTTTCAGTTGAGTCCACTTGTTTGAGGGCACTATTCAATTCAGCTATGGTTTTCTGATTTTTTTCTTTATGGTTCTCATAATCATTGAGAGTACTGAAGTCCAACTATATCAGTAGATTCATCTGTTTCTTGCAGTTCTGTCCTTTTTTCCCCACATACATTTACCATTGTATTGCTGTACACATAAGCCTAAGGATAGCTGTTGTCCTTGGAGACTTGACCCCTTTATCATTATGTAATGCCCTTCTTTATCCCCGTGCTTTGTCTGAGAGTAATTCCACTTGTTTTTTTTTCCCTTTTTTTAGGGTACCCGAGGCATATGGAAGTTCCCGGACTAGGGGTTGGATTGGAGGTGCAGCTGCTGGCCTATGCCACTGCAACTTGGGATCCGAGCCGCATGTGCAACCTGTGCCAAAGTTTGCAGCAGTAGCTGGATCTTTAACCCACTGAGTGAGGCCAGGGATCAAACCTGGATCATCCTCATGGATACTATGTCAGGTTCTTAACCTGCTGAGCCACAATGGCAACTCCTCACTTGTCTTTTAATGTTAACATAATATAATTTTCCCACCCCTTATTCTTAATCCATCTATCTTTATTGTGAATGAAGCTTTATTACAGACAACATACAACTGAGTTTGCTTTTTTTAAAAATACACTGTGACAGTATCTGACCTCAGTTATTGTATTTAGACCATTGAATTTTTTTTGGTATAGTTTACAGTATCAGTTTAAAGTATACAAACTAGTAATTCAAAATTTTTATGGATTATACTGCATATAAAGTTGTTATAAAATATTGGCTATATTACCTCTGCTGTACAGTATACCCTTGTAGTTTGTTTTGTACATAGTACTTTCCTCTCCCCACTTCCCTCTTCACACTGGTAACTGCTAGTTTATTCTATCCATGAGACTGTTTTGTTATATTCACTTGTTTCTTTCATTTTTTAGATTCCACATATAAGTGAAGTCATATGGTATTTGTCTTTCTCTGACTTACTTCACTAAGCATAATGCCCTCCAGGTTGCCATCCATGTTGTTGAAATTGGCAAAATTTTTTTCTTTTTTATGGCCAAGAAGTATTCCTTTGTATATATTTACCACATCTTTATCCATTCATTTGTTGATAGACACTTAGATTGCCTCCATATCTTGGCTATTATAAATAATGGTGCTATGTTTACTGTGGTGCTTATATCTTTTTGAAATGAAATAGTATTTTCAGGAGTTCCCATCGTGGCGCAGCGGAAATGAATCCGACTAGGAACCATGAGGTTGCAGGTTTGATCCCGGGCCTCGCTCAGTGGGTTAAGGATCCAGCATTGCTGTGAGCTGTGGTATAGGTCGAAGACTCGGATCGGATCTGACATGGCTGTGGCGTAGGCTGGCAGCTACAGCTCCAACTAGACCCCTAACCTGGGAACCTCCATATGCCGTGGGCATGGCCCTAAAATAACCAAAAAAAAAAAAAAATAGTATTTTCATTTTCTTTGGATATATACCCAGAAGTGGAGTTGCTGGATCATATTTTTAGTTTTTTTGAGAAACCTCAATACTGTTTTCCGTAGTGACTGCACTAATTTACATTCCTACCAACAGTGTGTGAGAGTTCCCTTTTCTCCACATCCTTGCCAACATTTGTTACTTGTGGTCTTTTTGATGGCAGCCATTCTGACAGGTATGAGGTAATAACTCATTTTGATTTGCATTCCTCTGATGATTAGTGATGTTCAGTATTTGGAAGTACGTCTGCTCAGGTCTTTTGCCCATTTTTTAAACCAGGTTAGTTTTTATTTTATATTATTTATTTATTTGTCTTACTAGGGCCACCTTCGATGCATATGCAAGTTTCTGGGTTAGGGGTCGAATTGGAACTGCAGCTGCCAGCTTACACCACAGCCACAGCAGTACCAGATCTGAGCCATGTCTGCAACCTACCCCACAGCTCATGGTAACTAACCCTGGATCCTTTTTGTTTTTTGGCTTTTTTTTTTTTTTTTTTTGGCTTTTTGCCTTTATGTAGAGCCGCACCCGCGGCATATGGAGGTTCCCAGGCTAGGGGTCTAACAGGAGCTGCAACTGCCAGCCTTCGCCACAGCAACATGGGATCCGAGCCACGTCTGCAACCTTCACCACAGCTCACGGCAACGCCGGATCCTTAACTCACTGAGCAAGGCCAGGGATCGAACCCGCAACCTCATGGTTCTTAGTCGGATTCGTTAACCACTGAGCCATGAAGGGAACTCCATAACCTTAGATCCTTAACCCCACTGAGCAAGGCCAGGGATCAAACCCAGGTCCTCATGAATAATATTTGGGTTTGTTATCGCTGAGCTACAGTGGGAACTCCTCCGTATTGTTTTTCTTTATACTGAGTTGCATAAGCTATTTGTGTATTTTGGATATTAATCCCTTATCAGTCATGTCATTGTGAATATTTTCTCCCATTCAGTACAATGGTTTTTTTTTTCTAGAGAAACCATTTATTTTTCTCATAAGTAACTCCTTTTTGTGGTAATCCCAAATGGTTTTATAAATTGTCTAATTTTTATATGCCTGACTAGCATCTATGAAAGGTTCCCAGGCTAGGGGATCAACGCTGGATCCTTAACCCACTGAGCAAGGCTAGGGGTCAAACCCGTATCCTCACAGAGACAACTTCAGGTCCTTAACCTGCTGAGTCACAACAGGAACTCTGAGGAGGGTTCCCCTTTTCTCCATACTCTCTACAGCATTTGTTGTTTGTAGGCTATTAATGATGACCATTCTGACCAGTGTGAAGTGGTACCTCACTGTAGTTTTGATTTGCATTTCTCTGATAATTAGTGATGCTGAACATCTTTTCATGTGCCTGGTAGCCATCCATAGGCCTTCGTTGAAGAAATTCCTATTTAGGTCTTCTGCCCATTTTTTGATTGGGTTGTTTGGCTTTTTTTGTTGTTGTCTGTATATTTTGGAGATTAAACCCTTGTCAGTTGCATCGTTTACAACTATTTTATCTCATTCTGTGGTTGTCTTTTCCTTTTTTTTTTTTAGGGCCACACCCGAGGCATATGGAGGTTCCCAGGCTAGGGGTCCAACCGGAGCTGTAGCTGCCAGCCTTTGCCATAGCCATAGCCATGCTGGATCCGAGCCGCATCTGTGACCTACACCACAGCTCACAGCAACGTCGGATCCTTAACCCACTGAGCAAGGACAGAGATTAAACCTAGTCCTTACGGATACCACTGAGCCACGACAGGAACTCCTGTCTTTTCAGTTTATTTACAGTTTCCTTTGCTATGCAGAAGCTTGTAAATTTGATTAGGGCCCATGCATTTGGATTCTTATCCACTGCACCACAACAGGAACTCTTGTGTCACCATTTATTTTTAAAAAGTGAAGGTGAGATTATGAAGCCAATTTATTTATTTATTTATTTATTTAACTTAATGGATTTTATTTGTTACAGGTGTACATAAATCATCACAAGTCAATTTGACAGATTTTGTGTCCCAAAACCACAGTGTATCCCCCCACCCTCCAGATTGTCTTATTTGAAAAACCAAGGTTTTCCAGAGTCTGTGAGTCATTGTCTGTTCCGCAAAGAGGTTCATTCTGTCTTTTTAGTTTCCACATGAAAGCGGTAGCATTAGGTGTTGCTGTTTAATTGTCTGACTGGTTTCACTTCGCATGATAATTTCTAGGTCTATCCATGTTGCTATAAATGTTGGTAATTCGTTCCTTTTAATGGCTGAGTAATATTCCATTGTGTGTATGTATCATATCTTCCCTATCCACTCCTCTGTCAGTGGGCATTTACGTTGTTTACATGACTTGGCTATTGCATAGACTGCTGCAATGAACACTGGAGTACATGTCTCTTTTCGAGTCATGGTTTCCTCTGGATAGATGCCCAGGAGTGGAATTGTTGGATCAAATGGTAATTCTATTTTGAGTTTTCTGAGGAATCTCCATACTGTTTTCCACAGCGGTTGCACCAATTTGCATTCCCACCAACAGTGTAATAGGGTTCCTTTTTCTCCACACCCTCTCCAGCACTTATTGTTTGTAGACTCTTTGATGATGGTGGCCATTCTGGCTGGTGTAAGGTGATACCTCATAGTGGTTTTGATTTGCATTTCTCTAATGAGGAGCGATGTTGAACATCTTTTCATGTGTTTATCGCCATCTGCATGTCTTCTTTGGAGAATTGTCTGCCTAGATCCTCTGCCCATTTTTTGATGGGGTTGTTTGTTTCTTTGGTGTTGAGCTGTAGGAGATGTTTGTAAATTTTGGAGACTAATCCCTTGTCAGTTGATTCATTTGCAAATATTTTCTCCCATTCTGTGGGTTGTCTTTTTGTTTTGTTTAGGGTTTCGTTTGCTGTGCAGAAACTTTGAAGTTTAATTAAGTTGCATTTGTTTATTTTTCTTTTTATCGTCCTTACTCTGACACATGGATCTGAGAAGATGTTGCTATCATTTATGTCAGAGAGTGTTTGGCCTCTGTTTTCCTTTAAGAGTTTTATAGTACCTGGTCTTATATCTAGATCTTTAATCCATTTTCAGTTTATTTTTGTGCATGGTGTTAGGAAGTGTTCTAGTTTCATTTTTTTACATGTAGCTGTCCAGTTTTCCCAGCACCACTTATTGAAGAGGCTGTCTTTTGTCCAATGTATATTCTTGGCTCCTTTGTCATAGATTAGTTGACTATAGATGCGTGGATTTAATTCTGGGCTTTCTATCCTGTTCCACTGATCTATATT
>PVHT021183507.1:8524397-8538197 GCA_004024745.2 Catagonus wagneri
GTTTTGTGTTTTTAAACAAACTTTAAAATATTTTGTTCTAGTTCTGTGAAAAAGGTCCTTGGTAATTTAATAGGGATTGCATTGAATGTGTAGCTTGCCTTGGGTAGTATAGTCATTTTGATAATATTGACTCTTCCGATCCAAGAGCATGGTATGTCCTTCTCCTTTTCATGTCATCCTTGATTTCTTTCGTCAGCACCTTGATTTCTTTCATCAGCGCCTTATAATTTTCAGAGTACAGGTCTTTTATCTCTTTAGGCAGGTTTATTCCTAAGTATTTGATTCTTTTTGATGTGATGGTAAATGGGATTGCTTCTCTAATTTCTCTTTATGATCTTTCATTGTTAGTATGTAGAAATGCAGTTGATTTCTGTGTATTAATTTTGTATCCTGCAACTTTGCCAAATTCATTGATGAGCTCTAACAATTTTCTGGTAAGAGTCTTTAGGATTCTCTAGGTATCATGTCATCTACAAAAAGTGATAGTTTTACTTCTTCCTTTCCAATTTGGATTCCTTTTATTTCTTTTTCTTCTCTGATTGCTGTGGCTAGGACTTCCAGAACTATGTTGAATAGTAGTGGCGAGTCTGGACATCCCTGTCTTGCTCCTGATCTCAGCAGGAATTCTTTCAGCTTTTCACCATTGAGAATGATGTGAGCTCTGGGTTTGTCATAGATGGCCTTTATTATGTTGAGGTAGGTTCCCCCTATGCCCCCTTTCTGAAGGGTTTTGATCAGAAATGGGTGTTGGATTTTTGTCAAAGGCTTTTTCTGCATCTATGGAGAGGATCATATGGTTTTTATTCTTCAGTTTGTTGACGTGGTGTATCACACTGATTGATTTGCAGATATTGAAGAATCCTTGCATCCTTGGGATAAATCCCACTTGATCATGATGTACAATCCTTTTAATGTATTGTTGGATTCGGTTGGCTAGTATTTTGTTGAGAATTTTTGCATCTATGTTCATCAGTGAGATTGGCCTGTAATTTTCTTTTTTTGTGGTATCTTTGTCTGGTTTTGGTATCAGGGTGATGGTTGCTTCATAGAATGAGTTTGGGAGTGTCCCTTCCTCTGCAATTTTTTTGGAAGAGTTTCAGAAGGATAGGCATTAGCTCTTCTCTAAATGTTTGATAGAATTCACCCTGTGAAGCCATCTGGTCCTGGACTTTTGTTTGTTGGAAGTTTTTGAATCAGTTTCAATTTCAGAACTTGTGATTGGTTTATTCATATTTTCTATTTCATCTTGGTTTAGTCTTGGGAGATTGTACGTTTCTAAGAATTTGTCCATGTCTTCTAGGTTTTCCATTTTATTTATTTTGTCTTTTTCCTTATCTAGGGCTGCACCCGCGGCATATGGAGGTTCCCAGGCTAGGGGTCTAACAGGAGCTGTAGCTGCTGGCCTACGCCACAGCAACGCGGGATCTGAGCCGCGTCTGCAACCTACACCACAGCTCACGGCAACACCGGATCCTTAACCCACTGAGCAAGGCCAGGGATCGAACCTGCAACCTCATGGTTCTTAGTCGGATTCGTTAACCGCTGAGCCATGAAGGGAACTCCTCCATTTTGTTGCCATATAGTTTCATATAGTAGTCTCTTATGATCCTTTGTATTTCTGTGATGTCTGTTGTTACTTCTCCTTTTTCATTTCTGATTTTATTGATTTGTGTTCTTTTTTTCTTGATAAGTTTGGCTAAGGGTTTATCAATTTTGTTGATCTTTTCAAAGAACCAGCTTTTAGTTTCATTGATCTTTTCTATGGTTTTCTTCGTTTCTATTTCATTGATTTCTGCTCTGATCTTTATGATTTCTTTTCTTCTATTAACTTAGGTCTTGTCAGTTCTTCGCTCTCTAGCTGCTTTAGATGTAAAGTAAGGTTGTTTATTTGAGCTTGTTCTTGTTTCCTGAGGTAGGCTTGTATTGCTATAAACTTTCCTTTTAGAACTGCTTTTGCTGCATCCCAGAGATTTTGGAGTGTCATGTCTTTGTTGTCATCTGTGAAGCCAATTTTTTTAAAATATACACTTGTCTTGTTACCAAGTTTTGCTACCAAAATCTATGAATTAAAACTCAGATTGCCACATCACAGGGCAAATAGTAAAATTCCTTTCTTCTCCAGACTTTATTAATTTTTTATTTTTTATCAAAAAGAATATACAAAATGTTTTATTGAAAGATTTAGTAATAATAACAATATAAACATCTTTATAATCAAGATTCTTAAGTGGGCCTTGAGCAGTCTTTAGAGACCCACAATGTCCTGGTCCCTGATTCATCTCCATACTGCCTGACAGATGATCTCTGTTGATCTTTAGTTATTTGTCCTTGTACCATCTCTTCATTATGTAGCGTTTTACTTTTGCCTGCTTGGACCTTTCAAAAAATGAGTATTAATGAAATTACATTCAGAATGTTTTGGGGGAGTTCCTGTTGTAGCTCTGCGGGTTGATAACCCAACATAGTGTCTCTCCGTGAGGATGTGGGTGCCATCCCTGGCCTTGCTTAGTGGGTTAAGGATCTGGCTTTGCCACAAGCTGTGGCATAAGTTTCAGATGCAGCTCGGATCTGGCGTGGCTGTGGCATAGGCCTGTAGCTGCAGCTCCAATTGGACCCCTAGCCTGGGAATTTCCATGTGCATAAGGTGCAGCTGTAAAAAAAAAGAAAAGAAAAAGAAAAAACGGGAAGGAGTTCCTGTTGTGGTGTAGCGGAAACTAATCCAACTAGGAACCATGAGGTTGCGGATTCGATCCCTGGCCTCACTCAGTGGGTTAAGGATCCGGCGTTGCCTTGAGCTGTGGTGTAGGTCGCAGACGTGGCTTGGATCCTCTGTTGCTGTGGCTGTGGCACAGGCCAGCAACTGTAGCTCCGATTGGACCCCTAGCCTGGAAACCTCCTCCATATACCACAGTTGTGGCCCTGAAAAGCGGAAAGAAAAAAAAAAGCGGGGTTGGTTCTTTGCAACAGTATGTTTCATACATACCTAGTGCCTGAGGCTGCAGGTCATCCAGAGTATTTATACACTGCAGTGGCTATAGGATTTGAGCTTTTTCCAGTTTAGTTTTTAATCTTATTAAAGATAACGTGGATGTTTTTATATTGGTCTCCAAGTATAAATACACAGTAAACTCTCTGGAGATGAAGAAAAATCGCTAAGTCATAGAACAAGTTCAGATTTACAGCAAATGGGGTGTTCTCTTGTGCAGTGGTTAAGGATCTGGTGTTATCACTGCAGTGGTTTCGGTTGCTGCTGTGATGCAGGTTTGATGCCTAGATGTGGGAATTTCTGCCAAAAAAAAAAAAAAAATCCCGAAGTGTTGACCATAGGTAACAAATGCAAGAAATATGCACAAATGGAGGAAGCACCAACTAATGCACACCACAGCTTTTTCTGTAATTTTTTTTTTTTTTTTTTTGGTCATATGTGCAGCATACAAGAAGTCCCTGGGCTGGGGATTAAACTCGTGCCATAGCAGCTGGATCTTTAACCTGTGCCACAAGGGAACTTCCTCTTGTTTGTCGTGTAACTTCCTTAGTTTCAATGTTTGAATTGGTCAGCCTCTTGCTTTAGGGCTTGTTCTTAAATGAGAAAATTCTCCGTCTTTTGGGATCAATGAAGCATTTACCTGTGACTTCTAAAAGTGTTCCAATTTGGTCTTTCACATTTAAATCTACAGTGAATTGGCTATTGTCTATGGAATACAGGGGAATACAATGCATTTCCTAAATAGTTTGTTATAGATAGTTTTTGGGAGAGGTAGTATCTTAGTGGCATTAGGCTATTTCTAAAAATATATTTTGTATTTTCCTTTATCTCATTCTCCTTTAATGTTATCCAACAGAAACTGAAATTTTTTCCCATTATGGAGTTCCAGCTGTGGAGCAGTGGGTTAAGGATCCTGTGTTGCTGCAGCTGTGGTGTAGGTCACAGCTGTTGCTCGGATTCAGTCCCTGGTTCAGGAATTCCATATGCCATGGGTGGGCCAAAAAAATTTTTTTGATTCTTATTTAGTACCTAATTGAATTTGTTCTGGGGGAAGCCAGTGCAAGTTTCCAGATGTTCTTTCCAAGTGTAATCGTGGAGGATGGGCTCAGTTCCACATGCAGCAGTCGTGACAAACGTGTAAAATAATTGCCTTTCAGAGATGCTCATTAGAGACTTGGTACCTAAGAGTATTTGTGGGGGGCAGGCGCAGACACTGTCTGCTGAGCATAACAAAAATTCACACACTCAAAATGAAGAGTTTGGAATATGCTGTAAATAGTTGAGGCACTGAGCCACTCCTGTCAAGTTTGGGGGTGGCTCTGGTTCCCAGATACCAACAGAGGACAAACACTATGAGCAGGCATTCCTGAGAATCAGCAGTCCCAGGTCTGCTAATGTTAACTCTTCTGCCTACTTCGTAGTATGACGCTGTTCAGAGCGAGTGCCACAGATCAGCACGGAAAGAGTAAATTTTCTATTTACTCATTTACTCCATGGACTAAACGAGAAGGGGGTATTTCTTATTCTGTTCTTTAAATGAATGGTTAAATTCTGCCACTGTAATTGTGGGAGCTTTTTCTCTGTCCCCTGCATGTAGACGTTAGTGTCACGGCTGCTGCGCAGCAGCCCTGTGGCCGCAGTGCGTCAGCTCCAGCAGCTCTTTTACCCGGCGAGAAACCAAGGGAGCACTCGGAGAGTTGGAGAACTCAGGACTCAGAGGTCGCTCTCCAGAGTCTGAGCCCCAAGGAGGGGCTTCACAAGGCCTTTATGGGCTAGTTCTTCTGGGTCCATGCTTGGTGGGATGGACCAGAGTGGGGACAGGTAAGGCAGTAGATGCAGAAGCGAGTTTACAGAATTGGATGCGTGGGGGAGGGGTGGTTAGGGGACAGTCGGCTGGATTTTGCTTAGTCATCATGGCCGGGGTGTCTCCTTTCTGCCCTTTTATTGGAACATTTTCTCCTACATTCCCCCCTCGTGATGTTTTTCCACCTTCTTGGAGCAAGCCTCAACTTTTAGAGGTCCAAGATGTCTGTGTCTAGTGTGCTCAGTGGGGCATACTGGGTCCTGACCAACATTTGTAACTTTATAGACTCAATTTGTGTGATTATGAAACGAGTAATTGCATTCAGAACACAGGGTCCAAACGAGAGGACATGAGTATAGTCAGAGGCCCAGTTAAGGGTAGGAGCCATGAAGCCCAGTTCCAGATCTTATTCCAGTAGTTTGAAGACTCTGCCAATTCTTGCCTCTTGGTTATCCACTCTTTTGATTGCTGTGCCATGCCCCTGACCACTCCTGACTTGCTGGCATAGAAGCAGCCTTCTTCGTTAAGGAATAGACAGAGTCCCCCTTTTTTTGCAGTCAGTAATTCTAGTCCTCTCCTGTTTTATAATGCCACCTCCAGCAAGGAGTTGAGTTGTTAGGCTTTTATGGCCGCCACGGTGGCCTTCCAAGATTCTTGAACCATTACAATTCTGTTAAGTGCTGAGGTGTTCCAGCACCCCAAAACAGTCCTCTAAAGATAGAATGTCCTACCCCTGGGTTTTGAAAAGAGAGGCTGAGTTTTCCCACTAACGTGCTGATTATGCCGGTGGGCCAGCCTCGTGCGGGCTATCCCTTGGCCTTGGCTCTGTGTACTCGAGTTTCAAGGCTTTCAGCAGACTCCTGGGGTTGACGGTGGTGCTGGTGCTGGAGGGCAGGGTGTGGAGGAGGGCGGTGTTACCTGCCTCGGTGTGTGATGTGTAGGCAAACCCGCCTAGTGTTCCCTTCAGCTGGATGAGATCCTCTACAGCTGTGGGGTAAGCCTTGACCTCAGTGTCCGGCTGTTAAACTCCATGGTGGGGGAACCTGCATCTGCTTATGCTGGTCATAAAGGTCACTATTATTAGGGTGATGAGCCCCTTATGTTCGTTAGCCAGGGATGAGGAGGGCTCCCAGTGTACTGGCAATCAGAAGATATGTCACACAAATAAGCAACCTAGGGCCCACTTTCCATTCCCAACTTCAAGTACAAGGGTTAGGGTGATTTCCATGGTTAAGTCTCACGTGGAACCCCGCAGGCCTCTACCATGTGTAGACTGACTGGCTTCTGGGGATGGCTAGAGCAGGGCTTGGTGCTCTCTGATGATGGTGAAGGGAGTCTCTGGAACTTGACCTTGAGGGGATTCTCGGGGTGCCACATAGCCTCTCAGGTGTCAATGTCAGTGGCGGATGCAGCCTTCTTGACTCTCGTGTGATGGATCCACGGGGTAATACTTGTAACTTTCACAGCAGTTGGGGTTGCTATGGGACCCTTAATTTATAAATGTTAATCAATAGCTACATCAAAAGAATGTAGGAAAGCCCATGTTCCTACGCTGACTACCTGAGTTAATATTCTGCCTCAGTTCCCGCTGCCCCCCCAGAGTTGGAGACTCTGCAGGGAAAAGGGGCGACAACCACTCTGATTTCTTCCTGCTGAAAAGAGGCATCGGTAGGGGAAAGCGGTTAGGTCTCTACTCACGGGACGATTGAGTGGGCTTTGATACATTGCACTGCTTACCCTTCTATCACCATTTGAAGGTTGATAGCTTTAATCAGGATGTAATGAAGTGAGAAATACAATTAATTATACAGGGTCCAAATAAAAGGATCAAGATCCAATGAATATGGTGAAGAAATATTTCCACCATGGGGAGGAGGTCAGGCAGTTCCAGAGGGCAGCTCCCAAAAACAGCGGGAGCTGGATCAGACATCTCATGAATCTGCTGCTGGTGATCTAGCAGGGAGTCAGACACATTCTGTGAATAATCAGGAATACAGACACAACATTTAGATTTTTATAATAGCACAGGTAACTTGTATGATTTTTCTGATTTCTCTAGCTGGTTATGGAACCTTTGTATGCTGTTTCCTTGGTCAGCATATAATTGAAAGCTACCTTATGTCCTTGTGAGGAGTGTGATTTATGGCACCACCTTACTTTTTTTTATTCTATTTATGAATTTTGTTACATTTGTAGGTGTACAACAATCATCACCAAATTTTTATAGCATTTCCATCCCAAACCCTCAGTGTGTCCTCCCATCCCCCAGCCTGTCTCATTTGGAAACCATAAGTTTTTCAAAGTCTGTGAGTCAGTAATTTGTTCTGCAAAGAAGTTCATTGTGTCCCTTTTTTTAAGATTCTACACGTAAGTGATAGCATTTGATGTTGGTGTCTCATTGTCTGACTGACTTCACTTAGTATGATTTCTAGGTCCATCCATGTTGCTGCAAATGCCATTATTTCTTTCCTTTTAATGGCTGAGTAATATTCCATTGTGTATAAGTACATCTTTATCCACTCCTCTGTCAATGGACATTTAGGTTATTTCCATGTCTTTGCTATTGTATAGAGGGCACCACCTTACTTTTAAAGTTAACTTGCTCAATTAAATTAATTTATACTTAGTCCCCACCATGCACAAAATTCTTTTCTCAGTGTCCACTTCCCACATACCTTGCGTCACTTTCTGTATCCATGTTAGTATGTCCCTTATTTTCCATCCAGAGCAACCAGCTAAAGACAGACTATCTTTCTTTGCCTTAATAAAATGCAATTCGGAGTTCCCTTCATGGCTCAGTGGTTAACGAATCTGACTAAGAACCATGAGGTTGCGGGTTCGATCCCTGGCCTTGCTCAGTGGGTTAAGGATCCGGCGTTGCTGTGAGCTGCGGTGTAGGTCGCAAACGTGGCTCGGATCCCGCGTTGCTATGACTGTGGCGAAGGCCGGCGGCTACAGCTCCTGTTAGACCCCTAGCCTGGGAACCTCCACATGCCGCGGGTGCGGTTCTACATAAAGGCAAAAGGACAAAAAAAAATAAAATAAAATGCAATTCCATTCCTCATTCCTTCTTTATTGAAAGCACACACATTCTACTTTTCTAAAACAACCATGGACTGTCTTTAAATTTCTAAAGACACGTTTTTCTTACAGAGAACATCTCAGGGTGACACTAAACATATTGATTAATCATCCTAAATACCTTTAGTTTCTCTGTTGTATTTAGTTTCTCTGTTTAGTAACTGACGTCTCAGTGTCTCATTTGACTTCCGTTAAACCTTGTTAAGATATTATACCTAATGTTGATAGCTGTAATGATGTGTATTAATTAGATCAGCAAACTTCAATTCTAATATGATATTAATTTAATACTGAATATTTCTCAGTTTACATGAACCTAAAATTAATTCTGGCCAGTTAGTTCCCTTCCATTTTTTTTCATTTTTTTTAGTGTTAGAATTTTTTTTTAATTTTTTTATGACAATATATTTTATTTCAATTATAGGTGTACAAAGATCATCACAAGTCAATGTGATAGATTTTGTGTCCCAAACCTACAGTGCATCCCCCCACCCCCCAGATTGTCCCATTTGAAAAACCACGGTTTTCCAAAACCTGAGTCATTGTCTTTTCCTCAAAGAAGTTCATTGTGTCTCCTTAGTTTCCACATGTAAGCGGTAGCATTGGGCGTTGCAGTCTGATTGTCTAACTGGTTTCACTTCGCATGATAATTTCTAGGTCCATCCATGTTGCTGTAAATGTTATTTCGTTCCTTTTAATGGCTGAGTAATATTCCATTGTGTGTATGTACCATATCTTCCCTATCCACTCCTCTGTCGATGGGCATTTAGGTTGTTTCCATGCCCTGGCTTCTTCCCTCTCTAGCTGCTTTAGATGTAAAGTTAGGTTGTTTATGTGTTTCTTGTTTCCTGAGGTAGGCTTGTATTGCTATACACTTTCCTCTTAGAACTGCTTTTGCTGCATCCCAGAGGTTTTGGAGTGTCATATCTTTGTTGTCATTTTTTTCTAGGTATTAATTTCCTCTTTGATTTCTTCAGTGATCCATTGGTTGTTTAGTAGCATGTTGTTTAGTCTCCACGTATTTGTATTTTTGGCCATTTTTTTCTTGTTGATTTCCAATCACATAGCATTGTGGTCAGAGAAGATGCTTGATATGATTTCAATTTTCTTAAAGTTACTGAGGCTTGATTTGTATCCCAGGATGTGATCAATCTTAGAGAATGTTCCATGCGCACTTGAGAAGAGTGTCTGTTGCTTTTGGATGGAATGTCCTATAAATATCTATTAAGTCCATCTGATCTAATGCTTCATGCAGGGCCTGTGTTTCCCTATTGATTTTCTGTCTGGATGACCTGTCCATTGCTGTGAGTGGGGTATTAAAGTCCCCCACTATGATTGTGTTATTGTTGATTTCTCCTTTTAAGGTTGTTAACAGTTGCCTTATATATTGTGGTGATCCTATGTTGGGTGCATAGATATTTAAAATTATTCTATCTTCTTCTTGGATTGATCCTTTGATCGTTACGTAGTGCCCTTCCTTGTCTCTTAAAATGTTCTTCATCTTAAAGTCTATTTTGTCTGATAGGAGTATTGCTACTCTAGCTTTCTTTTGATGCCCGTTTGCATGGAATATTTTCTTCCATCCTCTCACATTCAACTTGTATGTGTCTCTAGAAGTGAAGTGGGTCTCTTGAAGACAGCATATATATGGTCTTGTTTTTGTATCCATTCAGCTAGTCTATGTCTTTTGGCTGGGGCATTCAGTCCATTAACATTTAAGGTAATTATTGATATGTATGTTCTTATTGCCATTGTATTAACTGTTTTGGGGGTTTTTGTTGCTCTTTTTTTTTACCCTGAATACAATGAGATATACAGGATACAATGAGATATATAGGATATACAATGAGATTGTTTTAAGTTGTTGGTTTCTTAATTGCACATGCATCTCCAGTGACCTGCATTTGTGCTCTCTTATCACATAATTGTGCATAGGTGATTTAGTATCTTTATTGTATATATGCCTTTCCCGGTGAGCCTTGTCATTTGTGGTGTTTTTGTTTCTGGTTGTGGCCTTCTCTTCTCTGACTAGAGAAGTTCCTTTAAGATTTGTTGTAGAGCTGGTTTAGTGTTGCAGAAATCTCAGCTTTTGCTTATCTGTAAAGGTTTTGATCTTTCCTTCAAATCTGAATGAGAGCCTTGCAGGGTAAAGCAATCTTGGTTGGAAGTTTTTCCCTTTCATCACATTAAGTATAACATGCCACTCCCTTCTGGCCTGCAGAGTTTCAGCTGAAAACTGCTGATAACCTTATTGGGGTTCCCTTGTATGTCATTTGTTTCTTTTCCCTAGCTGCTTTCAAAATTTTCTCTTTGTCTTTAATTTTGGTCATTTTGATTAATATGTGTCTCAGGGTGTTCCTCCTTGGGTTTATTTTATATGGTACTCGTTTCACTTCCTGGATTTGAGTGAGTGGTTCCTTTCCCATATTAGGGAAGTTTTTAGCTATTATCTCTTCAGATATTTTTTCTGTCCCCTCTCTCTCTTCTCCCTTTGGCACCCCTATCGTATGGATGTTGGTGCGTTTAACATTATCCCAGAGTTCTCTGAAACTCAGCTCATTTCCTTTCAATCTTTTATCTCTTTTTCTCTTCCACATTAGTGATTTCCACTAATCTGTCCTCCACCTCACTGATTCATTCTTCTGCCTTGTGTATTCTACTGTTGGCTGCTTCTAATGAATTTTTTATTTCAGTTACTGTATTTTACATCTCTTCTTGTTTAATTTTTACAGCTTGTATTTCTCTGCTCAGTGTTTCCTGTAAATTATCAATCTTTGCCTCCACTTTATTTCCAATGCCTTGCATCATCTTCAGCATCATCTAAAGTCTTTTTCTGGGAGGCTGATAATCTCGTCATCACTGAGTTGTTTTTCTGGGCTTTTCTCTTTCTCCCTTATCTGAGTTATAGTTTTTTGTCTTAATTTTTATAGGTTTTTGGTGTGACCTTTTTGCCGACAATAGAGTTGTAGCCTCTCTTAGTTCTGGCATTTGCCTCCCCCGTGACTAAAGTTGGTATGGGGGTGGCTTGCTGTAGGCTTCCTGATGGGAGGAACTGATGCCTGCCCACTGGTAGGTGGGGTTGATTCTTATCCCTCTGATGGGTGGGGCTTTGTCTCTGGATGAGATTAGAGGCTGGCTGTGTGCCTGAGAGGTCTTTAGGCAGCCTGTTTACTGATGGGTGGGGCTGTGATTCCACCTGGATCATTGTTTGACCTGGGGCTTCTCAGCGCTGATGGGAGGGACCAGATTTTCCCAGAAATGACCACCTCCAGAGAAATGGAGGCTGATGAATGTTCCTGAGAGCTTCACCTCCAATGCCCTTACCCCACAACAAGCCAGTCACCCCTGTTTTCCCAGGAGATCCTCCAAGAACTGCAGTCAGGTTCCACCCGGATTCCTATGGAGACTACTTTGCCCTGGGACCCAGTGTACGAGAAAGTCTATGTGTGCCTTTCAAGAATGGGGTCTCTGTTTCCCCCAGTCCTGTGGAGCTCCTGCACACAAGCCTCGCTGGCCTTCAATGCCAGATGCTCCGGGTGCTCTTTCTCCCTGTGCCAGATCCCCAGGCGTGGGATTTTGACGTGGGGCTCAGAACTCAGTCCTGTAGCTTAGTCTCTGTGATGCATTCACTTTCCAGTCTGTGGGGCTTCCTACCCAGGAGGTATGGGGTTACTTCTATCGTGTAATTGCCCCTCCTACCTCTTGATGTGGTCTCCTCTTTGTCTTCTGGAGTAGAATATGTTTTTTGGAAGTTTGCAGTCCATTTGGTTGAAGGCTGCTCAGCATTTGGTTGTAGTTTTGTTTTTGGGGAGAGACGCTGAGCTCCAGTCCTTCTATTCTGCCATCTTAATCCAATCTCCCTTCCATATTTTGAGAATTTATATATACGAAGCCTTAGTCAAGGGAATACAGAAAAAGGCATCTTTTAAATCTAATACAGTAAGCCATACTACTGTTTCTGGAATTTGTGAGAAAAGAGTGTAGGGGTTGGGCACCACTGGAGGTAATGGGACCACTGTCTCGTTTATTAGATGAAGGTCTTGTACTAGGCACCAGTCCCCGTTAGGCTTTTGCACTCCCAATATAGGAGTGTTACAGGGGCTGTTACATTCGATTAATAATCCCTGTTTTCTTAGGTTTCCTATAATTGGGATAAGTCCCTCTCATGCTCTGGGTCTCAGAGGATACTGCTTTTGGCAAGGAAATAAATTTTGATCTTTATGACTTATTTTCACCGGTTGAGCATTCTTTGCTCTTTCTGTCATCTTTCCTCCTGTGTCCCAAACTTCTGGGTCAATATTAGGATCCATTGCCATGTGAATTGAGGCTTTAATCTTTGACAAAATATCTCTTTCTAAAGGAGGAGTTGGACTCTTTGGAACAATCAGAAAGGCATGAGAGAAGAAAATGGACTCCCAGTCACAACTCAAAGGCTGTATAAAGGACTTTGTAACTGGATTGCCAGAAATACCACAAATGTGGCAGAGTCATCTGATATGGAGAGCCAGGGTTGGAGAGGAGGACTGAAAAGGTGGCTCCCATATCCAGGAGGAAGTTAATAGGCTGTCCCTACATTTAGAGTCACTTGGGGCTCCTGAGTGGTGATAAGGACAGGAGCCAATATGGAAAGCCCCGGGTCCTGTCAGTCTTGATCCTGGGCATGAGAGATCAACCCCAGGGACCTTCATCTTTGGGAGCATTCCCTCTTTCAGTGTTCTTCCCTACATATGGGGCACAGCCTAGATGCTGGGCCTTGGGGCATTCCCATTTAAAGTGTCCCCCTTCTCCACAAAGGAAACAGGCTCTGGGCCTAGGTCTCTGCCCTAGTACTCTCACCTTGGAAGCTCCCAGGTTGACTCCCTGCAGTGCCATAACTACAGCCTCAGCCTTTTTTCAGTCTCTCATCTTGTTTTTTTATTCTTCCTGGCTCCGATGATAATATACTTGAGTTGCTACTCTGATGAGGGCCAAAGCCAATTTTTTTCCCCATTACTTATTATTACAATTATAGGTGTACAAAAATCATCACAACCAAATTTTATAGCATTTCCATCCCAAACCCTCAGTGCATCCCCCCCCCACCCCCCAACTTGTCTCATTTGGAAACCATAGGTTTTCCAAAGTTTGTGACTCGGTATCTGTTCTGCAAAGAAGTTCATTGTGTTCTTTTATTAGTTTCCACATGTAAGTGGTAGCATTTGATGTTGGTGTCTCATTGTCTGACTGGTTTCATTTCACGTAATTTCTAGGTCCATCCATGTTGCTATAAATGTTATTTCATTCCTTTTAATGGCTGAGTAATATTCCATTGTGTATATGTACCACATCTTCCTATCCACTCCTCTGTCAATGGGCATTTACGTTGTTTCCATGATTAGGCTATTGTATAGACTGCTGCAATGAACACTGGAGTGCATGTGTCTTTTCGAGTCATGGTTTCCTCTGGATAGATGCCCAGGAGTGGGATTCCTGGATCAAATGGTAATTCTATTTTTAGTTTTCTGAGGACTCTCCATACTGTTTTCCACAGTGGTTGCACCAATTTGCATTCCCACCAACAGTGTAATAGGGATCCTTTTTCTCCACACCCTCTCCAGCACTTATTGTTTGTAGACTTTTTGGTGGTGGCCATTCTGCTGGTGTAAGGTGGTACCTCATAGTGGTTTTGATTTGCATTTCTCTAATAACTAGTGATGTTGGACATCTTTTCATGGGTTTATTTGCCATCTGGATGTCTTCTCTGGAGAATTCTCTGTTTAGATCTTCTGCCCAGTTTTTGATGGTGTTTGGGTTTTTTTTTTTTTTTTGGTATTGAGCTGTAGGAGGTGTTTGTAAATTTTGGAGATTAATCCCTTGTCAGTCGATTCATTTGCAAATATTTTCTCCCATTCTGTGGGTTGTCTTTTCATTTTGTTTAGGGTTTCCTTTG
>PVHT021183507.1:8538297-8561113 GCA_004024745.2 Catagonus wagneri
AGATCTGAGAAGATGTTGCAGTTATTTATGTCAGTGTTTGGCTATGTTTTCCTCTAAGAGTTTTATAGTATCTGGTCTTATATCTAGATCTTTAATCCATTTTGAGTTTATTTTTGTGCATGGTGTTAGAAAGTGTTCTAATTTCATTTTTTCACATGTGGCTGTCCAGTTTTCCCAGCACCACTTACTGAGCAGGCTGTCTTTTCTTCACTGTATATCTTGCCTCCTTTGTCATAGATCAGTCAGCTGTAGGTGTGTGGATTTAATTCTGGATTTTCTATCCTGTTCCACTGGTCTATATTTCTGTCTCTGTGCCAGTATCATATGGTTTTGATGACTGTAGCTTTGTAGTATAGTCTGAAGTTGAAGTTGGGGAGCCTGATTCCTCCAGCTCCGTTTTTCTTTTTCAGGATGTCTTTGGCTATGCTGGGTCTTTTGTGCTTCCAAACAAACTTTAAAATATTTTGTTCTAGTTCTGTGAAAAAGGTCCTTGGTAATTTGATAGGGATTGCATTGAATGTGTAGATTGCCTTGGGTAGTATAGTCATTTTGATTAATATTGACTCTTCCAATCCAAGAGCATGGTATGTCTTTCCACCTGTTCATGTCATCCTTGATTTCTTTCCTCAGCATCTTATAGTTTTCAGAGTACAGGTCTTTTGTCTCTTTAGGTAGGTTTATTCCTAAGTATCTGATTCTTTTTGATGCAATGGTAAATGGGATTGCTTCCGTAATTTCTCTTTCTGATCTGTCATTGTTAGTATATAGAAATGCAGTTGATTTCTGTGTATTAAGCTTGTATCCTGTGACTTTACCAAATTCATTGATGAGCTCTAACAGTTTTCTGGTAAAGTCTTTAGGATTCTCTAGGTATAGTATCATGTCGTCTGCAAATAGTGATAGTTTTACTTCTTCCTTTCCAATTTGGATTCCTTTTATTTCTTTTACTTCTCTGATTGCTGTGGATTCCAAAACTATGTTGAATAGTAGTGGTGAGAGTGGACATCCTTGTCTTGTTCCTGATCTCGGGGAATTCTTTCAGCTTTTCACCATTGAGAATGATGTGAGCTCTGGGTTTGTCATAGATGGCCTTTATTATGTTGAGGTAGGTTCCCCCGTGCCCACTTTCTGAAGGGTTTTTATCAGAAATGGGTGTTGGATTTTGTCAAAGGCTTTTTCTGCATCTATGGAGAGGATCATATGGTTTTTATTCTTCAGTTTGTTAACATGGTGTATAACACTGATTGATTTGCAGATACTGAAGAATTCTTGTATCCCTGGGATAAATCCCACTTGATAGTGATATACAATCCTTTTAATGTATTGTTGGATTCGGTTGGCCAGTAGTTTGTTGAGGATTTTTGCATCTATGTTCATCAGTGAAATTGGCCTGTAATTTTCATTTTTTTGTGGTATCTTTGTCTAGTTTTGGTATCAGGGTGATGGTTGCCTCATAGAATGAGGTTGGGAGTGTCCCTTCCTTCTGCAATTTTTTGGAGTAGTTTCAGAAGGATAGGTGTTAGCTCTTCTCTAAATGTTTGATAGGATTCACCCTGTGAAGCCATCTGGTCCTGGACTTTTGTTTGTTGGAAGTTTTTGAATCACAGTTTCAATTTCAGAACTTGTGATGGTCTATTCATATTTTCTATTTCATCTTGGTTTAGTCTTGGAAGATGGTACTTTTCTAAGAATTTGTCCATTTCCTCTAGGTTTTCCATTTTATTGCCATATAGTTTCATATAATAGTCTCTTATGATCCTTATGATCCTTTGTATTTCTGTGATGTCCGTTGTTACTTTTTTCATTTTAAATTTTATTGATTTGTGTCTTCTCGTGTCCTCTCTTTTTTTTTATTCTTGTTAAGTCTGGCTAAGGGTTTATCAATTTTGTTGATCTTTTCAAAGAACCAGCTTTTAGTTTCATTGATCTTTTCTATGGTTTTCTTCGTTTCTATTTCATTGATTTCTGCTCTGCTCTTTATGATTTCTTTTCTTCTACTAACTTTAGGTCTTGTCTGTTCTTCCCTCTCTAGCTGCTTTAGATGTCAAGTTAGGTTGTTTATTTGAGCTTGTTCTTGTTTCCTGAGGTAGGCTTGTATTGCTATAAACTTTCCTCTTAGAATTGCTTTTGCTGCATCCCAGAGGTTTTGGAGTGCCATATCTTTGTTGTCATTATATCATCTTCTTGGGTTGATCCTTTGATCATTATGTAGTGTCCTTTCTTGTCTCTTAAAATGTTCTTCAATTTAAAGTCTATTTTGTCAGCGTTCCCGTCGTGGCACAGCGGTTAACGAATCCGACTAAGAACCATAAGGTTGCGGGTTCGATCCCTGGCCTTGCTCAGTGGGTTAATGATCCAGCATTGCCATGAGCTGCGGTGTAGGTTACAGATGTGGCTCAGATCCTGTGTTGCTGTGGCTGTAGTGTAGGCCGGCAGCTAACAGCTCTGATTAGACCCCTAGCCTGGGAACCCCCACGTGCCATGGGTGTGGCCCTATATGACAAAATGGCAAAAAAATAAAATAAAAATTAAAAAAATAAGTCTATTTTGTCTGATATGAGTATTGCTACTCCAGCTGTCTTTTGATTCCTGTTTATATGGAATATTTTCTTCCATACTCTCACTTTCAATTTGTATGTGTCCCTAGAAGTGAAGTGGGTCTCGTGAAGACAGCATATGGTCTTGTTTTTGTATCCATTCAGCTAGTCTGTGTCTTTTGGTTGGGGCATTCAGTCCATTAACATTTAAGGTAATTATTGATATGTATGTTCTTATTGCCATTTTATTCTCTGTTTTGGATTTTTGTTGCTCTTTTTTCTTCCTTTATTCTTGTCTCCTCTCACAAGATGACTATCTTTAATATTAGAGTTGATTTATTTTTTGTGAGTGTATTAACTGTAGAGTTTTGGTTTGCAGTTAACCTGAAGTTTTGATATAGGAGTCTATATATAAACGAGGCTGTTTTAAGTTGTTGGTTTCTTAGTTGCAAATGCATCTCCAGTGTCCTGCATTTGTGCTCTCTTCTCATGATTTCTGATTTTGGTAGCACAATTGTGTGTGGATGATTTAATATCTTTACTGTATATATGGCTTTACTGGTGAGCGTTGTCATTTGTGGTATTTTTGTTTCTGGTTGTGGTCTTTTCTTTTCTGCCAAGAGAAGTTCCTTTAGTATTTGTTGTAGAGCTGGTTTCGTGTTGCAGAAATCTTTTAACTTTTGCTTATCTGTAAAGGTTTTGATCTCTCCTTCAGATCCAAATGAGAACCTTGCTGGGTAAAGTAATCTTGGCTGGAAGTTTTTTCCTTTCATCACATTAAGTATGTCATGCCACTCCCTTCTGGCCTGCAGAGTTTCAGCTGAAAAATCTGCGGATAACCTTATCGGAGTTCCCTTGTATGTCATTTGTTTCTTTTCCCTAGCTGCTTTCATTATTTTCTCTTTGTCTTTAATTTTGGTCATTTTGATTAACATGTGTCTTGGGGTGTTCCTCCTTGGGTTTATTTTATATGGTACTCATTGCGCGTCCTGGATTTGAGTGAGTGGTTCCTTTCCCATATTAGGGAATTTTTCGGCTATTATCTCTTCAAATATTTTTTCTGTCCCCTTCTCTCTCTCTTCTCCCTCTGGCACCCCTATAGTATGGATGTTGGTGCGTTTAACATTATCCCAGAGTTCTCTGAAACTCAGCTCATTTCCTTTCAATCTTTTATCTCTTTTCTGTTCCTCGTTAGTGATTTCCACTAATCTGTCCTCCACCTCACTGATTTGTTCTTCTGCCTCCTGTATTCTACTATTGGCTGCTTCTAATGAATTTATTTCAGTTCTTTTTTCAGTTTATTTCAGTTATTTTGCATCTCTTCATTTTTATAGCTTGTATTTCTTTGCTCATTGTTTCCCATAAATCATTAATCTTTGTCTCCAGTTTATTTCCAATGTCTTGCATCATCTTCAGCATCAACAGTCTAAAATCTTTTTCTGGGAAACTGATAATCTCATCACTGATCTGTTTTCCTGTTTTTTTTTTTTTCTTTTTCCTTTATCTGAGTCTTTGTCTTTTCTTTTTTTAGGATTTTGGTGTGGACCTTTTGCAGACAGTAGAGTTGTAGCCTCTCTTACTTCTGGTGTTTGCCTCCTCTGTGGCTGAAGTTGGTATTTGGGGGCTTGCTGTAGGCTTCCTGATGGGAGCAACTGGTGCCTGCCCACTGGTAGGTGGGGTTGATTCCTATCCCTCTGGTGGATGGGGCTTTGTCTCTGGGTGACAGTAGAGGGTGGCTGTGTGTCTGAGGGGTCCTCAGGCAGCCTGTTTACTGGTGGGTGGAGCTGTGATCTCACCTGGATTATTGTTTGGCCTGGGGCTTCTTAGCACTGATGGGAGGGGCCAGATTTTCCAAAATATGGCCCCCTCCAGAGAAATGCAGGCTGATGAATGTTCCCAAGAGCTTTGCCTCCAATACCCTCCCCCCACAGCAAGCCACAGTCACCCGTTTTACCAGGAGAGCCTCCAAGAACAGCAGTCAGGTTTGACCCAGATTCCTGTGGAGATTTTGCTTTTCCCTGGGACTCAGTGCATGTGAAAGTCTATGTGTGCCTTTCAAGAATGGGGTCTCGTTTTTCCCCAGTCCTGTAGAGCTCCTGCACACAAGCCCCACTGGCCTTCAATGCCAGATGCTCCGGGGGCTCTTTCTCCCTGTGCCAGATCCCCAGGCGTGGTGATTTTCACATGGGGCTCAGAACTCTCAGTCCTGTAGGTGAGTCTCTGTGATGCAGTTACTTTTCAGTCTATGGGGCTTCCCACGCGGGAGGTATGGGGTTGCTTATATTGTGTGATCGCCCCTCCTACCTCTTGATGTGGTCTCCTCTTTGTCTTCTGGAGTAGAATATCTTTTTTGGAAGTTTGCACTCCATTTGGTTGAAGGTTGCTTGGCATTTGGTTGTAGTTTTGTTGTTTTTATGAGAGAAGTTGAGCTCCAGTCCTTCTATTCTGCCATGTTAATCCAATCTTCCAAGAGCCTTTTTTTTTTTTTTTTTGGAGCTTTCTTGGTATATGTGGTGCTGATTGAGCTGTGAATTTTATCCTTAGGAATTATTTGGTCCTCCATTTTTTCTGGGTTCATTGGTGTATGTTTTTTCAGTGATTCTCTGAGTTTAAGAAAGCTGATGGACTCTCTTGTTCCCCTAAATAAACTTCTGATAGTTTGGAATAGTTAACAAACAGGCTTTACTCATGAGGCTTTTAGTCTCCCAACTATACAGGTAGTAAAAGGTAATAAAACGATTTCTTTACTAATTGTTTTTATCCCCGTCATCAACGGACCAGTTAGGATGGCTCACTGGAACTGCCTGACACCCTGTGGGGAATCTTGTTTGTTCCTCTCCTGATCTGCCTCTGGCATTTATAACATACCATTCATCTCCCCAGCCTGGAGCATTTTTCTAAGCCTTTATTCTTCCTTTCTTGGTATATTGGGGAGGGGGAAGCAATTCTGGAACTGATGGGGACGTCCTGGTGTCCCTGTGACCACCTGTTACACTGCTCACCTGGTTAGCAGGTCTGGAGTGCCCTCTGCTGGTTAGCCTACATTGAAAGAAGGCCATTCGAGTTCACATACGTGTGGAGTTTTCCTTGGGTTATATCGACTCTGTAATCTCTGGAAAAAACCTTTCTGAAATCTGATCACAGTCTAGTACTGTGGGTCTGGACTTGGACACAAGCCCATGGTCTCTTTCTCTGGATCTTGTCTGTGGCCTGATACTATGAGACCGCTTGCGTCCCTGTGGCTGGCATCCCCAGCAGTGCTGTCTTCTGCCACTCCTGAAAGCAAAATAGCTCCCACTCAGCCCATTCTGTTGCCTGGGAGAGCACCTGTTTTGTCGCAAGTGTCTCCAACCGTCCAGGCCCTGGGTCTCTGGGAGGCACCCTCAGACAAGTCCTAGTGTCTGGGCAAAAGACAGGGACCTCATACCCAGTCCTCCCCATACCCTGAACTAACGTAGAGGAGACGGGGATGACAGGCTCGTGGCAAAATAGATGTGCCAGTAGAACAACTTCCAACTGGAGTTGCACCCAACCTTCTGGGAAGTCTCCCAGACTCAGATCCTGGGCCTCCATGAACTGACAAAATGGACAGTCCCATGGCTGGTTTAGAATCTGGAGCAGGAGTTCCCAGAGGCCCGGGGCAGGGTCAAATTAGATAGCACCTCCAAGAATCTCTGGCCCATGGATTTCCGAGGCAGGGGCCACCCTGTGTCAGTGTCACAGACAAAACAAGGGAGGGTGCGCCCTTCTCAGAAGGTGGCCCTTCAGACATCCCCCTGACCGCCCCCCTCTCGGGATTTTAGGTGCCTCTTAGCAACTGGCCGGTTCATATAAGCCCTGAACTTGGATCAGACTTGCAGGACAGGAAGAGAACCCTGAGTCTAATGCAGCCATAAGCCATATGAGGTCACCGCAGAACTTCAGGTTAGGACCCACTCAGACTCCGGAGCTGCTAAGGTCATGGAGCCACAAACGCGAATCTGAAGCACAAGCGAATCAGGCCGCACATTCGCTCTCACACGCACTCAGAGGTTATCACAGTGCCTCCAGCGCCCCGGGAGTCCTTGGGTCCTGCTCTGGTCAGGCACAGCTTCCGACGGGGAGAGTCCCCTAGGGGGGTGATCAGTCCCCTCTTTTGCCCGTTGGGGCAGGACCTGCGGAGGGGGGGGGATGCCCCGGGGCCTTACCTTGTCCAGACGCCTTGCCTGGTGAGTTGGTCTGTCTTTCCACTGAGTCTGGTCGGGGTTCGATTGCCTGGGAGTCAGGAATGCTGCCCACGAAGGAAGACCTGGAATACTGTCGGGTGGCACGCCACTTAATTCGGTCCGCAGCTCCTGGACTCGCATGCGGCCTCACTGCTGCTCCAGTGGCTCAAGGGTTCAGAATAGTTGGAATCTCACTGAGGCCTCCAGAAATGTTACAGATGATATGCAGCCGCCCTGTAGTTACAGTGTGTCGGCTCCAGCGGCAACCCTATGGCCAGCAGCTCTTTTACCCAGCAACAATCTACCAAGCGAGCGCTGGGAGAGTTGGAGAACTCAGGTTTATTACGCCAGTGGACTCAGAGGATATTGCTCTCCAGACCCCGAGCCCCCTGAGGAGGGGCTTCACAAGGCCTTTATGGGCTAGTTCTTCCGGGCCCATGCTTGGTGGGACGGACCAGAGTGGGGACAGGCAAGGCAGTAGATGCGGAAGCAAGTTTACAGAAATGGATGTGTGTGCGGGGTGTGCGTGTGTGTGGTTAGGGGCGGTTGGCTGGATTCTGCTTGGTCATCATGGCCGGGGTGTCTCCGTTCTACCTTTTAATTGGGACATTTTCTCCTACATTCGTAGGTTAGTGATCTTTTTCAGAGACCACAGTTGAGGGGAATTATACGGATTAAGCTGCCCAAAGGTTGGGCTGTCACATTGCTGTGCACCACGTGAGGGCATGTAAGCGACAGAAGGGGGAGGGCAGCCTCTCAGGTGGCTGGTTGAGAATCACTGCCTCTTGGAACTAACTGAAACAGGGAAGTTTTATGATCTTTTAGAGGAAGACACTGCTGAACCCTTTGTATTTTATAATGTTGGGCATATTCACCATCAGACCATTGTGGTCTTCAGTGAACTCCCTCGCAGACTGCAATTCACATTCGGTTCCCCAAGGTCAGCAAGGTCCAGGACATACTGTTAATGGTTTTGCCACAAAGAACCCTTCCAGCATCTTGTCTTCTCAGTATATGCACATATGTATGGTAAAAAATGGTGCGAAGCTGCTCTGAAGCCCACGTATGTAGGACTTTGTGGAGGTCTAAGCTGTCATGCCTTGTTTCTCATGTCCTCTTTCTCATGCCTGAGCACTAACTTGTGACAACTCTCTATCTCTGTACTATTTTCATGGAGCTAATCTCAAAAGGAGTAACTGAGTCTCTGTCAAATATTATTACAGACCAGTACTTTTCCACAAGATTATTTTCATTCACCCAGTTACCTCTGACTACTTTTTATGGCCTGGAGTACTTCAGGACAATATGGCCAGCTGGGCATAGTTATAAACTGGATATCCGTAAGGCTCCTGGCTTCTCATGTTTGTTGACAGGAATAGAAAAAAAAAAAAGCTTCTAGTTCATTGTGTTTTTTTTCCCCCATTAAAACGTCATGCAGGAGTTCCCGTCATGACTCAGTGGTTAACGAATCCGACTAGGAACCATGAGATTGCGGGTTCGATCCCTGGCCTTGGTCAGTGGGTTAAGGATCTGGCGTTGCCGTGAGCTGTAGTGTAGGTAGCAGATGCGGAATGCCACGTTGCTGTGGCTGTGGTGTAGGCCAGTGGCTACAGCTCCGATTAGACCCCTAGTCTGGGAACCTCCATATGCCTCGAGTGCGGCCCTAGAAAAGGCAGAAAGACATCATGCAGATGTGACCGTGTGCTTCGTGGTGTGCTGTGTGGGTATTAAGAGAGATGAAAGAGGGTGTCACAAGGAATTGGTGCTCTTATCATTTGTATAGTATCCTTCATTTCTCCCATTTCTTCAAGATGCTTAGGACTCTGCCATTAAAGAAGATTTTAAGTGATGACAATAAAAACGTAGAAGTAATTTATATATGTTCATGATGCTATAAAATTTGTGAGGAAGTGGACTTTTTATGAGTGGACTCTAGATTCCCAATACTATATACCTCACTCACGTTCTTATATACATACTTGGGATGTTTTAGGAACCAGTGGCCTTTGAGGACGTGGCTGTGAACTTCACCCCGGAGGAGTGGGCTCTGCTGAGTCCTTCACAGAAGAAACTCTACCGAGATGTGATGAGGGAGACTTTGAGGAACCTGGCTTCAGTGGGTAAGGATAATGACCTTCCTTCACTCTGTCAATTATGCAAGTGTTTCTTGCCCATCAGTGTTGTTCTAAGATTTGGAATGGAAAAAGGAAATACTTTGGTAAATAAATCAGTTATGGTCCAAGGTCCTCGTGGACCTGTGAAATTTTTCCACAATTCACTGATTTTTGGGGTTTGCATTTTAGGGGAAAAATGGGAAGACCATTACACTGAAGATCAGTACAAAAACCAGGGAAGAAATCTGAGGTGAGTTGCACTCACAGTGGGAAACATTGTCCCACAAGGGAATCTTCTTATGGCATGAAAATTTAAAAACAAGACACAAAAGAGACCAGTTTCAAACTTATTTTCAGAATACTTTTACCAAAAATACTTCCTTAAAGGTGACATCGATTGTTTCTCGAATGGTTTACTTTGCAACCTATTGAGAAACAATGTATGAGGAGTTCCCTGCTTGTTCAGCAGGTTAAGGATCTGGTGTTGTCACTGAAAAATCTATACCTTCCCTGTAAGTGGTAAAAATGTAATGCTGATTAATGTTTACTAATAATTATAAAATCATTAATTATAAAGTCACTAAATAAGTGATTAGGGAGTTCCCGTTGTGGCTCAGCAGTAATGAACCCAACTAGTATCCATGAGGACATGGATTCGATCCCTAGCCTCACTCTGTGTGTTAAGGATTTGGCATTGCCATGAGCTGTGGTGTACGTTGCAGAGGTAGCTTGGATCCCACATTGCTGTGGCTGTGGTGTAGGCATGCAGCTACAGCTCTGATTCACCCCTAGCCTGGGAATTTCCATATGCCGTAGGTGTAGCCATAAAAAGCAAAATAAATAATTAAATTTCTAATTATATAAAATCATTAACAAAGAAATCATTAATACTGTGCTTTTGATCTTTTTTTTTTTTAAACAGGAGTCAAACATTAGAGAACCTCTGTAAAAATGAAGAAGGTAATCAACGTGTAGAAAATTTCAGCCTTACTATAAACCTTAATCTGAACAAGAAGGATTCTACTGCAGTAAAACCATGGGAGTGCAGTATGTGTGGAAAAGTCTTCATGAGTCGTTCATCCCTTAATAGGCATGTGAGATCTCACATTGTGCCCAAACCATCCAAGTATCAGGAATATGGAAAGAAGCCTTATAAATGTAAGGTATGTGGAAAAGCCTTCAGTTATCTCCAACCTTTTCAAAAACATGAAAGTAATCATGGTATAGAGAAATCCTATAAATGTAAAGAATGTGGAAAATCCTTTAGATACCGCCAATCTGTTCGAAAACACGAACGGACTCATACTGGAGAGAAACCCTATCAGTGTAAACAATGTGGAAAAGCCTTTAGATACCATCAAACCTTTCAAACACATGAAAGAACTCACACAGGTGAGAAACCCTATGAATGTAAGCAATGTGGTAAAGCCCTCAGTTGTCCTAGTTCCTTTCGAAGTCATGCAAGGACTCACACTGGAGAAAAACCCTATGAATGTAAGAAGTGTAGTAAAGCCTTTAGCTGCCCCAGTTCTCTTAGAAAACACGAAAGAACTCATACTGGAGAGAAACCCTATGATTGTAAGGAATGTGGGAAAGCATTTATTTCTCTTGGAAGCTTTCAGAGACACATGATAACACATACTGGAGTTGGACCTTACAAATGTAAGGATTGTGGGAAAGCATTCAATTGTCCCAGTTCATATAGAATACATGAAAGATCTCACACTGGAGAAAAACCCTACGAATGTAAACAATGTGGTAGAGCTTTCAGTTGTTCCAGTTCCTTTCGAACACATGAAAGAACTCACACTGGAGAGAAGCCTTATCAATGTAAAGAATGTGGAAAAGCCTTCCATTGGCTCACCACTTTTCAAGTTCACGTGCGTACTCACACGGGAGAGAAACCCTATATATGTAAGCTGTGTGGTAAAGCCCTGAGCTGTCCCACTTCCTTTCGAAGACATGAAAGGACTCACACTGCCGAGAAACCCTATGAATGTAAGCAATGCGGGAAAACCTTCAGTTCTCCTCTAGGTTTGCAGATACATGGAAGAACTCACACTGGAGAGAAGCCCTATAAATGTGAGGAATGTGGCAAAGCATTTGTTTCTCTCACAAGCTTTCGAAGACACATGATGACACACACTGGAGATGGACCTTATAAATGTAAGGAATGTGGGAAAGCATTTAACTGTCCCAGTTCATTTCGAATACACGAAAGAACTCACACAGGAGAGAAACCCTATGAATGTAAAATATGTGGTAAAGCCTTCAGTTGTTCCAGTTATGTTCAGGTACATGAGAGAACTCATACTGGAGAGAAACCCTATGAATGTAAGGAATGCGGGAAGGCCTTCATTTATCGCACAACCTTCCGAGGACACATGAGAGTGCACACTGGTGAGAAACCCTATAAATGTAAAGACTGTGGAAAAGCCTTTAGTCGACCCAGTTCATTCAGAAGCCATGAAAGAATTCACACTGGAGAGAAACTTCTTGAATGTAAGCATTGTGGGAAAGCCTTCAATTGGCCCACATCCTTACATAAACATGTCATGAGAATGCACACTGGATAGATAAATTGTAACAGAAATACTGGAGAGTTTTCAAACTTATGTGAAAACTATTGGAGAGAAGTGCTGTAAATGTAAATAGTATGGAAAAGCCTGACACAGATCAATGCACATATAATCAGAAAATTCACAACGTGAAAGAAATGCTTTAAAAAGGTAAAAAACACATTATTGGTGGCTCATTCTGAAACTCAGTCTTTGATTATGGATTCTACTTGTTAATTTGGAAATGAACTTTGAACTTTGAGTTAAAATAATTCTGTAAGTACTCTTTAAGCAGTAATACATAAGCTTAGTAGGTAGTATTTTTCTTTAAGTCACCTTATAGGATTTTTGTCCTTCCATTTTGAAATCATTGGATCTGTGGGTGAACTGGAATATAATTGTAATGTACCAATATTACAGAACATGCCAAAAGATAGAATTTTTTGTTTTGTAAATAAAAGGGTCATGTGATAATGACACATATATTTGTTGGGATTTTCCTGTTGACTTCAGGTGGTGGGTACTGCATATTTCTTACCCATTGTAAATTTTTTTTTTTTTAAGGGTTGCACCTGCAGCATAAGGAAGTTCCCCTGCTAGGGGTCCAGTCAGAGCTGCAGTTGCCAGCCTAAGCCACAGCAACACCAGATCTGAACTGTGTCTGTGGCCTATGCTGCAGCTCATGGCAACTCAAGATCCTTAACCCACTGAGCAACGCCAGGGATCAAACCTGCATCCTCATTGATACTAGTCGGGTTCTTAACCCACTGAGCCACAACGGAAATTCCTAAATATTCCTCTTTCATTAGAAAACCTTTTTCTTTTGTCAGAAGAGCCGCCTTCTATTTTCCTTGCTAATAGTTGGCATAAATTTGTTGGCATAAATTTGTAGGTATTCAAAGCTTATCATAGAGTATAATCACATTTGACTTAGTATTTACATCTTTTCTCTTTACTCTTCATCACTCCATCTGACTGTGATTTGCACAATAAACTTTACATTATGAAAAGAGGCCCCTGTTAACATCAATTTCAAGCTTAAAGACACAACTTGTAAACAAAGTTATCTTAGATTTAAACTCATAGCTGCAATATCTTTGCACTGAAGCAACATTTTTCTTCCCAACAGTGCATTAAAAAATCCTACATTATTCTGATATTATTACTTAAGTTATCTTTTACCCAAAATGCAACTACAGTACTTATATCATTCAGATCAACTAGTGGTATTACCATCCATCTATTTATATTGTGCCTGTGCTGGAAATACAGCGGTGAACATGGCTGATGTGGTTACTGCTCTCAGTGCTTTGAGTCTATGAGATTAAATATGAAAACCACATTTGTAGCTACTTTTTAAAAGTGTTATTAACATTTACACTCTGCTTCATTTTGTAATAGCATTGTATGTAATAAACCAGTAAGTTTTTATATTTGCAAGAAGAAAGAGACCTATGACAGGACAGTAAAACGTAGAATTGGAGAGGCTCTTCTGGGATGTGTTATGTCAGCATGGGTAATGTGACCTATATCTCCTAGAACCTGTTCTTCTCATGGTTCCCTATTAGACTGCGCCACTAGCCTCACTTGTATGAGACTTGGCAGGCAGAGTGAAGAAGGCCTTAGTTTAGCCACATACGAGTTTGACGTATACCTGGTTCCAGCCCATTTTCCCGATCCCTTGCTCTGCCATCCAAAGTATCCTCATTACCACCAACTACATGACATCTATTTTCTCAGACCTGTACCCATCCACAGATGCCTCCCTAAGTTGCACAGCAAAGATCTGTCACAGTTTGGATTTTCCTCCAAGTCCTGTGGTTAAGAATGTTTTCTGAGGCACTGACTCCCCCATTCTCTATATTTGTGTAAGGTCTAATTTGTGTAGTAAACACTTTGTTCTGTTGCTGTGACTAGTGACTGGTCCTGACTCCACTACAACGTTACAGTGGTGCAGTCCAAAGGAACCATGCAGTCCTGTAGTGTGTTCCTCCACTGCACTGTGACCCAACCCTTCCACGTGAGAATTAGCACCTTCCTCTTTATCAGACAGTGGATACTTCTGATTACTCACCGCTGAATATAATGACTCAGTACAGTTGGTTATGTTTGATTGTAATTTTAAAATATTCATTTTTGTCAAATGCTTCTGTAGATTTTTCTTAGAAATATTTCTAACTCCAAAAACTTGTACACTAACAAATATTATCTTTTCCATTTTCTAATAGGATATATTGAAACATCCCATTGCAATTGTGAATTTTTAGATCAACGTTGCTTTTAATTATTACACATTTTGAATCAGTACTGCCATGTATATTTTCCTCGGGTAAATTTTATTTTTTCATAATTACAGTTTTTGTCACGAAATGGATTTCTCATTTGTTCTAAATTAAAAACTTCAATCATGGTTTTGTGGTGCTTTCTTGACAAAAACTTCCAAGATCACACTTGTATTCAAATAAGGGTGTGTAATGAATCATAATAAGGATGACCACAAATCATAAATGATAATCTGTTATATCAGTAACCACCTCTCTCAGGCCTCCCAGAATCTAAACATCCACAGTTGGCCACAGATTGGCCACAGGCATGCTAGTGCAAGAAAGTATGCCCCTCAGTCTGGGGCTGCACACAGGTAGAAGAGCCACTGCCAGGCAAAGACTTCACCTTCTGGAGATGGAGGCCCTGAAGGCCTGCAGCCGGCTGCCCACCTGCCCTGAGTCATAAGGCGGCACCCTCCAGGTGTGACTCCCCACAGAGGCCATTTTATTGTAAAGATACCAGAGAGGGTGAAATGTGGTCTCCTGGCATATTCTATCAACAGAAGGAAGTGTTTCCCCTGTTCTCAGTTTATTGCAATGGTTTTGAGACAGTTTCCCTTTTTCTAGACCCACTGGCCCCTTGAGAAGCCTTTGGAGGTCACCTGAGTGACCAGGAGAGATCATATATTCTCTGGATGGCATAGGCTGAAAGCATTCCTGCTGTCCACTGGAGAGCTGCTGCTTTGTCCTTAAAAATGCCATCCCTGTTCAAAGAAGGGAACCAGGCATCAGCACAAACTCCAGGAAATCATTCTAGCTCTAGAGTATGTCCTGGCCAACAGTCAAGCACATCTGCACATTTATTCGATTATTAGGCCTTTGCCAACAGGTTAGCTGTCTGGTCTCACCAATGCCAACGTGAACAATTTCTCATCCAGTATAAGTCAAAGTCACACACATCCATGCACATAAGCCTCAAGCTTCAGAGCCTCATTTCAATACTCAAGCCAATCAACTGATGTGAGTTTCTGAGACACATACCTATACCTCAGACCTGATGCTATAACCTTGGCCTAGTAAGCCCATAAAATATAAAAACATTGAGAGGCCTCTGAACTAAAGGTCTAGACAGAATGCCAGGCCCCCACGCCCCCACCTTGGCTAACCTAACAAATACACCTTATTCCACATTTAAAAAAAAAAATGCTAGAGGGTAGCTCTCATCGAGGCACAGTGGTTAATGAACCAGACTAAGACCCATAAGGTTGCAGGTTCGATCCCTGGCCTCGCTCAGTGGGTTAACGATCCGGCATTGCTGTGAGCTGTGGTGTAGGTTGCAGACGTGGATTGGATCTGGCGTTGCTGTGGCTGTGGTGTAGGCTGGCAGCTGTGGCTCTGATTCGACCCCTAGCCTGGGAACTTCCATATGCCACCGGTGTGGCCATAAAAAGGAAAAAAAATCCCACTGGCAATAAAATTGACGGGTTTACTTTTCCAGACTAAGGGTGAGGCTGCTTACAGCTGATGGCAAACAGACTTTACAAGATCCCTCACCCCCTATGCAGGAGCTACTCATGATGTGATCATGATGGATACTTGCACAGGCATACTACTCCTCACCAGACATGCCACTTCTAAAGGCAGGTGAGAACCCAAGATACTACTTACTGCCTTCAGCGTCCTTTTTGTTGTATTCATTTCTTCAAATATGCGACACTGGGCTCTTTTAAAATGGTATATGGTAGAAATTCCATCTTCCTGACAACCCCAGGCCACAGCTGTCAGCAAATGCCACGATGGCTTACTTAGACAAGCCATGCTACTAACATTGCAAAATTAATGTACGGTCTTCTAAATAATTCTTTTTTTCTTTCTTTTGGCCAAGCCCAGGCCAGGGATTGAACCCATGCCATGGCAGCAATCCAAACCAGTACGGTGACAATGCTGGATCCTTAACCCACTGTGACACAAGAGAGCTCCAAGTTCTTCATTTTAGAGACAAGACTTTAGTATCCATTACTTTGTTGTGATCAGGCTTACTGGTACCTTATTAGTAGAAGCCTTCCTATACCAAATATTTTTGCCAATATACTCACTCCCACAGGCCTTTGGTTCATTGTAAGAGTGCCCAACTAAAGAGGATGTTTCAGCCTCTGACATCACCGCAAATGGTAAACACAGCCTATACTCTAGAAAGAGAAATGTAAAAGCTTACAGTAAAGGCCTACTTCAGTTCCTTTCACGTAGTACATCATGTGCAGCTTTCAACAAAAAATTAGAAGGCCTATTAAAAAATAAAAAACTTAAAACAAAGTTTGAAGAGACAGCAAGCAAAGAACCATATTCAGATTTAGCAGAGACGTTGGCATTATCAGACCAGAAACTTAAAACAACCATGATTAATACGCTATGGGCTCTCATGGAAAGAGAGGACAACATACAAAAACAGATGCGTAATGTAAGCAGAGAGGGAAACCCTAAGAATATCACAAGGAATGCAAGAAATAGAAGTGAAAAAATGTGTTTGAGGGGGCTCATCAGTACACTGGAAATGTCTGAGGAAAGAATCAGTGAACTTGAAGCAATGCCAATAGAATATTCCATTCTAAAATGCAAAGAGCAGGGGATTAATATGGCAGAGTAGAAGGACTGGAGCTCATTTTCTCTCATAAAAGCAACCAAATTACAACTAACTGCTGAAAAACCTTCAACAGAATAGACTGCAAAGTATCAAAAAATATATTCTAGGAGTTCCTATTGTGACAGCAGAAACGAATCCGACTAAGAACCATGAGGTTGTGGGTTCAATCCCTGGCCTTGCTCAGTGGGTTAAGGATCCGGCGTTGCCGTGAGCTGTGGTGTAGGTTGCAGACGTGGCCAGGGATCGAACCCGCAACCTCATGGTTCTTAGTCGTATTCGTTTCTACTATACGCAACTATATGGCAATAAAATAGAGGAGTTCTCATCGTGGCTCAGTGGTTAACGAATCCGACTAGGAACCATGAGATTGTGTGTTCGATCCCTGGCCTTGCTCAGTGGGTTAAGGATCCGGCGTTGCCGTGAGCTGTGGTATAGATCACAGACGCGACTCGGATCTGGCATTGCAGTGGCTCTGGGATAGGCCAGCAGCAACAGCTCCGATTAGACCCCTAGCCTGGGAACCTCCATATGCCGTGGTGTGGCCCCAAAAAGACAAAAAAAAAAAAGAGATATTCTACTCCAGAAGATAAAGAGGAAGCCACATCAAGATGGTAGGAGGGGTGATTACACAACATAAGCAACCCCATATCTGCCAGGTGGGCAGCCCACAGATTGGAAAGAAACTGTATCAGAGGCTCACCCATGGGAGAGAGAGTTCTGAGCGCCATATCAGATTCCCATGCCTAGGGATCTGGCATTGGGAGGAGGAGCCCCCAGAGCATTTGGCATTGAGGGCCAGTGAGACTTGTACACAGAAGCCCCATGAGACTGGGGGAAACAGACACCACTCTTGAAAGGTGCACATGGGCTTTCATGCGCACTGGGCCCCAGGGCAAAGCAGAGACTCCATAGGAATCTGGGTGAGACCTGCCTGCAGTTCTTGAAGGAACTCCTGGGAAAACGGGGTGACTGTGGCTTGTTGCGGGGGGAGCAGATTTGAGACAAAGGTCTCGGGAATAATCATAAGCATGCACTCCTCTAGAGGTGGCCATTTTGGAAAAATCTGGGCCCACCTATCAGGGTTGAGAAGCCTCAGGCCAAAAAACAAACCAGGTAGTAACAACCCCACTCATTAGCAAACAAGCTGCCTAAAGACCCCCAAGCACACAGCCAAGCCCCTAATCATACCCAGACACAAAGCTCTACCTATCAGAGGGATAAGAATCAGCTCCACCCACCAGTGGGCAGGCACCAGTCCCTCCCATCAGGAAGTCTGCAGCAAGCCCCAGTACCCAACTTCAGGCATAAGAGGGGAAGACATCAGAATCAAGAAAGGCTACAACCCTATTGTCTGCAAAAAGGAGACCACACCAAAAATCTATACAAAATGAAAAGTCAGGGAACTATGACTCAGATAAGAGAACAAGAAAAAAAAAAAAAAAGACAGAAAAAAACAGCTAAGTGATCTGGAGATTACCAACCTCCATGAAAAAGACTGAAAAAGATTTAGACTAATAACAGTAAAGATGATTCAAGATGCTGGAAATAAACTGGAAGCAAAGATTGATAAATTACAATAAACAATGAGCAAAGAAATAGATATGAGCAAAGAAATAGATTTAAGGAATAAGCAAGCATAGATGCAAAATATAATAACTGAAATAAAAAAGTTTACTAGAAGGAACCAATAGAATACAGGAGGCAGAAGAACAAACAAGTGAGGTGGAAGAGAGACTAGTGGAAATCACTAATGTGGAACAGAAAAGGGAAAAAAGACTGAAAAGAAATGAAGACAGCCTAAGAACTCTAGGACAACATTAAACACACCAATATCCATATTACAGGGGTGCCAGAAGTTAAAGAGAGAAAGGGCCAGAGAAAATATCTGAAGATAAAATAGCCAAAAACTTCCTTAACATGGGAAAGGAATCACTCACTCAAATCCAGGAAGCACGATGAGTACCACACAAAATAAACCAAAAAAGAAACACCCCAAGACACATATTAATAAAACAGACCAAAATTAAAGAGAAAATATTGAAAGCAGCTAGGGAGAAGAAACAAATACAAGATCACCCCAATAAGGGTTATAGGCTAATTTTTCAGGAGAAACTCTGCAGGCCAAAAGGAAGTGGCATGATATACTTAAAGTGATAAAAGGAAAAAACCTCCAACCAAGGTTACTCTACCCAGCAAGGCTCTCATTCAGATTTAAAGGAGAAAATAAATAAAAGCTTTATAAAAAAAAGCTAAGAGAATTCAGCACCACCAAACCAGCTTTACAATAAATACTAAAGGAACTTCTCTAGGTGGAAAAGAAAAGGCCACAACTAGAAACAAAAATATTACAAATGACAAAGCTCACCAGTAAAGGAGTACATAGTAAAGGTAGGAAGAAATCACACCCAAATATGCTACCAAAACCAGAAATCATAAGAAGAGGAGGGTACCAAAAAAAAAAAAAAAAAAAAAAAGAGGAGGGTACAAATGCAGGGCATTGTAGATGCACTTGCAATTAAGAGACCAACAATTTAAAGCAATCTTGCATATATAAAGACTCCTATATCAAAACTTCAGGGTAACTGCAAACCAAAAATCTATGATAGATAACATGCACAAATAAGAAAAAGCAATCCAAACAAAATACTAAAGACAGTCTTCAAACCACAAGAGTACAAGAAGGGAAGAAAAAAAACCAACAAAAATAAATCCAAAACAGTTAATAAAATAACAATAAGAACATACATATCAATAATTACCTTAAATGTAAATGGACTAAATACCTCAACCAAAAGACATAGACTGGCTGAATGGATACAAAAACAAGACCCATATATATGCTGTCTTCAAGAGAACCACTTCAGTTCTAGGGACACATACAAATTGAAAGTGAGAGATTGGAAGAAAATATTCCATGCAAATGGAAATCAAAAGAAAGCTGGAGTAGCAATAGTCATATCAGACAAAACAGACCTTAAAGAATATTATGAGACGAAGGACGTAATGATCAAAGGATCAATCCAGGAAGAAGATATAAAAATTGTAAATATTAATGTACCCAACATAGGATCACCTCAATATATAACACAACTGCTAAAACCTTAAAAGGAGAAAGTGACAATAACACAGTAATAGTGGAGGACTTTAACACCCCCACGTACAGCAATGGACAGATCATCCAGACAGAAAATCAACAAGGAAACTCAGGCCTTAAATGATGCATTAGACCAGATAGACTTAATAGATATTATACCACATTCCATCCAAAAGCCGCAAAATACACATTCTTGTCAGGTGCACATGGAACATTCTCTAGGATGGATCACATTCTATCACAGAAGAGTGGATAAAGAAGATGTGGTACATATACACAATGGAATATTTCTCAGCCATAAAAAGGACTTAAATAATGGCATTTGCAGCAACATGTATGGACCTAGAAATTACATGTTAAGTTAGACTGTGAGACACAAACATCATATGCTATCACTTATATGTGGAATCTAAAAAAAAGAATACAATGAACTTCTCTGCACAACAGAAACCAACTCTCAGACTTCGGAAAAACTTATGGTTACCAAAGGACACAGGCTGAGGGAGGAGGGATGGGGTTTGGGATGGAAATGTAAATAAAACTGGGTTGTGATGATGGTTGTATAACTATAAATATAATAAAATTCATTGAGTTAAAAAATGCAAAGAGAGGAGTTCCCTTCGTGGCTCAGTGGTTAACGAATCCGACTAAGAACCATGAGGTTGCGGGTTCAATCCCTGGCCTTGCTCAGTGGGTTAAGGATCTGGCATTGCTGTGAGCTGTGGTGTAGGTTGCAGATGTGGCTCGGATCCCGCGTTGCTGTGGCAAAAGCCGGCAGCTACAGCTCCTGTTAGACCCCTAGCCTGGGAACCTCCATATGCCACGGGTGCGGCTCTACATAAAAGGCAAAAAGACAAAAAAAAAATGCAAAGAGAAAAGAAAAAAAAAGTTTTTTTTGGTCTATTTTTTAGGGCTGTAACTGCACTATATGGAAGTTCCCAGGCTAGGGACCAAATCAGAGCTGTAGCCGCTGGCCTATGCCACAGCCACAGCAACACCAAAACTGAGCCGCATCTGTGAGGTACAGCACAGCAATGCTGGATACTTAGCCCACTGAGTGAGGCCAGGGATTGAACCTGTGTCCTTATGGATACCAGTCAGGTTCATTATTACTGAGCCATGACAGGAACTCCCTATGTCAATAACCACTTTAAACAAAATGGTCTCTCATAAAGATTAGAGCACAAATTAATAACAGAGACAAAGAAAACAATTGAGAAGATCAATGAAACCAAAAGCTGGTTCTTTGAAAAGATCAAAATTGATAAACCATTAGCCAGACTCAAGACAAAAGCAGAAAGGATTCAGTCAATAAAATTGGAAATGAAAATGGAGAAGTTACAACCGACAATGCAGAAATACAAAAGATCATGAGACTACAATGAGCAACTGTATGCCAATAAAATGGACAACCTAGAAGAAATGAACACATTCTTACAAAGATACAAGCTACCAAGACTGAACCAGAAGAAACAGAAAATATGAATAGACCCATCACAAGCACTGAATTGGAAATGTGATTTACAAAACAACCATGACGTACTACCTCACACCAGTCAGAATGGCAATCATTAATAAGTCCACAAATAAATGCTGGAGAGGGTGTGGAGAAAAGGGAACCCTCCTACACAGTTGGTGGGAACGTAAATTGGTACAACCACTGTGGAAAACAGTATGGAGGTACCTTAGAAAATGATACATAGAACTACCATATGACCCAGCAATCCTACTCTTTGGTCTATATCTGGACAGAACTTTCCTTGAAAAAGACACATGCAACCGCATGTTCACTGCAGCACTATTCACAATAGCCAAAACATGGAAACAATCTAAATGTCCATCAGCAGATGACTGGATTAAGAAGATGTGGTATATATACACAATGGAACACTACTGACCCATAAAAAAGAACAAAACAGGAGTTCCTGTAGTGGCACAGCAGTTAACAAATCCGACTAGGAACCATGAGGTTTCAGGTTCAACCCCAGGCCTTACTCAGTGGGTTAACAATCCAGCGTTGTTGAGACCTGCAGTGTAGGTCACAGACAAAGCTCGGATCTGGCATGGCTGTGACTGTGGCTGTGGCGTAGGCTGGCAACTGTAGCTCCAATTTGACCCCTAGCCTGGGAACCTCCATATGCTGCAGATGCGGCCCTAAAATGCAAAAAAAAAAAAAAAAAAAAAAAAAAAAAAAAAAAAAAAAAAAAAAAAAAAAAAAAAAAAAAAAAAAAAAAAAAAAAAAAAAAAAAAAAAAAAAAAAAAAAAAAAAAAAAAAAAAAAAAAAAAAAAAAAAAAAAAAAAAAAAAAAAAAAAAAAAGAACAAAATAATGCCATTTGCCAGCAACACTAGAAACTCTCATACTAAGGGAAGTGTAAGTCAGAAAAAGAAAGACATATACCATATGATATCACATATCTGGAATCTAATAAACGGCACAAATGAACCTATCCAGAGAAAAGAAAATCATGGACATGGAGAACAGACTTGTGGTTGCCAAGGGGGAGGGGGAGGGAGTGGGATGGACTGGGAATTTGGGGTTAATAGATGCAGACTATTGCCTCTGGAATGGATAAGCAACGAGATCTTGCTATATAGCACTGGGAACTATGTCTAGTCATGAAGGAGCATGAGATTGTGGAAAAAAAGGTATACAGGAGTTCCCATCATGGCGCAGGGGTTAACGAATTGGACTAGGAACCATGAGGTTGTGGGTTTGATCCCTTGTCTTGCTCAGTGGGTTAGTTATCTGGTGTTGCCAGGAGCTATGGTGTAGGTCGCAGACGCAGCTTGAAATTGGCATTGCTGTGGCACAGGCCAGCAGCTGTAGTTCAGATTCAATCCCTAGCCTGGGAACCTCCATATGCCGCGAGTGCGGTCCTAAAAAGACAAAAAATATATATATGACACAAATGAACTTAACTCTGAAACAGAAACAGACTCACAGACATAGAACAGACTTATGGCTGGCAAGGGGGAGCGGGGCGGGGAAAGGATGGAGCGGGAGTTTGTCAGTAGCACGGGCAAACTATTACATATAGGACAGATTAAAAAAGCAAGGCCCTACTGTACAGCACAGGGAAATATATTCAATATCCTGTGATAAACCATCATGGAAAAGAATGTGTACATATGTATAAATGAACCACTTTGCTGTACAGAAAAAATTAACACAATATTGTAAAACAACTACACTTCAATAAAGTACATTTCTTTAACAAATGAATCCACTGCTAGACCATGGACTTCATCACTCCCTTATCATGGATTATAAATTTCAGCAGGCAGAAAATCAGAAAGAATAGAGTTGAACTCAACAGCACGATGAAACAACTGAATTTGACTGGAATCTATGGAATACTTTACGCAACAGCATCAGAATATGCATTTCTCTCCAGCTCACAT
>PVHT021183507.1:8568154-8633976 GCA_004024745.2 Catagonus wagneri
AGCATCAGAATATGCATTTCTCTCCAGCTCACATGGAATATTGACCAAGACAGACCACATTCTCGGACATAAGACATGCCTTAATAGACTTCAAAAAAAAGAGAAATCATACAAAATATGCTCAGACCACACTGGCATTAACCTAGAACTCAATAACCAAAAGAGCTGGAAGGCCCCCAAATACTTGGAGATTAAACAATACACTTCTAAATAACACATGAATCAAAAGTCATGAGAGCAGTTTAACATTTAAAGTAAATAAAAATGAAAATACAATGCATCAGAGTTTGGCACAGTGGAAACAAATCTGACTAGGAACCATGAGGTTGCGGGTTCGATCCCTGGCCTCACTCAGTGGGTTAAGGATCCAGCGTTGCTGTGAGCTGTGGTGTATGTCACAGATGTGGCTCAGATCTAGCATGGCAGTGGTGTAGGCTGGCAGCTGTAGCTCTGATTAGACCCCTAGCCTGGGAACCTCCACATGCCGGGGGGTGTGGCCCTAAAAAAGCCAAAAAAAAAAACCCAATATATCAAAGTTTGTGGGACACAGCAAACGCAGTAGCTAGAGAGTAATTTTTATCACTGACCTAAACAATATAAAAGATCTATAATCAATAATGTAAGTGTTGCAGATCCTTGGTGGCACAGAGGGTTAAGGATGTGTGTGGCATTGTCACTGCAGTGGCTGGGGTTGCTGCTGTGCTGCAGGTTCTATCCCTGGCCCAGGAACTTCAGAAAGCCGTGGGCATGGGCAAAAATAACAACAACAATAACAACGTGTTTACCTAAGGAAACTACAAAAAGAAAAGTGAATTAAATCTAAAGTAAACATAAGAAAAGAAATGATAAAAATTAAAAAGAAAAAACATTGTAACTGTGGGAAGTCAGATAATTCAAAACAGAAGCAACCTGCCAATTTTATATATATATATATATATATATATACAATATATATATATATATATATATATAAAACAATATATCCTAACTTAATTTCAAATTTTTTATATCTGTTTTCAGAAGAACAGTCTTTTTATGTTCATTTTTAATTTTTATGGTTCCACCTGTAGCATACAGAAGTTCCTGGGCTCAGAGTTGAGCTGGGGCTGCAGCAGCTGGCCTATGCCACAGCCACAGCATCTTGTGGCAACACTGGATCCTTAACCCACTGAGCGAGACCAGGGGTCAAATCCACAACCTCACAGAGACTGGTCAGGTTCTTAACCTGCTGAGCCACAATGGGAACCCAGGAGAATAATCATCCTGGGTTTAATTCATCCTCTTTCTTAGCTAAACTGTGTAAGACTTTTTATTACGTATTAAGAATTAGAACACCTTGTAAGAGAAAATATAGAGATAATAATATTTGAAAAAAAATGTTTTCTTTCTCAAATATTTAACCCTTTATATTTGGAAAAATCAAGTGAATGCAATAATATTATTTCTTTTTTTTTTTATCTTTTTGCCTTATCTAGGGCCGCACCCACAGCACATGGAGGTTCCCAGGCTAGGGGTCTAACAGGAGCTGTAACCGCCGGCCTTCGCCACAGCCATAGCAACGCCGGACCTACACCACAGCTCACGGCAACACCGGATCCTTAACCCACTGAGCAAGGCCAGGGATCGAACCCACAACCTCATGATTCCTAATCAGATTCATTAACCACTGAGCCACGACGGGAACTCCAATAATATTATTTCTTAATTTTGCATTCATATTATTCATTTGTGAGTTCATGAATTACAGAAGGAATATATAGTTCATTTTAGATGCCAGTATAATCTGGGCAGTCTGTGTGAAATGATCTAAATTCTAATTAGAGACAAAATTAAAATTTCCTGAAAGGTTTATAATTTCTTTGAAAATGGTAGAGACCGAGTACCCATTGTGGCACAGCAGAAACGAACCCAACTAGGAACCATGAGATTGCGGGTCCGACCCCTGGCCTCACTCAGTGGGTTAAGGATCTGGCATTGCCATGAGCTGTGGTGTAGGTCACTGACACAGCTCGGATCCCGCGTTGCTGTGGCTGGGGCATAGGCCAGTAGCTGCAGCTCCTATTTGACCCCTAGCCTGGGAACCTCTATATGCCACAGTATGGCCCTAAAAAAAGGGGGGGGGAGGGGAATGACAGAGACAATGCAGAGCACCAATATATGCTCTGGTGCAGTCATTAAGAGCAAGAACATTGATTTATTTTAATTTTTAAAAATCTTTTGAGGGCTGCACCTGTGGCATTACATAAGTTCCCAGGCCAGGGTTCGAATTAGGGCTGCAGCTGCCCACCTACACCACAGCCACAGCAACACTTAACCTGCTGAGTGACAACGAGAATTCCCTGGAACATTAATTTAAATGATGGTCCTGTCATTTGTTAGTCTTCCTTTAATAAGATACATTGCATGTTTACCTTAAAGAATCTTAATAATAAATAACAAAGGATTGCATAAAAATACCACAATAATTTTCTTAGCATTATTAGACACAAACACTAAGTATTGTGAATTTTAAATCCCACACTAGGAGTTTCCTTGTGGCTCAGCAGGTTACAGCTGTGGCTCTGGTTACAGCTGTGGCTCTGGTTACAGCTGTTGCATAGGTTCGATCCCTAGTCTGGGAACTTCTGCATGCCATGAGTGCAACCAAAAAAAATAAATCCCAAACCAAAATATGAATACTTAGATATGCTGTATACGTGTGAATATATGTGTTGTGTGTCCATTAAACTGCGTGAAAATATATATCCATATAGTCATTAGCACACTACATGTATATTATATAGAGCATATGTATATATGCATATTAGTATACATATACTCATTAGTGTGGCTACATAGATATCCATATATGTTTAACGTATACATACATAGTACATAATATTCATAAATAGTGAGTATGGATCTATAATTAATATGCCATCACTTTAGACTTATTAAGATGAAGATTCTGGAATGTGGCTTGAAATTCTGTATTTATAATAAATTCCAGGTATGCTGATGCTCCATGAACCAGGTTTGTTGTTTTTTTTTTTCTTTTTAGGGCCACACCTGTGGCACATGGAGGTTCCCAGGCTAGGGGTCGAATCGGAGCTGTAGCTGCTGACCTACACCACAGCCACATCAACACAGGATCTGAGTCGCGTCTGTGACCTACACCACAGCTCATGGCAACGCCAGATCCCTAACCCACTGCGCGAGTCCAGGGATCGAACCCAGAACCTCATGGTTCCTAGTCGGATTTATTTCCGCCGTGCCACAATGGGAACTCCCATAAACCACATTTTGAGAAACAAGGTTTCGAACCTGTGGTAATAGTGATTGTGACATTCATACCTATAGCCCCAGCATATGTGCAGTATCTCCAACACAGTTGCACTTCCATAAAATTTGCTGGATGAATGGATAAATGAAATAGTAACAATATAGCTAAAATAAGTATTTCTGATTCACGAGCCATATTAAATGTTCCCTATTCTGCCTGTTCCAATTTATTCAGTCACATAAAGTGTGTGTTACTGTTTGTAAATATTCAGAGGTTCCTTCCCACAAAACAGAAAGACTCACAGAGAACAGGCTTGTGGCAGCCAAGGGGGAAAACAGAGTGGGATGGACTGGGAGTCTGGGGTTAGTGGATGCAAACTACTGCAACTGGAATTGACAGACAATGAGGTCCTACTGGACAGCGCAGGGAACTATATCCAGCCTCCCGGGATGGAGCATGATGGAAAAGAATATGAAAAAAACTAAATATGAATAAAACAATCACTTTGCTACAATAGCAGAAATTAGCACAACACTGTAAATCAACTACATGCCAATTAAAAATATATTCAAGGGGTTCAGAGCAGTAAGTTAAATACTCCACGGTATGTACGTACAAAGAGCTGGGGAATGTCAGATTTCTTATTCTGACGTTTTATTTTATTTTACCTGATGTTATCTCATCCTATCCTACCTTATTTTATGCTGTGCCCGCAGCATGCAGAAGTTCCATGCTGGGTTCAATTTACCAGGGATCAAACCCAAACGACAGCAATGACAATGCTGAATCCTTAACCACTAAGCCACCAGGGAACTCCACCCTTAGTTTATTTTTCTTTAACATATACCATGTTACGACTGTCCCTGCTTATCCTCTCCTCTTATAACCACCAAATAACATGTTCTGATAAATTTTCCAAAGAACATTTGCGTGTGTTGTGTGTACTTATGTATTGCTTTACCTTTCTACATGCCTCTGTTTCATCATTTACATAATTTTAATAATAATAATCCTATTTCCTTGTGGGGGTGTAAGGATTCAGGTAGAAAGTCCAAGAAAAGAAATTAGTGCAGTTCTCATCGTGGCTCAGTGGTTAACGAATCCGATTAGGAACCATGAGGTTGTGGGTTCGATCCCTGGCCTTGCTCAGTGGGTTAAGGATCCAGCATTGCTGTGAGTTGTGGTGTAGGTTGCAGATGCAGCTTGGATCCCACGTTGCTGTGGCTGTGATGTAGGCCGTCAGCTACAGCTCCTGTTAGACCCCTAGCCTGGGAATCTCCATATGCCACGGATGCAGCCCTAGATAAGGGGAAAAAAAAATTAGTAAAATGCTCAGAATGACATGCACTTAATAACCATGTTGACCTAATGACAGAGAGATGGATCTGGACCCCCTCTCTATTGAGGGGAGAAAATGTAGTATAATTGGGATTTGGTTCTGTTTCTTTCAAGGAAAATAGTAACTGAAATATGAGATACAATGAGATAGGGCTGTGTTCAATTTACTGTGCACTTTTTGTTAGAGTAGGTGTGTACAACAATACAAGAAGAGTGATTTATCTATGGAAAACAGTGCTCTCCCTCCTCAAAGAACTCAATACATGACAGCTGACACAAGATAAACATAATGGCCTCTCTATAGAGATTTAAAAAATCACGAAACCCAAAATAATAACATATAATTCATATATCAAAAATTAGAAATCACTGTAACTGCAGGAGATAACTAAGAAGACCAAAATCTAGTTCTTTAAGGTTAATAAAATTGATAAACACCTAGTCAAGCTAAGAAAAAAAAAAAGAGGGAAGATGGAAATGACTAAACAATGAAAAGCGGTAAATGAAAATGAAAAAGCATTTTTTAAAAAACCCATAGTTCCCACTGTGGCTCAGCAGTAATGAACCCAACTAGTATCCATGAGGATGCGTGTTTGATCCCTGGCCCTGCTCTGTGGGTTAAGGATCCGGCGTTGCCATGAGCTCTGGTGTAGGTCACAGACTCGGCTTGGATGTGGTGTTGCTCTGGCACAGGCCAGCAACTACAGTTCCAATTTGGCCCGTAGCCTGGGAACTTTTCATATGCCACAAGTATGGCCCTAAAAAAAAAAATTTTTTTTAATTAAAAATAAAAACAACCTAAACATCTGGCAGGCGAGGGGATGCATCCCAGGGTCTGGGATGGAAATGCTATAAAATTTGGTTGTGATGATCATTGTACAACTATAAATGTAATAAAATTCATTGAGTAACAAAAAAAAACCCAACATCCATTTACGATAGCAAATGAGGAAACGGGAGAGAGGGGATTTCCTCCTCCTGAAAAGAAACATCTCTAAGAAACCTGCAGCTGATGTCATACTTGATGAGAAACAAGATGCTTTGCTCCTAAGATCAGGAAGAAGGCAAGGATGTGTCCTTTTTCCAATATTTCCATGTTCTAAATGTGAAATGAATGTCCTCAGAGGAGAACATCGTTAATGTAAAGTCAAACCTCTGCTGCTGGAGCAGGTGGCAACGGAGCAGGTGGCGACAGTTCAGGTCTTGCCTGCAGAGGCTGTGTGCAGTGGCAATGGTGCTGAGGCTCCCTGAGGGTAACCAGGTAAAGCGGTATCTAAGAGTCACTGAAACAGACCCTGGACAGAACACTTAGTCAAATCTGTGCTAGCAGGATATTTCCCAGTTGCCGGGTAGATGGAAGTCAGTAATATCCATAACACCAGGGACTGGGAATAGGAGTTTATTTGGTGAGACCCTCCCCAGGCTGCAGCAATCCATTGTGAGGTGTTCTTCATACTTTCCAGGTTCAAGGAAAGTCCAAATCTTGTCTATCAATGAAACGGATTAAGAAGATGAGGTACATATATACAATGGAATACTACTCAGCCATAAAAAAGAATGAAATAATGCCATTCACAGCAACATGGATGGACCTAGACTATCATACTAAGTCAAACAGTGAAAAGATAAACATCAAATGACACAACTTATATGTGGAATCTAAAAAAAAAAAAAAAGGTGCAGGAGTTCCCACTGTGGTTCAGCAGGTTAAGAATCTGACTAGTATCCAAGGGGATGCAGCTTTGATCCCTGGTCTCTCTCAGTGGGTTAAGGATCTGGCATTGCCGTGAGCTGTGGTATAGGTAACAGATGCAGCTCGGATTCTGCCACTGAATACTTAACCCACTGAGCGAGTCCAGGGATTAAAACCTGCATCCTCATGGATACTAGTCAGGCTCTCAACCCACTGAGCAACAATGGGAACTCCTTTTTGTTGTTTTAAGGCCACATCTGTGGCATATGGAAATTCCTGAGCTAGGGGCCAAATCAGAGCTGCAGCTGCCTGCCTATACCACAGCCACCACAGCACAGATCACAGCTGCCTCTGCAACCTACGCAACCATTTGTGGCAATGCCAGATACTTAAACCACTGAGTGAGGCCAGGGATAGAACCCACATCCTCATGGAGACTATGTTGGGTTCTTAACCTGCTGAGCCACAACAGGAACTCTTAGCCAATTCCTGAGACAGCAAAGGGTCCACCCAGAAACATTCCTTTGACATGCAACTAACCAACCCAGAGCTAGACCTGGCCTTAACCCACCCTTTTTGGTCTTTTTAGGGCTGCACCTCAGCATATGGAGGTTCCCAGGCTAGGGGTCAAATCCGAGCTACAGCTGCCAGCCTACACCACAGTCACAGCAATGCCAGATCCTTAACCCACTAAGCGAGGCCAGGGATTGAACTCGCAACCTCATGGTTCCTAGTCAGATTCGTTGACCACTGAGCCACAACAGGAACTCCTGGGTTCATAAAATTTTCTCCTGAAAATCTTTATCTCAGGGACGGTTCTGCCAATTTCTCCATAGCGCCAAGTGCCTCGTTCCTAATCTCTTCCCTGAATTCATTCCAGGGTGTACTGTATGTCAGTGACTGCAACAGCTAGTGATTCGATTCTGGTAGAACCAGCTGGCAAGCCACATTTCTTAGCTGGCATTCCTTAAGAGCAAATATATCCTGACTCTATCACCTTACACCAGCCATAATGGCCATCACCAAAAGGTCTACAAACAGTAAGTGCTGGAGAGGGTGAGGAGAAAAAGGATCCCTATTACACTGTTGGTGGGAATGCAAATTGGTGCAACCACTGTGGAAAACAGTATGATGCTTTAGAAAACTAAAAATAGAATTACCATTTGATGCAGCAATCCCACTCCTGGGCATCTATCCAGAGAAAACCATGACTCAAAAAGACACATATACTCCAATGTTCATTGCAGCACTCTATACAATAGCCAAGTCACGGAAACAACCTAAATGCCCATCGACAGAGGAATGGATAGGGAAGATTTGGTACATATACACAATGGAATACTACTCAGCCATTAAAAGGAATGAAATAACAGCATTTATAGCAACATGGATAGACCTAGAAATTATCATGAGAATTGAAGTAAGTCAGACAATGAGACACCAACACCAAATGCTACCACTTACATGTGGAATCTAAAAACAGGACACAGTGAACTTCTTTGCAGAACAGATACTGATTCACAGACTTTGGAAAACTTATGGTTTCCAAATGAGACAAGTTGGGGGGTGGGGGATGTACTGAGCGTTTGGGGATAGGAATGCCATAAAATTTGGTTGTGATGATTTTTGTATACCTATGAATGTAATAAAATTCCATAAGTAATTAAAACATAAAAATAAAAATAAAATCATTAGAAAAGGCACAAAAAAGAGAGACAAATATATCCTGACTCAGAAATTTCAATTAAGAGTCATTCACAGGGGAGTTCCCTTCTGGCTCAGCAGAAACTAATCTGACTAGCACCCACAAAGATGCAGGTTCAATCCCTGGCCTTGCTCATTGGGTTAAGGATCCGGTGTTGCTGACAGCTGTGGTGTTGGTTGCAGATGCAGCTCAGATCTGATGTTGCTGTGCCTATGGTGTACGCCAGCAGCTGTAGCTCCCACTGGACCCCTAGCCTGAACATCCATATGCTGAAAATGCAGCCCTACAAAGAAAAAAAAAAAGACAATCCACAGTTCTCACTACAAACTTTTAACAACCTCAAGGCTTTTTGTCTTTATAATTCCCTGATTCTTTCTCATCCCCAGAACATTCTTTCAGGGTTACCCAAATCTGTGTCTCCTGAATTGCAATTTGTTTTTTTTTTCCCCTTAGTAGGGCCACACCTGCAGCATATAGCAGTTCCCAGGCTAGGGGTCAAACCAGAACTGCAGGTGCCAGCCTATACCATAGCCACAGCAATGCCAGATCTGAGCCACATCTGGGACCTGTGCAGCAGCTTGAGGCAATGCCAGATCCGTAACCCACTGAGCAAGGCCAGGGACTGAACCCATATCCTCATGGATACTAGTTGGGTTCTTAACCCACTGAGCCACAAAAGGAATTCCCTGAATCGCAATTCAGGGACCCCAAATAAACTCTTATTTGCAGCCTCCTTCATTATTTTTTGGATGACAGAGGTCACCAGTGGAAAGGACACTGCCTCATATGACATCACCCCTGTCCAAGACTTGCATTCAGAAATGACCTCACCCCCTGCACTGGAGACAACTTTGTCCTGACATTAAAACCTCTGCCTCAATGACCCTACAGACTGCGTCTCCCAAAGCACAAACTGGACATAAGGCATTTACTGCTTTTTTCCCCCTTTAATATTAGGAATTCCATTATGTTTCTGAGCTCACAGTCTCCTTAGCCCATGATCCTGGTATATTCCTTTGTCTCTGCTAAAATGGACACCCTCATACTCCTATACTTACAGAGATATATCTGCCAAAGGTTACTACTATCTTCACCGTCCTGAAAATTAACGAAGACTACACTTTCCCCAGGAGGCACACGCCTATTATCAGTCAACCCCTCAACCCCTGATAAGAGACCCTCACTGCCCAGTGCCTTCTCCTACTACTCTCCTCCAGCTTTCCACCATGACCTCCACAACCACCCTTATCTTTAACTACACACAAGTACTATTAATCTTGACATAAGTTGCATGTACTAACTTACCATTTCATACACTCTGATAGGAGAAATTTTCACATACTGAGGATAGGGAAGTCATTTTGGTGTATACATGATTTACCTTGAACTTTTTGTTAACAAAAACACTCTAGGAGTTCCTGTCATGGCGCAGCAGTCAACAAATCCAACTAGGAACCATGAGGTTGCAGGTTCAATCACTGGCTTTGCTCAGTGGGTTGACGATCTGGCATTGTCGTGAGCTGTGGTGTAGGTCACAGACGCAGCTTGGATCTGGTGTTGCTGTGGCTGTGGTGTAGGCTGGCAGCTGTAGCTCGGATTCGACCCCTGGCCTGGGAACCCATATGCTGCAGGTGTGGCCCTAAAAAGAAAAAAAAAAACCCACTCTATTACATCCAAAAACAACACCCCAGAATATCCATTCTTTTCAGGTGTACATGGAATACTCTCTAGGACTGACCACATACTGGGGCACAAAAGTAACCTCAACAAATTTAATAGTATAGAAATTATCTCAAGCATCTTCTCTGACCACAACGGCATGAAACGAAAAATCAACCACAGGAAAAGAAATGAGAAAAAAGCAGACTACATGGAGACTAAACAACATGATACTAAAAAACAATGGGGAAATCAAAAAGGAAATTAAAAAATACCTTGAGACAAATGTCAATGAAAACACACAAAAATCTATGGGATGCTGCAAAAGCAGTTCTTAGAAGGAATTTCATAGAGACACACATCTTCAAAAAACAAGAAAAATCTCAAATCCACAAAATAAATCACCACCTAAAAGAATTAGAAAAAGAAGAACAAACATAACCTAAAGTCAGCAACAGAAAGAAAACCATAAACCTGAGAGGAAATCAATAAAACAGAGGATATGGAGTTCCCGTCATGGTGCAACAGAAACAAATGCAACCATGAACCATGAGGTTTTGGGTTCGATCCCTGGCCTCACTCAGTGGGTTGGGGATCCAGCGATGCTGTGAGCTGTGGTGTAGGTCGCAGACGCGGCTCAGATCCTGCTTGCATTGCTGTGGCTGTGGCATAGGCCGGCAGCTGTAGCTCCAATTGGACCCCTAGCCTGGGAACCTCCATATGCTGCGGGTGCAGCCCTAAAAAAAAAAAAGGCAAAAAATACAATAAAAAATAAAGGATAAAAAACAATACAAACAATAAAATCAGGAGCTAGTTCTTTGAAAGGGTAAACAAAATTGACAAACCTCTGGCCAGATTCACCAAGAAGAAAAGAGAATAAAATAAATGAAAAAGGAGAAATCTCAATTGATAATGCAGAAATACAAAAAAAAATAAGAGAATACTATGAACAATTATATGCCAACAAATTTGACAACCTAGAATAAACTGACAACTTTCTAGAGACATACAGCCCGCCAAAACTGAATCAAGAAGAAATAGGTCAATTAACAGAGCAGTCACTAGAAATGAGACTGAATATGTAATAAAAACACTCCCTATAAACAAAAGCCCAGGACCAGACGGCTTCACAGGTGAATTCTACCAAACATACAAAGAACTTACACCCATCCTTCTTAAACTTTTCCAAAAGACTGAAGAAGAAGGAACACTCCCAAAGATATTGTATGAAGCCATCATCACCCTAATACCAAAACCAGACAAAGATACCACCAAAAAACAAAATTACAGGCCACTATCCTTATGAATATAGATACAAAAATTCTTGACAAAATTTTAACCGACCAAACCCAGCAACATATAAATAAAGATCATACACCATGACCAAGTGGGATTCATCCTACAAGGATGAGTTCACCACATGCAAGGATGGTTCAACATATGCAAATCAATCAACATCATACACCACATTAACAAAAGAAAAGTCAAAAACCACATGATCATCTCAATAGATGCAGAAAAAGCATCTTCCTTTTTTCTTTTTTATTCTCTTTTTTTTTGTCTTTTTTGCCTTTTCTAGGGCCGCACTCGTGGCATATGGAGGTTCCCAGGCTAGGGGTCTAACAGGAGCTGTAGCCACCGGCCTACGCCACACCCACAGCAACATGGGACCCAAGCCGCGTCTGCCACCTACACCACAGCTCACGGCAACACCAGATCCTTAACCCACTTAGCGATGCCAGGGATGGAACCCACAACCTCATGGTTCCTATTCGGATTCGTTAACCACTGAGCTACAAAAGGAACTCCATCTTCCTTTTTTCTTTTGCTTTTTAGGGCCGCACCCACAGCAAAATCCAATATCCATTCATAATAAAAACTCTTACAGATGGAGCAAACCTTAACATAATAAAAGCCACTTATGACAAACCCACAGCCAAGATGATACTCAACAGAGAAAAGCTGAAAGCCTTCCTGCTAAAATCTGGAATAAGACAAGGACGCCCACTCTCACCACTTTTATTCAACATATTATTGCAAGTCCTAGCCACAGCAAAAGAAGTAAAAGGTATCCAAATTGGAAGAGAAGAGGTAAAATTGTCACTCTACACAGATGACTATATATAGAAAACCCTAAGGACTCCACAAAAAATCTACTTGAACTGATCAATGAATTCAGCAAAGTAGCAGGATACGGAGTTCCTGTCATGGCTCAGTGGTAATGAACCCCACTAGGATCCATGAGAATGAAGGTTCAATCCCTGGCCTCACTCAGTGGGTTAAGGATCTGGTGATTCCATGAGCTGTGGTGTAGGTCACAGATGCGGCTCAGATCTTGCACTGCTATGGCTGTGGTGAGGGCCAGCAGCTGTAGCTCCTATTCAAGCCCTAGCCTAGGAACTTCCATATGCCGAGAATGGGGCCCTAAAAAGTTTAAAATAAAAAAAAAGTAGCAGGACGCAAGATTAACATCAAAAATAGGCTGCATTTCTATACACTAACAATGAAACATTAAAAAGGAATATAAATGAGTTCCCATTGTGGCTCAGAGGAAATGAATCCGACTAGTAACCATGAGGTTGCAAGTTCGAACCCAGGCCTCGCTCAGTGGATTAAAGATCTGGCGTTGCTGTGAGCTGTGGTGTAGGTCGCAGACACAGCTTGGATCCTGTGTTGCTGTGGCCTAGGCATAGGCATTGCTATGGCTGTAGCTCCAATTCGACCCCCTAGTCTGGGACCCTCCATATGCCATGGGTGCAGCCCTAAAAAGCAAAAAAAAGAAAAAAGAAAAGAAAAGAAGATATAAAAAGTCAATACCTTTTAAAATTGCATGCCCAAAAATTAAATGCCCTGGAAGAAACCTGACCAAGGAGGTGAAAAACTTATACACTGTGAACTATAAAACATTAATCAAGGAAATTAAAGAGGATTCAAAGAAATGGAAAGATATTCCATGCTCCTGGATTGAACACTTAACATCATTAATATGGCCATACTACCCAAAGAAATCTACAGATTTAATTCAATCCCTATCAAATTAACCATGACATTTAACAGAACTAGAACAAACAATTCAAAAATGTATATGGAACCATAAAAGACCCAGAATTGCCAAAGCAATCCTGAGGAACAAAATCCAAGCAGGAGGCATAACTCTCCCAGATTTCAGACAATATTACAAAACTACAGTAATCAACACCGTGTGGTATTGGCACAAAAACAGACCTATAGACCAATGGAACAGAATAGACAAGCCAGAAACAAACCCTGACACCTATGGTCAATTAATCTTCAACAAAGGAGGCATGAACATAAAGTGGGAAAAAGACAGTCTCTTCAGCAAGAAGTGTACAGCTGCATATAAATCAATTAAACTAAAACACACCCTCACACCACGCACAAATATAAACTCAAAATGGCTTAAAGACTTAAACATTAAGACAAGACACCATAAAACTCCAAGGAGACAACACAGGCTAAACATTCTGACATCAACCATACAAATGTTTCTCAAGCCAATAGAAATAAAAACAAAAATAAACCAGTGGGACCTAATCAAACTTACAAGTATTTGCACAGCAAAGGAAATCATTAAAAAAAAAAAAAAGGACAACCTGCGGAATGGGAGAAGACAGTTGCAAATGATGCAACCAACAAGAGCATAATCTCCCAAATACACAAACAATTCATACAACTCAACAGCAAGAAAACAAGCATCTCAATTGAAAAATGGGCAGAAGACCTGAATGGACACTTCTCCAAAGAAGACATACAGATGGCCAACAGGCACATGAAAAAATGCTCAATATCACTAATTATTAGAAAAATGCAAATCAAAACTACAATGAGGTAACACTTCATACAGGTCAGAATGGCCATCATTAATAAGTCTACAAATAACAAATGCTAGAGAGGGTGTGGAGAAAAGGGAACGCTTCTACACTGTTGGTGGGAATGCAAACTGGTACAACCACTAATGGAAAAAAGTATGGAGGTTCCTCAGAAAATTAAAAATAGAACTACCATATATGATTCAGCAATCCCACTCCTGGGCATATATCCAGACAAAACCCTCACTGAAAAAGATACATGCAGCCATATGTTCACTGCAACACTACTCACAATAGCCAAGACACGCAAAAAACCTAAATCCCCACAGACAAATGAATAGATTAAGAAGATGTGGTACATGGACACAATGAAATACTGCTAAATATTTGATCACCTGATGCTTTCTATTGAAAGATTAATTATTAAAAAGGGGAACTGATTAAATAAAATTTACATTTTAAGAAAAAACAAAATTTAAATATAAAAATTCTCTCTGCTTCTTTGGGCCACTTCTCCCCTTTTTTTGTGCAGTGTGCATCTACACTATACATTAACCATAACCCTCCAAGACAGTAATGCCTGCTCAATCATAAAGAGCAATTTTCGGATGGGATTAAGATGGTGGAATAGAAGGACTGGAGCTCAACTTCTCTCATAAAAACAACAAAATTACAACCAAATGCTCAGCAACCTTCAACCAAATGGACTGGAAACTTTCAAAAAGATATTCTACTCCAGAAGACAAAGAGGAGACCACATTAAGAGGCAGGAGGGGTGATCACACAATGTAAGCAACCCCATACCTCCCGGGTGGGAAGCCCCACAGACTGGAAAGTAACTATCACAGAGACTCACCTACAGGACTGAGAGTCCTGCCCCACGTCAAATCCCCACGCCTGAGGACCTGGCACAGGGAGAAAGAGCCCCCAGAGCATCTGGCATTGAAGGCCAGTGGGGGCTTGTGTGCAGGAGCTCCACAGGACTGGGGGAAAAGGAGACCCCATTCTTGAAAGGCACACACAGACTTTCACATGCACCAGGTCCCAAGGCAAAGCAAAGTCTCCACAGAAATCTGGGTCAAACCTGACTGCAATTCCTGGAGGATATCCAGGGAAAACAGGAAGGAATGTGGCTTGTTGTGGGGGAAAGGAATTGGAGGCAAAGCTCTTGGGAACGTTCATCAGCCTGCATTTCTCTGGAGGGGGCCATTTTTTGGAAAATCTAGCCCCTCCCATCAGCGCTGAGAAGCCCCAGGCCAAACAATAATCCAGGTGGGATCACAGCCCCACCCATCACTAAACAGGCTGCCTAAAGACCCCTCAGGCACAGAGCCAGCCTCTAATCTCACCCAGAGACAAAGCCCCATCCACCAGAGGGATAGGAATCAGCCCCACCTACCAGTGAGCAGGCACCAGTCCCTTCCAACAGGAAACCTACAGCAAGCCCCTCCCCCACCAACTTCAGCCACAGGGGAGGCAAACACCAGAAGTAAGAGAGGCTACAACTCTATCATCTGCAAAAAGGTCACCACACCAAAAACCTAGAAAAATGAAAAGACAGAAAACCATAACTCAGATAAGGGAAAAAGAAAAAAAAAAACCATAAAAACAGCTCAGGGATGAGAAGATTATCAGCCTCCCGGAAAAAGACTTTAGACTGTTGATGCTGAAGATGATGTAAGACATTGGAAATAGACTGGAGGCAAAGATTGATAATTTACAGGAAACACTGAGCAAAGAAACACTGAACAAGATATAAAAATTAATCAAGAAGAGATGCAAAATACAATAACTGAAATAAAAAATTCATTAGAAGCAGCCAACAGCTGGAGTTCCCATCGTGGCTCAGTGGTTAACGAATCCAACTAGGAACCATGAGGTTGCGGGTTCGATCCCTGGCCTTGTTCAGTGGGTTAAGGATCCGACATTGCTGTGAGCTGTGGTGTAGGTTGCAGATGTGGCTCAGATCCTGCATTGTTGTGGCTGTGGGGTAGGCTGGCAGTTACAACTCCTGTTAGACCCCTAGCCTGGGAGCTTCCATATGCCACGGGAGCAGCCCTAGATAAGGCAAAAAGACAAAAAAGGGGGGGGGAACAGCCAATAGTAGAAGACAGGAGGCAGAAGAACGAATAAGTGAGGTGGAGGACATATTAGTGGAAATCACTAATGCAGAACAGAAAAGAGATAAAAGATTGAAAGGAAATGAAGAGACTCTCAGAGAACTTGGGGATAATGTTAAGCACACCAGCATCCGTACTATTTGGGTGCCAGAGGGAGAAGAGAGAGAGAAGGGGACAGAAAAAATATTTGAAGAAATAACAGCCAAAAACTTCCCTAACATGGGAAAGGAACCACGCACTCAAATAGAGGAAGTGCAACAAGTACCATATAAAATAAACCCAAGGAGGAACACCCCAAGACACATATTAATCAAAATGACCAAATTTAAAGACAAAGAGAAAATAATGAAAGCAGCTAGGGAAAAGAAACAAATGACATACAAGGGAACTCCGATAAGGTTATCCGCAGATTTTTCAGCTGAAACTCTGCAGGCCAGAAGGGAGTGGCATGACATACTTAATGTGATGAAAGGAAAAAACTTCCAGCCAAGATTACTTTACCCAGCAAGGCTCTCATTCAGATTTGAAGGAGAAGTCAAAACCTTTGCAGATAAGCAATAGCTAAGAGATTTCTGCAACACGAAACCAGCTCTACAACAAATACTAAATGAACTTCTCTAGGCAGAAAAGAAAAGGCCACAACCAGAAACAAAAATACCACAAATGACAAGGCTCACCAGTAAAGGCACATATACAGTAAAGATACTAAATCATCCTTACACAATTGTGCTACCAAAGTAAGAAATCGTGAGAAGAGAGCACAAATGCACGACACTGGAGATGCACTTGCAATTACGAAACCAACAACTTAAAACAACCTTGTTTATATATAGACTCCTATGTCAAAACTTCAGGGTAACTGCAAACCAAAAATCTACAATTGATAACACAAAACAAATAAGAAAAATCAACTCAAATACAACAAAAAGATAGTCATCAAACCACAAGAGGAGAAAACAAGAGAATAAGGGAAGAAAAAAGAGCAACAAAAATCCAAAACAGTGAATAAAATGGCAATAAGAACATACATATCAATAATTACCTTAAATGTTAATGGACTGAATGCCCCAACCAAAAGACACAGACTAGCTGAATGGATACAAAAACAAGACCATATATATATATGCTGTCTTCACGAGACCCACTTCACTTTTAGGGACACATACAAATTGAAAGTGACAGAACAGAAGGAAATATTCCATGCAAACGGGAATCAAAAGAAAGCCGGAGTAGCAATACTCATATCAGACAAAATAGACTTTAAAATGAAGAACATTTTAAGAGACAAGGAAGGACACTACATAATGATCAAAGGATCAATCCAAGAAGAAGACATAACAATTTTAAATATCTATGCACCCAACATAGGATCACCACAATATATAAGACAACTGCTAACAACCTTAAAAGGAGAAATCAACAATAACACAATCATAGTGGGGGACTTTAACACCTCACTTACAGCAATGGATAGATCATCCAGACAGAAAATCAATAAGAAAACACAGGCCCTGAATGAAGCATTAGACCAGATGGACTTAATAGATATTATTTATAGGACATTCCATCCAAAAGCAACAGAATACACACTCTTCTCAAGTGCGCATGGAACATTCTCTAAGACTGATCACATCCTGGGCTACAAATCAAGCCTCGGTAACTTTAAGAAAATTGAGATCACATCAAGCATCTTTTCTGACCACAATGCTATATGACTGGAAACCAACAACAAGAAAAAAATGGCAAAAAATACAAACACGTGGAAACTAAACAACATGCTACTAAACAACCAATGGATCACTGAAGAAATAAAAGAGGAAATTAAAAAATACCTAGAAGGAAATGACAACAAAGACATGACACTCCAAAACTTCTGGGATGCAGCAAAAGCAGTTCTAAGAGGAAAGTATATAGCAATACAAGCCTACCTCAGGAAAAAAGAAAAAGCTCAAAAAAACAACCTAACTTGACATCTAAAGCAGCTAGAGAGGGAAGAACAAACAAGACCTAAAGTTAGTAGAAGAAAAGAAATCATAAAGAGCAGAGCAGAAATCAATGAAATAGAAACGAAGAAAACCATAGAAAAGATCAATGAAACTAAAAGCTGGTTCTTTGAAAAGATCAACAAAATTGATAAACCCTTAGCCAGACTTAGCAAGAAAAAAAAAAAACAAGAGGACACAAATCAATAAAATTTGAAATGAAAAAGAAGTAACAACGGACATCACAGAAATACAAAGGATCATAAGAGACTACTATATGCAATTAAACGGCAATAAAATGGAAAACCTAGAGGAAATGGACAAATTCTAAGAAAAGTACCATCTTCCAAGACTAAACCAAGATGAAATAGAAAATATGAATAGACCATCACAAGTTCTGTAACTGAAACTGTGATTTAAAAACTTCCAACAAACAAAAGTCCAGGACCAGATGGCTTCACAGGCGAATTCTATCAAACATTTAGAGAAGAGCTAACACCTATCCTTCTGAAACTATTCCAGAGGAAGGGACACTCCCAAACTCATTCTATGAGGCAACCATCACCCTGATACCAAAACCAGACAGAGGTACCACGAAAAAAAAAGAAAGAAAGAAAATTACAGGCCAATTTCACTGATGAACATAGATGCAAAAATCCTCAACAAAATACAAGCCAACCAAATCCTACAATACATTAAAAGGATTGTACATCATGATCAAGTGGGATTTATCCCAGGGATGCAAGGATTCTTCAATATCTGCAAATCAATCAGCGTGATACACCAAGTTAACAAACTGAAGAATAAAAACCATATGATCCTCTCCATAGATGCAGAAAAAGCCTTTGACAAAATCCAACACCCATTTCTGATAAAAACCCTTCAGAAACTGGGCATAGCGGGAACCTACCTCAACATAACAAAGGCCATCTATGACAAACCCAGAGCTCACATCATTCTCAATGGTGAAAAGCTGAAAGAATACCCCCTGAGACCAGGAACAAGACAAGGATGTCCACTCTCACCACTACTATTCAACATAGTTTTGGAATCCATAGCAATCAGAGAAGTAAAAGAAATAAAAAGAATCCAAATTGAAAAGGAAGAAGTAAAACTATCACTTTTTGCAGATGACATAATACTATATCTAAAGAATCCTAAAGACTCTACCAGAAAACTTTTAGAGCTCATCAATAAATTTGGCAAAGTCACAGGATACAAGCTTAATACACAAAAAATCAACTGCATTTCTATGTACTAACAATGACAGATCAGAAAGAGAAATTAGGGAAACAATCCTGTTTACCATCACATTAAAAAGAATCAAATACTTAGGAATAAACCTACCTAAAGAGACAAAAGACCTGTACTCTGAAAACTATAAGATGCTGAGGAAAGAAATCAAGGATGACATGAACAGATGGAAAGACATACCATGCTCTTGGATTGGAAGAGTCAATATTATCAAAATGACTATACTACCCAAGGCAATCTACACATTCAATGCAATCCCTATCAAATTACCAAGGACCTTTTTCACAGAACTAGAACAAAGTATTTCAAAGTTTGTTTGGAAGCACGAAAGACCCAGAATAGCCAAAGACATCCTGAAAAAGAAAAATGGAGCTGGAAGAATCAAGCTCCCTGACTTCAGACTACGCTACAAAGCTACAGTCATCAAAACCGTATGGTACTGGCACAAAGACAGAAATATAGACCAGTGGAACAGGATAGAAATCCACACACCTATAGTCAACTAATCTATAAAAAAGGAGGAAAGAATATACAGTGGAGAAAAGACAGCCTGTTCAATAAGTGGTGCTGGGAAAACTGTAAAAAAATGAAATTAGAACACTTGCTAACACCATGCACAAAAATAAACTCAAAATGAATTAAAGATCTAGATTTAAGACCAGATACTATAAAACTCTTAGAGGAAAACAGAGGCCAAACATTCTCTGACATAAATGACAGCAACATCTTCTCAGATCCATGTGTCAGAGTAATGATGATAAAAAGAAAAATAAACAAATAGGACTTAATTAAACTTAGAAGTTTCTGCACAGCAAAGGAAACCCTAAACAAAACGAAAACACAACCCACAGAATGGGAGAAAACATCTGCAAATGAATCGACTGACAAGGGATTAATCTCCAAAATTTACAAACACCTCCTACAGCTCAATACCAAAAAAACCCAACAACCCCATCAAAAAATGGGCAGAAGATCTAAACAGACAGTTCTCCAAAGAAGACACACAGGTGGCCAAAAAACACATGAAAAGATGTTCAACATCACTCATTATTAGAGAAATGCAAATCAAAACCACTATGAGGTACCACCTTACGCCAGCCAGAATGGCCATCATCAAAAAGTCTACAAACAATAAGTGCTGGAGAGGGTGTGGAGAAAAAGGATCCCTATTACACTGTCGGTGGGAATGCAAACTGGTGCGACCACTGTGGAAGACAGTATGGAGATTCCTCAGAAAACTAAAAATAGAATTACCATTTGATGCAGCAATCCCACTCCTGGGCATCCATCCAGAGGAAACCATGACTCGAAAAGACACACATACTCCAATGTTCATTGCAGCACTCTATACAATAGCCAAGTCATGGAAACAACCTAAATGCCCATCGACAGAGGAATGGATAGGGAAGATCTGGTACATATACACAATGGAATATTACTCAGCCATTAAAAGGAACGAAATAACCACATTTATAGCAACATGAATGGACCTAGAAATTATCATGCAAAGTGAAACCAGTCAGACAATGAGACACCAGCATCAAATGCTACCACTTACATGTGGAAACTAAAAAAAGGACACAATGAACTTCTTTGCAGAACAGATAATGTCTCACTGACTTTAGAAAACCTATGGTTTTCAAAATAAGACAAGCTGGGGATGGGGGGATGCACTGAGGGTTTGGGATGGTAATGCTATAAAATTGTGTTGTGATGATTTTTGTACACCTATAATTGCAATAAAATTCATTAAGTACTGGGGGAAAAAAAAGAAAACTAAAAATACAGTTGCCATTTGATCCAGCAATCCCACTCCTGGGCATCTATCCAAAGAAAACCATGACTCGAAAAGACACATGTACTCCAATATTCATTGCAGCACTCTATACAATAGACAAGTCAGGAAACAACCTAAATGCCCATCTACAGAGGAATGGATAGAGAAGATGTGGTACATATACACAATGGAATATTACTCAGCCATTAAAAGAAACAAAATAACATTTATAGCAACATGGATGGACCTAGAAATTATCATGCAAAGTGAAACCAGTCAGACAATTAGACACCAGCATCAAATGCTACCACTTACATGTGGAATCTAAAAAGGACACAATGAACTTCTTTGCAGAACAGATACTGACTCACAGACTTTGGAAAACTTAAAGTTTCCAAATGAGAGAAGTTGGGGGGTGGGGGATGCACTGAGGGTTTGGGATGGAAATGCTATAAAATTTGGTAGTGATGATTTTTGTACACCTATAATTGTAATAAAATTAAGTAATAGAATAAATAAATAAATAAATAAATAGCAATTTTCTTCTGATTCCAGTAACTTAACTCCTTAGAAGATAACAACCCTTTCTCAACCATGTGAGGAGTCACAATTACCCACCACTCACCTTGTATGTTCATATTTGGACTGGGTAAAATTTCAGGATGTCATTTTCATGTATATTTCTTTGTCTTGAAAATGTGTATAACTGTGCTTTGACTTATAACAGGTAGAACAGTCCTTAGAGCTTTCTGAAAAACTGTCCCCTGATAAGAATCCTCAGGTTTGTTTGAATAAAATTGTCTCTTTCTTTCCTAAACTACTGATTAGCTTTTACAGACAAAATGTACATCTTCAAATTTCTTTCCAACTAAAACAGGCTGCATCATTTTGTCTTCCACTAAACCTACATAGGCAGGTATACTGAGGAATGAGTAGCATGTTAATTAAGGACTTGGCTTAGCCCCTTAAATGGAGTAGGATTTTCCAAGATTTACATAAGCTTTGAGTAATTTTACACATATCAATTAAAATAAAAATGCAGGAGTTCCCTGATGGCTCAGTGGGCTAAGGATCCAGCACTGTCACTGCTATGGCACAGGTTCAATCCCTGGCCCAGCAACTTCCATGCTGCAGGTACAGCCATAAACAAACAACAAGCAAACAAATATTGAATTGCTTTTTCCTCACATCCATTAGAATAGGAATTTATTTGCCTTAGGAACACTACAGCATTTTAATAGTCTAAGCTCTCCAGGGACATGCATGCAGAAAAAATGATCTAAAAATGAAAAACTCAACTGAGAATTTAAACACATCTCACAGCTTGGGGTTCTCTTGCCCAAAAGGAACGTAAAGTCTATTTGTTTCCACAGTTTTCTTGCCTTAATCACACAGTATCTCTCAATCTACTGACATTTTCATCCTAAGAAACTAAAAATGTTACATACCCACATAGAGGAAAAAATTACAAAGGGAAACCAGTTAAAGAACACCACTGTTGTGGCTCAGCAGGTTAGAATCCAACTAGTGGTGCAACCACTGTGGAAAACAGTATGGAAATTCTCTAGAAAGCTAAAAATAGAATTACCATTTGATGCAGCAATCCCACTCCTGGGCATCTATTCAGAGAAAATCATGACTTGAAAAGACACATGTACTCCAATGTTCATTGCAGCACTCTATACACTAGCCAAGTCACGGAAACAACCTAAATGCCCACTGACAGAGGAGTGGATAGGGAAGATGTGGTACATACCCACAATGGAATATTACTCAGTCATTAAAAGAAACGAAATAACATTTATAGCAACATGGATGGACCTAGAAATTATCATGCGAAGTGAAACCAGTCAGACAATGAGACACCAACATCAAATGCTACCACTTATATGTGGAATCTAAAAAAAAAGGACACAATGAACTTCTTCGCAGAATAGATACTGACTCACAGACTTTGGAAAACTTATGGCTCCAAATGAGACAAGTTGAGGGGTGGGGGGATGCACTGAGGGTTTGCGATGGAAATGCTATAAAATTTGGTTGTGATGATTTTTGTATACCTATAACTGTAATAAAATTCATTAAGTAATTTAAATAAATTAAATTAAAAAAATCCAACTAGTATCCTGGCCTCTCTCAGTGGGTTAAGGATCTGGCATTGTCACAAGCTGTAGCATAGCATGCAGATGCGGCACAGATCTGGCATTGCTATGGCTGTGGTGTAGGCCTTGGAGCTCCGATTCAACCCCTATCCCAGGAACTACCATATGCCACAAGTGCAGCCCTAAAAAGAAAGAAAAGAAAGTAAGAAAGTCATAAAAAAAATTTTTTTAAAGAGTTAAAGACACCAATATTCAATAGATAAAGGAATCCAAAGAGGAAACCCACAAACATTCAAACAAGATGAGACAAGCAACTTGTTTCCCCAACAATAAAAAAAGAAAACCCACATTTAGGAGTTCCCATTGTGGCTCTGCTGGTCAGTAATGAATTGCACTAGTATCCATGAGGATGTGGGTTCAATCCCTGGCCTTGCTCAGTGGGTTAAGGATCCCGCACTTCCATGAGCTGTGGTGTAGGTCGCAGACGTGGCTTGGATCCCACGTTGCTGTGGCTGTGACGTAGGTCGGCAGCTATAGCTCCAATTTGACCCCTAGCCTGGAAACTTCCATGTGCCACAGTTGCAGCCCTAAAAAGACAAAGAGGAGGACCAAGGAAGATGAAGATGACAAAGAAGATGAAGATGATGAAGACAAAGAAGAAGAGGAGGAAAAAGAAAGAAAACCCATATTCACAAGGTTAAACACCTTCTCAAGCTTGGGGTCCAGATTCTCCCTGGAAGGAGGGTGGGACACCTAAGCAGCCACAGGAATGAACTCTGGAAGTTCCAAGTGCCCTCTTCTCACTGAAGAATAACGGCAATTCTCCACCTCTAGGGCTTCCATTTTCACGAGAGGCAATTCTCAGCAGGATTCTGTTTAAGAACTCCTGACTTTCACAGACTTTCTCAATGTGCACAGATTACACTCTGAGCACGCCTACACCACAGCTGGGAAACTCAAACCTAATGTCTAAAGCAGGCCCAAGAAAACCACAGTTACAACTTCAGAAAGGGTACCGCTCCCACCCCCCACTCCCACGTGCATCCCCGCTTTCCAGGCAGGTGTAGTTGTTCTCAGCATCAAGTCTCCTTCTGTGGTGGGTGTGAGCAGCTGGGACACTTGCAGGGAGAGGCGCTCCAGGAGGATTAACGGAGCCTTCAGGTAGTTGCCTCTGCAGCCTCAAGGAGGCCTTAGCTGGAATTGATGACCATAAGCCTTTGCTCCCCACTGGAGGTGCTCTGGATCACCACTAATTTCCCTTTTTTTTTTCTTCTTTTTACGGCCACACCTGCAGCGTATGAGGTTCCCTGGGCAGAGGTCGAATAGGAGCTGCAGCTGGGGCCTATGCCACAGCCACGGCAACATCGGATCCTTAACCCACTCAGTGAAGCCAGGGATCAAACCCACATTCTCAGGGACACTATGTTGGGTTCTTAACCTGCTGAACCACAACGCTAACTCCAACCACTGATACTTGAAATGATACAACTCTAGTGTTTGAAGAACCAACAAATTCATTCAAACTCAGTGTTTATGTGGAAAGGACAGAAGAAAACCGTAAGCCACTTTTTCTAATTAAACCAGAAAACTCACAAATATCTATTATTTCAAAAAATGATGTCAGTTAATTATTATTTCCATGGCAATACATTGTAAACAATTTTTATATATGAACGCTTCTGGTTGTTGCAAGGCTAAGCCCAGGAATTCAATTTGAAATACCCCAAAGAACTGACCTCAGAAACTTACTACACATGCTCAAGGATAGAAAAAAGGGCAACAGAGATTTTTAACAAATGTGAAGTAATACTGGAATATTTCATTTTCTCTGAAAGTCACCCCTTTCCAGTGTCCGAAAATATTTTATACTGCTTTTAAAGCTCTACTGATTAAACAAAATTTACATTTACTGAAAAACAGGCTCAAATAAACCAATTAATATTTTCAGGGTGACAAACCCAGGGAGGGGCAATGCTGACGGGGCAGATCAGCCATGAGTTTCCCGCGAGGAAAGTCCACCCAAAGAACTTCCCATAGAAAAGACTGTGGAGGAAAAGGCACAAAGATTTCATGTAACACAGTCTCAGGCTGGTATTCCTGGCTTTCTCCTGTGTAAAATACCCACAGACAAAAAACAAATCTTTTAAAAAGCCATCCTTGGCTCTGTGGAAAAATAATTAAAATACTGAGTGTATTTGAAATGCCCCACAGAGAACAAATAGTTGATAACGACACTGTGATCGGAGCACGAAATTCTGCGTTTGAGAATGTGAGATAGGATCTGACACTCAGGCACTTACTGGCAGCCTAGCAAAGAGCTCTTGGATTTGAGTCCTGCTTCCCAACATTTGCAAAACTCAAGAGAAAACAAAACTGGGGCCCCAGAGACCACAGCTCTTCCCACTCACGAACCACGGAGACTGAGTCAAGGCTGTCCCTCGTTAACCATCTCCGTGCTCAGCGCACAAGCTGGAGCGGACGATGAGCTGGGGGAACGGTGCTACCCAGAGAAACTCCAGCCCCAAAACCTTAGTTGCCGCGCGCTGGACAGGACGGGACAGGACGAGACCCCCCACCCCACCCCGGGGTCCCGGCTGCCGGTCCTGCCCCCCACGCTGCGAGCCCCAGGAGACTATTGTCTGAGCGGCGCCCCTGGGGAACTCGGGTCCACAAACCGTGGAGCTGACCGCGGGGAGGTAAGGGTCCCGTCACGGCCGGTTTCGTCCAGCTCTTGCCTCTAGACGCCCCGTCTCGCACACTTACCTCTTCTCGGCTTCCAGCGTCCCCCGGAGTCACGACAGCTCCCACGACGGCTGCAGGTATCAGCGCAGCACAGGGAGAAGCCGAGCAACCTGGGGCAGTACTCCGCAGACAAGTCGCCGAGCCAAACCACCGGAGGTCTAAGCGAGTATGGACTTCCACGCCGCGGACGCAGCGTCGCTCCACCCACCTTTCCCAACGGCGTCCCTGATTGGACAGTTCTTAAAGCTCCGCCCCTTCGTGCCCAGGTCTCAGTCATCTGTAATTGAGTCCGGCTTCGGTCTGCTCCCCCCAGTAATATTTCATTTAACCAGAACTAGTGTTCGATCCCTGGTCTGACACTGCCGCTCCTGAAAGCGAGAAACAAGTGTGCACAGGGAATTATAGTGTCAGTTTCCAGATGGAGGGACGCCCTTGTCCAGAAAAGCAGGAACCCCCAGGCCAGGTCTGACTAGAACAGGTGGGCCTAATGTCCTACCAGAATCAGAGTCTTGGGATCGAAAATACTTCCAAGGGAGTTACCGTCGTGGCGCAGCGGTTAACGAATCCGACTAGGAACCATGAGGTTACGAGTTCGATCCCTGGCCTTGCTCAGTGGGTTGACGATCCGGCGTTGCCGTGAGCTGTGGTGTAGGTCACAGACGCGGCTCGGATCCTGCGTTGTTGTGGCTGCGGCGTAGGCCAGTGGCTACAGCTCCGATTGGACCCCTAGCCTGGGAACCCCCACATGCCGCAGGTGCGGCCCCAAAAAAATGACAAAAGGAAAAAAAAAATACTTCCAAGCCGCTCATGGAACTGTGACCTTTGATTACAAATACACTAAAAATTACCTGATCATACGTAATAGAGTCCGGCTCCATTTTCATCCTGGACGGTTGACAGCGTTTAGGCTCCCAGCCATTTGTTACTTTAAAGATCCCATGGCCTCCGCAGAACTTGGCTCTGGTGGGAAGTCCGAACGCACGCCCTAGGCCAGAATACAGGAACTCCTCTCAGACCAACCACAAGCTACGAAATGTGTTGAGTAAAACGCTCAAGTGTATATCTTACACTAAAAGGAAATTTCATTCGTTTTTTTTTTTTTTTAAGAACTTTGAAATGCAAACAACTACAATACCCCTAAGGTAGTAGAATTCCTTTTTTTCTCTCTTTTTTGGCTCTTGAGGCAAAAGGAAGTTCCCGGGCCAGGCATCAAGTCCTAGCCAGAGCTGAGACCTAGGCCACAGCTGTAGCAATCCTAGATCCTTTAACCCACTGCACCTGGCAGGAGATTGAACCAGCACCTCCACAGAAACAAGCCAGATCATTAACCCTCTGTGCCACAGCAGAAACTCCCAAATTCTAGTTTTCACTGATTAAAAAAAGAGGTGATTGGATTTCCCTGGTGGCCTAGCAAATTAAGAATCAGGTGTTGATAAAAAAAGAATCAGGTGTTGTAACTGCTGTGGTGTGGATTCAATCCCTGGCTCAGGGACTTCTATGACTCTGAGGGAGGCAAAAAAAAAAAAAAAAGGTTACTTAAATTGGGGATGTACCTGGAAACTCTTAATATGCTTAAGAGAGTGGATTAAAACTAATGAATTTTATTTATTTATTTATACAGCTTTGAGATGATATAATAAACATATTATACAGTGGACTCCTTTAAAGTTTACAGTCCGGTGGTTTCAGTATATTCACAGATACATGCAATCATCACCACAGCCAATTTTAAAACATTTTCATCACCTCAAAACTCCCTCCTGGGAGTTCCCCTTGTAGCTCAGCAGTGAACCTAACTGGTATCCATGAGGATTTAGGTTCCATCCCTGGCTTCATTCAATGGGTTAAGGATCGGGCATTGCAGTGAGCCGTGGTGTGGGTCACAGACTATGCTCCGATCCTACATTGCTGTGGTTGTGGCATAGGGCAGCAGCTGCAGCTCTAGTTTGACCCCTAGCAGCAAAAACAAAAATGAACAATAACAAAAAACTCCCTCCATCTTTAACTTCTCTTTACTTCCCACGTTTCTCCTCCAAGTGCCAGCCTCAGGCAGTTGCTGATCTAGTTTCTGCTTCTACAGATTTCACTGTTCTGGACTTTCCCTGTGAATGGAAGTATGTAATAAGTGATCTTTGTGATCAAATTAAGTCACTTAGCATAGTTTTTTCAAGGGGCATCATGCTGTAGCATGTATCAATAACTGATTTTTTAAATTTTGTGTTAAAACACACCTATAATAGTCTAAAAATAGTCATTTTAAGTATACTGATGCATTTCCTGGTGTTGTAGCAAGTTAAGGATTCAGCATGGTCATTGTTGTGGTTTGGGTCACTGCTATGATGTAGGTTCGATAGCTGGCTCAAGAACTTCCACATGCCATGGGTGTGGCCAAAAAGAAAAAAAAACTGATATTCCATATCCATTAGCCAGTAATCCCCCATTTCCCTCTTCGCCACTTCTGGCAACCCCCATTCTACCCTTTGTCTTTATGATTTTGTACTACCCTTAGTACCCTATACAGGTGGAATCATACATTATTTCTCCTTTTGTTACTGGCTTATTTCACTTAGCATGAGATCCTCAAGGTTGAGCTATAATGTAGCATATGTCAGAATGTCCTTACTTTTTTAAGGCTTACTGATAAGAAGGGACTTAAATGCTGTCATTTTCCTATTTGTGTTCTATATGCTATACAGCTTTTTTGTTCTGCATTTTACTGCATTACTGTCTTTATGTTTAGTGCGGGTTTTTTGTATTAAAATATTTAAATTTCTCTTTCATTGCCTTTTGTGTATATTCTATAGCTATTTTCATTATAGTTACCATGGAGATGACAATTAAAATACTAAAGTTGGGAGTTCCCGTCGTGGCGTAGTGGCAATGAATCCAACTAGGAACCATGAGGTTGCAGGTTTGATCCCTGGCCTCGCTCAGTGGGTTAAGGATCCGGTGTTGCCATGAGCTGTGGTGTATGTTGCAGATGCAGCTCAGATCCCACGTGGCTGAGGATGTGGTGTAGGCCGGGAGCTGCAGCTCTGATTAGACCCCTAGCCTGGGAACTTCCACATGCCGCGGGTATGGCCCTAAAATGGCAAAAAGACAAAAAAAATACAAAAATAGGGAGTTCCCTTAGTGGCTCAGTGGTTAACGAATCCGAGTAGGAACCATGAGGTTGCGGGTTCGATCCCTGGCCTTGCTCAGTGGGTTAAGGATCCAGCGTTGCCTTGAGCTGTGACGTAGGTTGCAGACGCGGCTCGAATCCTGTGTTGCTGTGGCTGTGGTGTAGGCTGGCAGCTACAGCTCCTGTTAGACCTCTAGCCTGGGAACCTCCACATGCCGCAGGTGTGGCTCTACATAAAAAGGCTAAATAAATAAATAAATAAATAAAATAAAATCCTAAAGCTGGAGTCCCCGTTGTGGCTCAGCATTAACAAAACCAACTAGTATCCATGAGGATGCAGGTCCAGTCTCTGGCCCTACTCCATGAGTTAAGGATCCGGCATTGCTGTGAGCTGTGGTGTTAGGCCAGTAGCTGCAGTTTCTCTTCAACCCCCAGCCTGGGAATTTCCATATGCCGCAGGTGAAACCCTAAAAAGACAAAAAAATCCTAAGGTTATCACATTCTAATTTGAATTTACACAGTTTAATAACATACAAAAACTCTTCTCCTTTATATCTCCTTCCCCAATCCTTTCCATTGTTGATGTCCCCAAATTATATATTTATACATTTTGTGTCCAAAAACATAAACTAGTAATTTAAAAAATTCATTAGTTTCTTGGGAGTTCCCTGGTGGGTGGTTAGGACCTGGCATTTTCACTGCTGTGGCCCAGATTCAATCCCTGGTCTGGGCACTGAGATCCCACATCAAGCCACTGTACACTGTGGTGAAAATAAAAAATAAAAATAAAATAAAAATAGGAGTTCCTGTCATGGCTCAGCAGGTTAAGAACTTGATGTTCTCTCTCTCAGGATGTGGGTTTGATCCCTGGCCTTGCTCAGTGGGTTAAGGATCTGGCATTACTGTGACCTGCCATATAGATTGCAGACACAGCTTGGATCTGGCATTGCTGTGGCTGTGGTGTAGGCCTGCAGCTGCAACTCCGGTTCAACCCCTATTCTGGGAACTTCCATATGCCACAGATGTGGCCATAAATATAAACAAACAAACAAACAAACAATTCATTAGTTTCTTAAATTATGTACAAAATAACATGGAGTTACAAACCAAAGCTACAACAACATTAGCTAATAACACTAATTTTTTAAGTATATTAGTCTCATAAACCATGTAGAAAATAAAGTGTAATTACAGGCTTTCCCTTTGTGACTCAGCAGAAATGAATCTGACCAGTATCCATGAGGATGCAGTTTTGACCCCTGGTCTTGCTCAGTGGATTGGGGATCTGACGTTGCCATGAGCTGTGGTAGAGGTCACAGACACGGCTTAGATCCCACGTTGCTGTGGCTGTGGCGTATACCAACAGCTGTAGCTCTGATTCAACCCCCAGCCTGCGAACTTCCATATGCATTGGGTGTGGCACTAAAAAGCAAAAAATAAAAATTAATAAAAATGGAATTACAAAGGGTTGTTATGGTAATAAATACCAGCTTTTCTAATTGTCCATGTATTTCTGTTTACTGAGATTCTTATTTCTTCATATGGCTTTAAGTTACTCTTTGGCTTTAAGTCCTCACCTGTTGGACTTTCTTTACCATTTCTTGCAGGAGGTCTAGTGATAATGAAGCACCTCTACTTTTGTTTACCTGAGAACGTCTTAATTTCTCCCGTACAATTAAGAACAGTTTTGCTAGATATAGGATTCTTGGTTGACAGGACTTTTTTTCTTTTTGTACTTTGAATTTATCAGCCTACTGATTACTGGTCCCCATAATTTCTAATGAGAATCTGCTGATCATCTCACTGATGATCTTTTGTATAAAATGAATTGCTTCAATGCTACAGCTTGCATGTGGAAACTAAAGAGACACAATGAACCTTCTTACAGAACAGACAATGACTCACAGACTTTGGAAAACCTTGGTTTTTCAAATAAGACAATCTGGGGGGGTGGGGGGATGCACTGGGGGTTTGGGATATGGAATCTGTAAAACTGACTTGTGATTATTTATGCACACCTATAACTGAAATAAAATCCATTAAGAGAAAAAAAAAGAGAGACAATTGCCACCATAAAATAAGGAACATTTCAGTGCCAAGAAAAAAAACTGTAATAGAAATAGTCATAAGAAATTTGTAGTAAAGAAATTCTTTTAAATTGAATATAAATTTAGTCACAAAAAAATAAAAATAAAAAATAAAATAAATAAATAAAATGAATTGCTTTTCTCTTGCTGCTTTCTCTTTGGCTTTTTTTTTTTTTTGGATTCTTTTTTTTCTTTTTTTGAACCCGCAACCTAATGGTTCCTAGTTGGATTCATCAACCACTGCGCCACAATAGAAACTCCTATGTGTCTTCATTTAATTTTTGAGCATCTTTAAGGACAATGTTTAAAGCTGAATAGTATTAATAATATATCCAACACATATCCAGAGTTTTAATTTCATTTTGTTTTTTTTTTGTCTTTTTGCCTTATCTAGGGCCGCACCCGTGGCATATGGAGGTTCCCAGGCTAGGAGTCTAACAGGAGCTGTAGCCACCGGCCTTTGCCACAGCCACAGCAACGCGGGATCCGAGCCGCATCTGCAACCTACACCACAGCTCACGGCAACGCCGGATCCTTAACCCACTGAGCGAGGCCAGGGATCGAACCCACAACCTCACGGTTCTTAGTCAGATTCGTTAACCACTGAGTCAGGACAGGAACTCCTTAATTTCATTTTGAATTAGTTTCAGTATTTTGTCTTCCTAAGAATTTGCCCATTTCATGTATGTGTTCTAATGTGCTATCATATGATTATTCTTTGTATTCCTTTATCATACTTTTAATTTAATTGTACTATTTTATATTCACTTTGATTCCTGTGATGTCTGAAGGAATGTCTCTTTCTTCTTTCTGGTTCAAGCGATTTGAGACTTATTTTTATCTTTGTCAATCTAGCTAAGATTTGTCAGTTATGCTGACTGTTTTGTTCAGTTATCAGCGGTACTTTTCTAGTGTAGTCTACCTACATGTACCAATTAGCCCCGCTTTAAGGGAACAGTTACAGAATGAGACCGAATCCTGGGATTATAGAACAGTTCCCCTCAACCCACACCTACTGCTGCATCCAGACGGCTTCTGCTTAATACCAATGGAATGCAATGAAAGAATTTTATGTTTCATACCTTATTTAAGATCTCAGTCCATTAGTGAGCCTGTGTCCCTGGGCTGTGACTTTCTTTGGCGTAATAAGAAAGATGTCCAGTCTTTGTCCCTGTAGGGACAAAAAAATTGCCCATGACTTCTGAAAGTGTTGTAGTTTTATCTTTTACATTTAAATATATAATAAATTGATTGTTTTCCATGGCCTTGAGGTGAATACAATGCATTTTTCCAATAAGATAATAGTTTGTCCCTGTCTCATGTATTAAAGTGTTTGTGATGTCTGCCACTGACCTGTAATGCCTGCTCTGTCTCTGACCACCTTTACATATTAAATGCCAGCTCATGGAAGACACTTGCTTTCCCTTTATCTATTTGTTGTTCTCTCTGCTGATATATGCTGTCTGGGATACCATAGGTCCAAAGTCTTTGATATATGTCAGGCAAGTTGTTACCTTGTTCTTCAGAAGATTTGACCATTGTTTGACCAATCTAAGAATTAAAGAACGCATCTTGGAAGTCTGCATGGACTCTACCTTCATCCCACTAATAAGCAACTACAAATATTACATAAACACTGGCATGGACTTATTCCTGCCCCTTTGCTATTTACTAACTGTATGCTATCTAGCTTATTCTTCCCTCATTTTCACCATTATAGCCTCCTTTTAGTTTAGTTAAATTTTTGGTAAAGTATTTTGATTCTTTTCTCACATCCTTTTCTGTATGTTCTATAGATATTTGCTTTGACATTCTCATGAGTATTATAATTAACATCATAGGGAGTTCCACTGTGGCTCAGTGGTAAGGAATCTGAGAAGTATCCATGAGGACATGGGTTCGATCCCTGGCCTCGTTCAGTGGGTTAATGATCCAGTGTTGCAAAGAGCTGTGGTTTAGGTCACAGACATGACTTGTATCCCACGCTGCTATGGCTGTGGCATAGGCCAGCAGCTGCAGCTCTAATTCAACCCCTAGCCTGGGAATTTCCATATGCCACAGGTTCAGCCCTAAAAAGAAAAAAAGAAGGCACAAATGAACCTATCTACAAACAGAAACAGACAAACATAGAGAACAGACTTGTGGTTGCCAAGACATAGGCAGGAGGAAACATAATGGACTGGGAGTTGGGGGTTAGTAGATGCAAATTATTCCATTTAGAATGAATAAACAATGAGGTCCAACTCTACAGCACAGGAAACTGTAATCAGTCTCCTGGGATAGAACATGATGGGAGATAATTTAAGAACAGGAATACACACACACACACACACACACACACACACATATATATACACATACATGATGGAAGATAATTTAAGAAAAGGAATATATATATGTATAACTTTGCTGTACAACAGAAATTGGCACAGCATTGTAAATCAACTATACTTCAATAAAAAAAAAATTTAAAAAGAATCTGACTGCAGTGGCTTTGGTGGCTGCAGATGTGCAGGTTTGATCCCCAGTCTGGCACAGTGGATCAATGGATATGGTGCTGCTGCTGCTGCAGCTGCAGTGTAAGTTGCAGATGTGGCTCAGATTCAACCTCTGGCCGGGAAATTCCATATGCTGTGGGTATGGCCATAAAATTTTTAAAAAAAACTGCAAGTTGAACACAGACCTGCAGATTCCTCGGGCAAGAGAATGTGGTTGGTTGGATTCCCATGGTGGCTCATTGGTAACAAACCTGACTAGTATCCATGAGGACCTACGTTCAATCCCTGGCCTCACTCAGTGGGTTAAGGATCCAGCGTTGCTGAGAACTGTGGTGTAGGTCGCAGACATGGCTCAGATCCTGCATTAATGTAGCTGTGGTGTAGGCTAGCAGCTACAGCTCCAATTCGACCCCTAGGCTAAGTACTCCTATATGCCATGGGTGTGGCCCTAAAAAGACAAAAAAGAGAGAGAGAGAGAGGGAGGGAGAGGGAGAATGTGGGTGGGGACATAGAATATACCATCTAAGACCTGAAAAGATGGAGTAAAACTCTTCAGAAAATTAGGACATTTAAAAGCAGCTGTGTGGAAGGGAATTTCGAAGGCCTCATGCTTGCCCAGGCAAGATGCATGCTCAGAAAAAAACTAAAACCTCAAGCTTTCACCTCAGGTTCAGAGCAATCAGCTAAGTTTGAAGAAATAGCCCAGGGAGTACTCGCTGGGGAACAACAGGATTGGCAGCCTCTCTGGAGCACTGGGTCACAGGTTCGATACCTGGCTCAGCACAGTGAGTTAAGGATCTGGCATTGCCACAGTTGTGACATAGGTTGAAACTGTGGCTTGGATCTGATCCCTGGCCCATATGCCACAGAGTGGCCATAAAAGGAAAAAAAAAGGGTAGCAGCTCAGGAGTTCCTACTGTGGCACAGTAGGTTAAGGATCTGGCACTGCTGCAGCTGTGGCGTAGGTTGCAGCTACAGTTCAAATGTGATGCCTGTCCCAGAAACTTCCATATTCTGTGGGTACATCCAAAAAAGAAAAGAAGTAGCCCAGAACAGAACCAATTTGCAAAGATCAGGAGTGTTCCTGACATTCAAGCAAAACACTGTCAATACATTAGCTAAACATGAGATAAAGAACAGAACGGTATTTGCAAAAATTGTTGGGAAAAGTCTCAAAATATACCACTACATATTCCTACAATTTTTTTAAAAAATTATAAACCCCAAGTAAAGGTGAAAATTTAATTTCCAGAGCTACCACATTAAAACAGTCAAATTTCCAAAATTTTTTGGCCTGCACCCACAGCATGTGGAAGTGTGCAGGCCAGGGCTCAAACCAGAGACACAGCAGTGACAACACCAGATCCTTAACTGCTAGGCCACCAGGGAGTTCCCTCAAATCCCCAATTTTTAACTAAAAAAAATCAAAGGACATGTAAAGAAACAGAAAAATATGCCTCACTCAAGGAAACAGTAAATTGGAGTTCCCATCATGGCACAGCAGAAACAAACCCAACTAGTAAACATGATGTGGTGAGTTCGATCCCTGGCCTCGCTCAATGGGTTAAGGATCCAGCATTGCTGTGAGCTGTGGTGTAGCTTGCAGACATGGCTCAGATCCTGTGTTGCTGTGGCTGTGGTGTAGACCCACAGCTGTAGCTCTGATTCAACGCCTAGCCTGGGAACCTCCATGTGCTGTGGGTGCAGCCCGAAAAAAAGCAAAAAAAAAAAAAAAAGGAAAGAAATAGTAAATTGACAGAAACTGTCCCTGTAGAAGGCAAGACATCAGACTTACTAGACAAAGACATTTTTAACTAGAGAAAAGAAAAATAATAGAGAAAATCAATGACACCAAAAGTCGGTTCTTGGGCAATGACACCAAAAGTCGGTGCTGGTCTTTCTTGGGAAAGATCAGCAAAATTGACAAACTTTTAGCTAGATTTATTTACTAAAATAAAACATGGAAAAGTGGATGTTACTACCAATCTTCAATAAAAAAGGATTATAAGAGAATATCATGAATAATGATACACATGTAAATTATGTAACTTAGATGAAGTGCACAAATTCCTAAAACACACAATACACCAAAAGTGAATCATGAAGAAACAGAAAAACTGAACATACTTACAGCAAGTAAGGAGAATGAATCATTAATCAAAAACCTCTGGAGCTCCTGTTGTGGCTCAGCAGGTTAAGAACCCAACTAGCCACAGCAATCAGACAAACAAAAGAAATAAAATGTATCCAAACTGGAAGAGAAGAGGTAAAACTGTTGCTCTATGCAGAAGAGATGATACAATATATAGAAAACCCTAAGGACTCCACACAAAAAGTACTCGATCTGGTCAATGAATTCAGCAAAGTAGCAGGATACGAGGTTAACATTCAGAAATAGATTGCATTTCTGTATACTAACAATGAAATATTAGAAAAGGAATATAAAAATACAATATCTTTTAAAATTGCGTTCCCAGGAGTTCCCATTGTATCTCAGTAGAAACGAACCTCACTAGTAGCTGTGAGCTTGCGGGTTTGATCCCTGGCCTCACTCAGTGACTTAAGGATCCAGCATTGGGGTGAACTGTCGTGTAGGTCACAGATGCAGCTCAGATCCTTCATTGCTGTGGCTGCAGCATAGGCCAGCAGCTGTAGCTCTGATTCAAGCCCTCCATATTACATAGGTGCAGCCCTAAAAGCAAAAATAAATAAATATAAATCAATCAATCAATAAATATAAATAAAATTGCATGCCCGAAAATTAAATACCTTGGAAGAAACCTGACCAAGCAGGTAAAAGACTGAGAACTATAAAACATTAATCAAGGAAATTAAAGAGGATTCAAAGAAATGGAAAAATATCTCATGTTCCTGAACTGGAAGAATTAACATCGTTAAAATGGCCATACTACCAAAGCAATCTACAGATTCAATGCAATCCCTATTAAATTAACCATGACATTTTTCACAGAACTAGAACAAACAATCCAAAAATGTATATGGAACCATAAAAGACCCAGAATTGCCAAAGCAATCCTGAGGAACAAAATCCAAGCAGGAGGCATAACTCTCCCAGATTTCAGACAATATTACAAAACTACAATAATCAACACCGTGTGGTACTGGCACAAAAACAGACCTATAGACCAATGGAACAGAATAGACAAGCCAGAAACAAATCCTGACACCTATGGTCAATTAATCTTCAGCAAAGGAGGCAAGAATACAAAATGGGAAAAAGACAGTCTCTTCAGCAAGAGGTGCTGGCAAAACTGGACAGCTGCATATAAATCAATGAAACTAGAACACACCCTCACACCATGCACAAAAATAAACTCAAAATGGCTTAAAGACTTAAATAAGACAAGACACCATAAAACTCCTAGAAGACAGCACAGGCAAAACATTCGCTGACATCAACTGTACAAATGTTTTCCCAGGTCTGTCTCCCAAGGCAGTAGAAATGAAAACAAAAATAAACCAGGAGGTCCCATCGTGGCTCAGTGGTTAATGAATCCGACTAAGAACCATGAGGTTGCGGGTTCGATCCCTGGCCTCACTCAGTGGGTTAAGGATCCAGCGTTGCTGTGGCTGTGGTGTAGTTGGCAGATGTGGCTTGGATCCCACATTGCTGTGGCTGTGGTGAAGGCCAGCAGCTACAGCTCCTGTTAGACCCCTAGCCTGGGAATCTCCATATGCCTCGGGTGCGGCCCTAGATAAGGCAAAAAGACAAAAATAAATAAATAAATATACAAATAAATAATAAATAAACCAATGGGACCTAATCAAACACACAAGTTTTTGCACTGCAAAGGAAATCATAAAAAAAACAAAAAGACAGCCTACAGAATGGGTGAAAATAGTTGCAAACAATACAACCAACAAGGGCTTAACCTCCAAAATATACAAACTCATACAATTCAACAGCAAAACAGCAAACAACCCATTGAAAAAGGGGCAGGAGACCTGAATAGACACTTCTCTAAAGAAGACATACAGATGGCCAACAGGCACATGAAAAAACGCTCAACATCACTAATTATTAGAGAAATGCAAATCAAAACTACAATGAGGTACCACTTCACATGGTTGAGAATGGCCATCATTAGTAAATCTACAAATAACAAATGCTAGAGAGGGTGTGGAGAAAAGGGAACCCTCCCACACTGTTGATGGGAATGTAAATTGGTACAACCACTGTGGAAAAGAGTAGAGGTTACTCAGAAAACTAAATAGAACTAACCATGTGATCCCACATTCCCACTCCTGGATATATAACCAGACAAAACTTTCACTGAAAAAAATACATGCACCCCTATGTTCATTGCAGAACTATTCACAATAGCCAAGACATGGAAACAACCTAAATGTCCACTGACAGATGAATGGATTGAGGAAATGCGGTACATGTACACAATGGAATACTACTTAGCCTTGAAAAAGAACAAAATACTGCCATTTGCAGCAACATGGATGGAACTGGAGACTCATACTGAGTGAAGTATGTTAGAAAAAGAAAGACAAATACCATATGATACCGTTTATATCTGGTATCTCATATACGACACAAATGAACCTATCTACAGGAGGAAACAAACTCATGGACATGGAGAACAGACTTGTGTTTGCCAAGGGAAAAGAGGAGGGAGTGGGGTAGACTGGGAGTTTGGGATTAGTAGATGCTAACCATTGCATCTGAAGTGGATAAGCAATGAGATCCTGCTGTATAGCACAGGGGACTATACCTAATCACTTGTGATGGAACATAATAGAGGATAATGTTAAAAAAAGAATGTATGTATTTGTATAACTGGGTCACGTTGCGGTACAGCAGAAATTGACAGAACATTGTAAATCAACTATAATAAAAAGAAAAAAGAAAGAAACCCCATGCAGTAGGAGATATGACTGAAAAGACAAAAAAAAAAAAAACTTGTAGATATTAGAGGCGCATTATTCTCTTTTTAACAAAAACTACATAATGAAAGGGGATTAGAAACTTCCAAAAAAAAAACCAAAATATTCTATAATAATGTTCCAAATCATAATAAAAACAGGTTGTCTTAAACAAAAATACAAAAAAAAAAAAAAAACACAGCTAGTATCCACGCGGATGTGTGTTTGATCCCTGGCCTCACTCAGTGCGTTAAGGATTAGATGTTGCCTCAAACTGCAGTGGAGGTGACAGAGGCAGCTCGGATCCCACATTGCTGTGGTTTTGCAATTCCAATTCAACCCCTAGCCTGGGAACTTCCATATCTTTCAGATGAGGCCCTGCCCTCAAAAAAAAAAAAAAAAAAAAAAAACACTATGAGTATACTACAGACCAATATCCCTGAAGAATATTGATTCTAAAATCCTCAAAAAATTAGAAAACTAAATTCAGTAACATATTGAAAGCATTATACACCATGACCAAGTGGGTCATGAATACACTTATCCATGATGTTGATCCAAGCACAGCTCAGCATATGAAAATCAACCAACGTACATCATGTTAGCAGAACAAAGGGGGGAAAAGCACATGACCATCTCAGCTGATGAAGAAAAGGAAGCTACAAAATTTAACATCTCTTCGTGACTAAAAAAAAAAAACATACTCAATAAAATAGGAATAAAAAGAAACTACCTCAACATAATAAAGGCCATGTATGAAAAGACTATAGCTACTATCATGTTAATGGTGAAAGACTAAAAGTTTTTCCTCTAAAATTAGAAACGAGACAAGATGGAGTTCCCGTCATGGCTCAGTTGTTAACGAATTTGGCTAGTATTCATGATGATGTAGTTTCGATCCCTGGCCTCGCTCGGAGGGTTAAGGATCCAGAATTGCCATGAGCTATGGTGTAGGTCACAAACATGGTTTGGATCTGGTGTTGCTGTGGCTGTGGCGTAGGCTGGCAGCTGCAGCTGCAATTCGACCCTTAGCCTGGGAAACTCCATGTGCTGCAGGTGCAGCCCCAAAAAAGAAAAAAAAGATTCCATGAAGTGCATTAGATAACCAGGTCTTATGCAGGACAGCAGTTGGGCCCAGTGAGCTCTACTAGGGTGTTCTCAGTATGCCTAGGCTGGCCCCCCCTCTCCAGAGGGGGCCTTAGAAAATTTGGAGGAGTTCACTAGTGGCTCAGCAGGTTAAGGATCCGGAATTGTCACAGCTGTGACTTGGGTTCAGTCCCTGGCCCAGGAACTTCTGCATGCTGTGGCCAAAAAAAAAAAAAAAAGAAAATATTGGGAGTTGCTATTGTGGCTCAGCGGGTTAGGAATCCGACTAGTATCTATGAGGATTCAAGTTTGGTCCCTGGCCTTGCTCAGTGGGTTAAGGATCTGGTGTTACAATGGCTGTGGTGTAGGCTGGCAGCTGTAGCTCCAATTCAACCCCTAGCCTGGGAACTTCCATATGCCGCAGGTGTGGCCATAAAAAGAGAAAAAAAATTTGGAACATACTGAGAGTAGGCCCCACATGTGACCAGGTCTGTGTTGGAGTCCTTCTCTTGGGGCCTCCCCTCTAACCCAGGCCAGTCCCAGTCTCTAAAGGGGGACTCGGAAAACTCTGTGGAGGTCCAGCCAGAGTGCCCTCTGCAAGCCTGCCTGGCTGAGCAGGAGCTGGAAAAGTCTTTGTGAGTTGATTCAGGTGACCAGGGCCAACACCAGACCTGGCAACACAGACAGATGCCTCCACCGATGGTGACTTAGAGGCATTTGGGGGCACACCACCAACAACCAGGACCACAAACAAAAGACCACAGCCACGTCCAGGATACCTTCACTCGCTGAGGACGGTGCTTCCCTCCCCCCCAGCAAGGAGAGGGTCTTGAAAACATTTTTGGGAGGTGCATGTGACAACCGTGACCCCCTGACCCCCTGCATCACTGTGGCCCAACCTGGGTGCCTTTCCCAACATTACTGACCAGACAAGTGGTTCTCCACTACTGGTTTGTTATTTTATTTATTCATTTTTGTCTTTTTAGGGCCATAGCATATGCAAATTCCCAGGCTAGGGGTTGAATCGGAGTTGCAGTTGCCGGCCTACACCACAGCCACAGCAACGTGGGATCCAAGCCACATCAATGTGGGATCCAAGCCACATCTGTGACATACACCACAGCCACAGCAACACTAGATCCGAGCGGTGTCTGTGACCTACAGTGCAACTCGGCAACGCCAGATCCTTAACCCACTGAGCGAGGCCAGGGATGGAACCCAAGTCCTCATGGGTATTAGTTGGGTTCATTACGCTGAGCCACAGCGGGAACTCTGGATTCAGCCTCCTGAAGAAGACTCAGAAATTTTTTGGAAGACTCACATGGGAATGAAAATCAAAGGGCATCTTACCGGAACCTCCCTGATCTGCTGGGGCCAGTACCTCATCCCAGTTAGAATTGGAAATGAGGAGTTCCCAGTGTGGTGCAACCAGATCGGCGGCGTCTCTGGAGCACTAGGGCACAGGTTTGATCCCCCGACCTGGCACAGTGGGTTGTGGATCTGGTGTTGCCACATTTGCAGCATGGATCACAACTGAGGCTCAGATCCGATCCCTGGCCCAGGAACTCCATGTGCTGCTAGGTATCACCTCTCCCCCAAAAAAGGGGAAAAAAAAAGAATTGGAAATGATTCTAGCAGCTACTTCAGATGACCAAGCATCTGCTGGGGTCCTGGACCATGTCCAAGCTACCCACCTCTGCACCCACCCTGGTTGGCCTGGGATGGTTCTTACCACCGGAGAGAGACTTACAAAGGCTTTGGGGGGAGTGTCCAAGAATAGGCCCCAGGGTAACTCCAGTTGGACTTTTTTTTTTTCTTCTTCTTACAGCCACACATGTGGTATACGGAAGTTCCCAGGTTAGGCAACTAATTGGAGCTGCAGCTGCCGGCCTAGCCACAGCCACCACAACACAGGGTCCTAGCTGCACCTGTGACCTACACTGTAGGTTGCACAGAGCGGAATACTTAACCCACTGAGTGAGGCCAGGGATCAAACCTGCATCCTCACGGCCACTAGGGTTCTGCTGAGCGACAAAGGGCACTCCTGCAGGTGGACTTAGGGTGCCCTCTCCTGGCCTTGTTGTCCCCTCTTCAGGAGGGAAAAATTTCTGGCCGCACATCTGGCAACAGTGCTCCACCTCAAGAGGGGGACCTAAAAAAATTCTCAGGAGGCACTCGCGACAACTGGACACCTGGTGGGAACATGGCTGAGCCCATGGTGTCCTAAGCCCATCACCTGCAACGCCTCAAGGTGGTACTCGCTGGTGCAGGGGATCTCTGTGTGCCAGTCACCCTGCCCATGCAGTTCCCAGATGCCTCCTCCTTTATATTGCAGTGACAGTCTCAGGACGCAGCGTGTCGCAGTCGAGATGAAGGCGCTGCCTGCTTAATGGATCTCGTCCTTGGGCTCGGCAGCCGGATCCCACCTCAGCAGATCTCTGGGTCGATATATAAGTGGCCACCAGGTGGCGCTCGATACCGCATCTCGCGCGCCTCCTCCACCTGGAACAGGGTACCTCGGCCGGTTGCAGCTGGCGGGTGGGCTGATAGGCCCGGGACACCGTCCATGCAAGTCCCCGTAGGGCCGGGGCTGATCTAAGCTTCCAAAAGGGGTATTAGCCAGCTTTTCGGAGGCATCCCTAATGACCAGCCCCACGGTGGGACTGAGACTGGGCTGGGCTTTCTCCACGAGCGTCCCACGCCATCTCAGTTCAGTCTCCCTCTCCCAAGACAGATTGAAACTATTTCCCGTTCCCTTTGTGGCGCAGCGCAAACGAATCCGACTAGTAACCATGAGGCTGCGGGTTTGATCCCTGGCCTCGTTCAGTGGCTTAAGGATCTGGCCTTGCTGTGAGCTGTGGTGTAGGTCACAGACACGGCTCGGACCTGCGTTGCTGTGGCTGATCCAGAGAAGGCCAGCAGCTGTAGTTCCAATTCGACCCCGAGCCTGGGAACCTCCATATGCCTCAGATGCAGCCTTAAAAAAGACGAAAAAAAAAAATATATATATATATATATATATATATATATCTTTTTCGGGAGGCACATCTGGTGACCCATCCCCACATGGGCCTTTCCCCAAGCCCTGGACACCCTCTAAGGTGGTCCCTAGCCCACTCTCTTGCTGCCTCTCTCCAGAGGAGGAGTTGGAAACATTTTCCAGAAGCATGTGTAATGAATAGGGCCCACCTGTGACCACGGTTGGGCCCAGAACACCATCCCCGGATGGCCAGGACCAGCTGCCCCCTCCAGAGGGAGATCTAGAAAAATGGCAGCAGGGCGAGGGCATCGGGCAACAGGCAACACAGGTGTCTGCAGGTGGGACCAGCGAGCCTGTAAGCTCAGGCCACTGCTGACTTTGAATGAGCCCCTACTTGATTAAAGGGGGAAACTCTTTCAAGAGGCACAAATACCAACACAAGACCAGTCATGTCTGGGTGCCAGCCTTTGGCTGATTTCCTGGCCCCAACTAGTTCCCATCAATAAAGAGGGCACCTCTGAAAATAGGCCCCTTAAGCAGAACAATAGCAGACTTCTGGCCACCCCGCCTCAGCTGGCCCAGCCTTCTCAAGGGGACTTGGAAATGTTTTGGGAGGAGTGTTTCCAATGACCAGGTCCTAAGTGGGTCACCCTCCCTGGCTGACCCAGGCACGTCCTCAATCCAGGCCATGACCCTTCCCACCCAGCCTAGGTTTGCCCCAGCCTTAGAGGAGGACTTAGGAATCTTTTCAGAAGGCAATTTTTTTTTTTTTTTAGAGCTGCATTTGCGGCATAATTAGATCCCCAGGCTACGGGTCGAATCGGAGCTACAGCTGCTGGCTTACGCCACAGCCACAGCAGATCCGAGCCATGTCTGCAACCTATACCACAGCTCACAGCAACACCGGATCCTTAACCCACTGAGCAAGGCCAGGGATCGAACCCTCAACCTCATGGTTCCTAGTCGGAGAAGAATACGACTGCCGTGCTTGGGTAGCTGTGGGGGCGCAGGTTTGATCCCCAGCTCTGTGCAGTGGGTTAAAGGATCTGGTGGTGTTGTAGCCATGGTGTAGGCTGCAGTTGTGGCTCAGATTCGATCCCTGGCCCAGGCACTTCCATATGCTGTGGGTGTGGCCATAAAATTAAAAAAGAAAACTTTTTCAAGAGCACGTTTGGCATCTAGATCCCATCTGTGCTCCATCCAGGGATTCCGAGCCGGCCGGCGCCTGTCCAGGCTCATGCCTGTCCCACCCCCACACTCCAAAGCAGGACACAGAAAAACTTTCTGGAGGTACAGCTGACAATCAGGGCTCCGAGCATCCAAACACTGGTCTCCGCATGGGCTGCAGGTGGGCCCGGCATGTTCTCCCAGCCTCCACACACCTTAAAAGGACCCACACAAGCTGTCACCTGGAGGGCAAGTCACTTCCTTTCAACCATAAATCTCAAGTTTCATTCCAGGGTCTCCTTCCTCTGTAAGACTCCAGAATATACCCGAACTAGGTTCTCTGCCTGTCTCCTGGGAGTCCCACAGCTCCAGGCCACCTGTCCACGGCCCCACTTTGGGACCTGCCTCTAATTCTACCTCCACTCCCAGGACTTCCTAGATTCCTTGCCCCAAGGGCCCCAAGGGCAGAGTCTGGGAGGCCTCAGGGTATATCTGGCTTTCTGGGCCCAGGACAAGGCAGCATAAGCCAGCCCTTGGTGGCTTCTCAAAGCAGCTGTGTCACACACAACCTGAGTGGACGGAGGAATGAGGCAGGAGTGGAGGACAGAGTGGTGGGTGAGGCGGGGTGTGAACAGTGGCGGTTCCGGTGTCTTAGGGCCAGCAACTGGCCTCCCTGCAAGGCCTTGGGTCAAGGATTAGCTAGGGTTTGCTGACCTTTCTGGGTAATATATTCCATTGCTCCCCCCTCAAAAAAAAAAGACCCTCACACTCAGACCTTGACCCAAGTCTTGGTAGTGGCATTTTAATGGCTTGTGGTGGTGGTGGCGGTGGCAACAGCAAAAGAAGGGGGAGAGTTTGCCCACCCCTGGAGGAAGGAGCTCGGGCTCAGAGGGGGGCATCTGGCCCCCAGTGGATCTAGCGGTTCTCTTCCCACTGGACAGAGGCCAGGAAGGTGCGGATTTCCATGGGCTGCAATGTGATGGTGGCAGACACCAGCCGGGAGGGAGGAGGTTGGGGTGTGGGGCCTGGGGAGATGGAAGGGAGAAGGAGTGAGAGGCAGTCTTTCTCTACCTTAACATTCCCCCATGCCACCCCTCACCACCCCTGCACTCCCTCGCCTGGGCCTGAACACAGACGTACCACCTTAAATCCATCCCCAGGGCCTCACTGCCCCTTCAACTGCTGCCCAGAGCCTAGATATCACACCCAGATCCCCAGATCCCTCCCCAGTGCCTGGCCACCATCCTCACACCCACCGGTCCCACCCCAAGGACCTTTAAGCCAACCCCTGCCCCCAGAACTAGACACCTACAGGGACTCTCGAATCCTGTTCCTGGGACTGAACTCCATCCTCAAATCTTTAAAGACCTTCTACTAGTTCGCTAGACCCACCTCAGACCCTTAAACCCCTAACGTGGATCTGAACACTGACTCAGACCCAGCCATTCCCACACCTCCTAGTTCCCCAGTTCCGGGCAGGGCCCCACCCGTGTTTGGTGTCCACTTGAGCCTGGAGGAGTGGGCCCGGAGCTGGTTGGCCGCCAGCGTGGTCTCCTGCAGGGAGGTGATGGTGAAAGTGGAGAACAGGTTCTGTGGGCAAGGAATGGACGGGTCTGAGTTGAGATAAATCGGAGCATCCCCTCTCTTCTGTCTCCTTCCCACCTCTGCCCTCCTCACCGTCAAGTCCAAGGTCACCGGGGAGCTCAGGTTGCGGCCCGCGTCCTCCCCTACGGCGAACTGGTGCTCAAAGCGCAGAAGCAGCGTCTCTGGGCCCCAGTGGGCCAAAGTGAGTAGATGCACCGAGGGCGGCAGCTCTCGGCGCAGCCCAGAGAACTGCAGGGAAGAGGGGGCGGGGCTGAGCCGGGAGGGGCGGGGTTTATGGAGGAGAGGCGGGGCTCAGCCAGGACTGAGCCAATGAAGGGAGGGGCGGGGTCAGGTTGGGGGCTGAGCTGATCCCGCCGCGACCAGACTGAGTTAGCGCGGTACGAGTGTGGAGAGGCTGGGCTGGTGGAGGAGGTGGGGCGGGCCGAGGCTAGAGAAGCTGAGTGGGCAAGATGGCGGGGCTGAGGCTTCCCCGGTGAATGGGCTGAGCTAAGGGACCGGCTTACGGCCTCCCCAGGACGGGTTGGGGGAGGGCGCAGGGGGTCCCGGTTAAGCCTAGGAAGATCCGCCCTCGATTTCGCCTCTCCCCGCTAGACTTCCTTCAGGTCGTCTTTCTGCAGGCTCCACCATCCCTCACCTGCGTGCGTGGGGCGACCTTGAGGTGGTAGGGGACGCTGTCACCCGGGGAGAGCACCACCTGCGGAGCTAGGACCTCCTTCTCCGCCTGCAACCGGTGCCCGGAGGCTGCGGTCCGGGCTCTGTCCAGCAGCACCAGGTGGCGCCCTCGCACCCACAGCCCGGACCCCTCCTCCAGCAGCGGCTCCCCTACTCCACGTGCATCGTCTGCTAGCAGCCTTCGGTGGACCTGCGGGCAGAGTGGCCAAGAGAGGGTGATGGTCCCTCTAGCCAATTTCTAGACCAGAAACTGGGTGAAAGCATGTGGGACTCTCATGAAAAACTGAAGACTGGTGGGGGAGTTCCCATACGTGGCTCAGCTGAAACGAATCTGACTAGCATCCGTGAGGACACAGGTTCAATCCCTGGTCTGGATCTGGCCAGGGGTTAAGGATCCGGCATTGCCATGAGCTGTGGTGTAGGTCTCAGACACAGCTCGGATCCTGCATTGCAGTGGCTGTGGCGTAGGCCGACAGCTGTAGCTCCGATCAGACCCCTAGCCTGGGAATCACCATATGCCACCAGTGCTGCCCTAGAAAGACCAAAAAAAAAAAAAAAAAAAAACTGAAGACTGCGGGGAATGGATGAATAGATGAGGATGAAGATGTGAGTGGGGTCTGCAGTAGGAGTGGGGATCCGACCTAAGAAGAGACTACGACTGAGAGAGGGGAGTATTTAACGGGGACATAGAGCAAGTCAGGGCCTGGATGGGAGGCTTGGATAGGGACTGGAGAAAAGCATGAAGGAAATGTCTCACATGGGAATGAAGGTCTCAGTTTAGTGAGGACCACAAACAGAACGGTGCTCCTAGCACCAGAAACTGGCTTCGAGGTCCTGCAAGGGGCCTGGAGGGAGGGCCCTGACTTAGATGGGGCTCGAGTCACTCACCATGAGCTCTAAGGAGCCGTCACCCAGGCTGCTGCCCCCCTGGGAGCGGTCGGTCAGCACAGTCAGCTGCGTCTTCCCATCCTGGGGATGGAGAGGTGAGTGAGGGGCTGCACTGCCAACCAGCACTGGCCCCTTGGCAGGCCCCACAGGGATGGTGGAGGCTGCTGAGGTGTTAAGAATGAAAGGTGGGAGTTCCCACTGTGGTGCAGTGGATCAGCGGGGTCTTGGGAGCGCTAGGACACAGGTTCAATCCCCCACCCGGTGCAGTGGGTTGAGGATCTAGCATTGCGGCAGCTGTGGCTTAGGTTTCAGCTGCGGCTCAGCTCTGATTGCTGGGCCGGAGAACTCCACATGCCTCACGGCAGCCAAAAGAGAAAAAAAAAAAAAAAAAAAAGGAGAGAGGTGACCCCCCACTCTAAAGGGATGTGAGGAACAGGTGGGGGTGGGTACCGTGATGTAGATGCGGCTGTTGACTGGATAGTAGTTTCCGGCCACTGGCTCAGTCTGGTTGAGCTTCCAGGTGGGTCGATAATCCCGCCTGGGGTGAGGTGGGGTTTGATCAGGCCCAAGGTCTGGCTCTCCTTCCCCGACTCACCCGTTCCTCACTAACCCTTCACTCGCTCCCACACTCATTAGGATCAGCGGATGCCCCCAGCGGCCCTGGGCCCCAACACACCACGAGACCACCCACGGGTGCCCCCAGTCACCCCACCTCCTCTCCAGGATCTCCCGGCCATTGCTGTCTGTGTAGAAGAGTCCATTTGTCTCCAGTGTCGTGTCAAAGCGACTGATGATCTCCTTTCCCCAGCTGTCACTATACCCGATGGGACAACAAGGTCATAAGCCTGATCTTAATGCCACGCTGCCCCGCTCCCAGCCCCCCGTCCCAGCCTGCGCCGCTCACCCTACAGGTATTGGCCCCACTGTCCACTCTAGCTCCAGGTGCCGCTGTCCTGGATACAAGCGAACCACCTGAGAACACCAGGCTGAGAAATTCTGGTGCACTTCCTGCACCAAGTCTGTCTGCAGGCACAAGGGGGTGGGGGGCAGGTATAAGTGTGCACCTGAGCAGAAGTGTACCTGCAAAAGGCCCACTCGCCGTGAAGCTCATTAAAGCCCACATCAGCCTATAGCCCACTAATTGCTTGGGAGACCCACTCACCTTCCCCACCTGCCTGGGCGAGATGCACACACATCACACCTCAGTCATTGCCATGGAATTTCTGAGTCAGACACACACGCTCACCATCACCCTATCCCCCTTCCTCAGAACAGGATCCTCCCTTGGCACATGGCTGCGTGGAAGAGGCTATGTTGTCCACTCTTCCCTGAGACTATCAGTAGCTGTGTGATCACGTTTGCTCAACAGAAAGTGATCAAAGTGGTAGGAAGCCTGTTCCCGGCCCCTTTCCCTCTCCCACTGGCTCAAATGCAAATGTGTTAAACCTTGACACCCGCAACAGATGTGAACGCCTTTCTGTGTGCTTCGCAGCGTGACTGTCACACAACCAGCCACGGGGATCAGCCCTGTGGGAGGACCCCAAGTATTCCTCTCAGGTCTTAGCCTTCTCATCTTTTAGAGATGTAATCCTCCCCTCCCCCACTCGATATCCCCCCACACACCCTGTCCCCAAGGGCCCACTCATTAGTCTTGGCCCCTGACCTTCACAAGGTGGGTTTTAGCCCAGTGGCTGACAAGCAGTGGTTTCTGTTGGTCGGGTCTGAAGATGTAGGCACCTGAGGCCTGGAAGCTTTCGTTGTTGCCTGTACTGGCGTTGTACCTGGGTCCAGGGCAGGTGAGAGAGTCAGGTAAGGGACCCCAGCTCTGCTCATGCCCCCTCCCCAGCCTGGTGGTCCTTTCTTACCAGTAGAAGGCTTGGCGAACAGGCAACAGTAGGTTCTCATCCAGGTTCTCGATCTCCATTAAGAGCCCCGTGTCAGGGTTAAACCTAGCCCGGATGTGCTGGGCAGAGGAGGGCGGACAGACAGTAAGGACCACCACTTCAGTCAATGGCAGCTTCATCCTTTTGGGGGCTCAAAGGAAAGCCCTGGAGTCACCCACACTTCCTGCCTCTCTCTCGCCCTTTCCCACCCCTCCACCTCTCTCTTCACCCCTGACTCTACTACCAAATCCTAACAGCTCCCCTTTCTACTTATCCTCAATCAGACTGTGTCTCACCTCCTCCATGGCCAACTCCTTCCTGCCTTCCATGCTCGCTCCCCAGTCTTTTCCCCTCACAATGGCTGAAAGCACCTGTAACACTAGGCAGGAGAGCAGATCCCATCTGTTTGGGACCTGGGCTTGCTTGTGTAACTGACAGAGGAACTACAGTGCCAGGACCCACAAGGTTTTAGGACGCATGGAAGTATATAAATCTCAATCCTTCTAGGATCAGTGAGTGAAATAAAAATGAAGTAAAAATGAATAAACTGCCTAGTTAATATTCATATTTATACCTTTACCATCATGAAATGTAATTTTTAATTTTTTTTGTGGAAGGGATCCACAGGAGTTCCTGCCATGACACAGTGGCTTAAGAATCTGACTGCAGGGAGTTCCTGTTGTGGCTCAGTGGGTTACAAACCCAACTAGTATCCATGAAGATGCAGGTTCGACCCCCGGCCTCGCTCAGTGGGTTAAGGATCTAGTGTTGCTGCAAGCTGTGGCGCAGGTTGCTGATGCGGCTCAGATCCTGTGTTGCTGTGGCTGCGGCAAAGGCTCTGATTCGACCCCCACCTGGGAACTTCCATATGCCACAGGTGTGGCCCTAAAAAGCAAAAAAAAAAAAAAACAACCGACTGCAGCCACTCCAGTCACTGCAAAGGTGCGGGTTCAATCCCCAGTCACATGCAGTGAGTTAAAGGATCTGGTGTTGTCACCACTGTCACTCAGATTCAATCCCTGGCCTGGGAACTTCCATATGCCGGAGATGTGGCCATAAAATAAAAAAGGTGGGGCGGGAATCCACGAAGGCCAAAGTGCTAGGACCCACAAGCCTGACTACCCTGTTTCTCCCATGGCTTCTTCACAGGAAAAGCCAGAGTCCTCCCCTTGGCTGGCCCTTAAGGCCCACATGATCTGACCTGTCCCCTCTCTTGCAACACCCTGCTTCAGCCACACAGTTCTTTCAACACCCAACACCATCCTACTTGAGGGCTTTTGTGTCTGCTCCTCCCTGCCTGCCTGGATCCCTCGTCCTCCAAATGATCCCACATCTCCGTCCCTCGAGGATCTGACCTGCCCCATTCGCAAACCCCTAGCTGCAGCAGTTGTAACGTTTCTATCAAGTGTCACCCATGATAAGACAGGATACTCACAACAGCCCCAGGAGAGGACACTGAGACTCAAAGGAAGGTGGTGAGGACACTAGACCATGAACCTAACACCCACTGACCCAGAATCCATGCAGCTCACTGCCACACCTCAAATTTGCCCCCTAGGCATGGAAGGGGATCTGAATAGGGTCTCACCTCATTCTGGATGACCAAGACACGGGACCAGGGCTTCTGGGATCTGGGATGACGGTCATAGGCCCAGGGACTTTGGCCAGGCACCTGAGTTACTGAGTAGATGCTGAAACCCAGGGCAGGCACTGTGGCTGAGAAAAGCAACTCCTGACTGTCTGAGCTGGGGATTGTCACCACCTCAGGTAAGAGAAGAAGAAAACCAAGTCAAGAAGCTGTGAGTAAACATATAAAGCTGCACTGTACATACAGGGAGGGGGCCCAGGATGGGGAGGAGAAACTTAGGTGTTGGGCAGGGGTGATGGGAGTATCAGAAATGCTGAGTTAGGGAGTTCCTCTTGTGGCTGAGAGGGCTAAGAACCTGACTAGTATCCGTGAGGATAAGGGTTCGATCCCCGCCCTCGCTCAGTGGGTTAAAGGATCTGACATTGCTGTGAGCTGTGGTGTAGATCACAGACGCGGTTCGAATCTGGCATTGCTGTGGCTGTGGTGTGGGCCAGCAGCTGCAGCTCTGATTCAGCCCCTAGCCTGGGAACCTCCATATGCTGCAAACGCAGCCTGAAAGAAGAAAAAAGGAAGGAAGGAAGGGAAGGAGGGAGGAAGAAAGGAAGGAAAGAGAAAGAAAGTTAAAGAAAGAGAGAAAGGGAGAAAGAAAGAAAGAGAGAAAGAAAAAGGCTCAGTTAAAGATTTCAAAGATTCAGAAGGTAGAAAAAATCCACTAGGAGGGTGGATATACTGTGGGAGGGGGAAGAAGTGAGGGAAAGTAAGTGCGCGAAGAGATCCTTTAGACAGGGGAGGGAGGAAAAGAAAGATTCTTGCGGGAGGAAGAAGTTAGCGGGAAGAGGTCTTCCAGGATATAGGGAATATTCATAACCAGGATTTTTTCCCCTTCTTTTCTGGCTGCCCGGGTGGCATATTGACTTCCAGGGCCAGGGATCAGATCCGAGCCTCAGTTGCGACCTACGCCACAACTCTGGCAACACGGGATCCTTAACCCACTGTGCCAGACAGGGAAGAGAACCTGTGTCCCAGCGCTCCCAAGACGCAGCAGAGCCCGCCCGTTATGCCACAGCAGGAATTCCGATAACCAGTAATTTCTTGTTGGAGAGGAGAGATACTCATGGGAGGGGCGAATGTTCCCAAGGTGGTGTGATGTTAAGGGGTAGCGGGGGAAAGAGAGTCAGAGGAAGAGTAATGGGCGCGGGGCATTTATGGAGGAGGGAGGAGTACACAAGAGAGGGAGGTGTTCATGGGAAGAGGTGTCCGTGGAGGGAGATAATCTTGGGGGAAGTGTCCATGGGGGGAAGGGAGAAATACCCACGGCGGAAGGTCTTTTTTGGGGGGGTATACATGAGGAGTGGTATTCATGGGAAGAATATTTGTCGAGCGGGGCTCACATCGCTGGGCACAACTGTGCCGCTGGGGTCTTTCACGAGGAAACCGTGTTCGCTGACGGGCAGCCGCACCATCCAATCCACTTTCCGCCCCAGGGGATTATAAATGGTCACCTGGAACTGGGGTAAGAGAGAGCACGGGCATGGGTCACAGCAGGCCTCCTGCAAACCCACTCACCATGTGCTGCAACGTCCCTGGGTGATTCAAGCTCCCAGGTGATGCCTTGGTTTCCCTGCCTCAGCTTCAATGATCACCGGTGACTCAAGGCAGGGTGATCAGCAACCAGAAAAGCTCAGGGGAGCACATGGACCCCGCCCCGCGGGCCCGCCGCCCCCTGGGCCCCTCCGTTCCGGGCCGCTCACGTTCTCCGCCTTCTGGGTGAGTGGACAGACACTGATGTTGAGCTCGCGGCAGAACACGAACTCCTTCTTGGAGCCGCTGAGCAGCGCCAGCGCATTGCTCAGGAGAACCTGGGATGGGAAGCGAAGGAAACAATCGGCTGTGGACGCCCAAGAGGGTCTACTTGCTCCCCGCCGCCGCCTTGCCTCGCCTCTGCCTGTCTCCGCCCCCATCCCAGGCCCCGCCCCATTCCTGCCTCCGCCCCTCCTCCCACAAGACCCACCCTTCTAGCAGCCAATCCGCCGGGTTTCAAACACGCCCCTTCCTGACCCCGTGCCGGCTGTTCCAGGTTCCGCCGCACATCCAAAACCCCCCATCCCAGCTGTGCCCTGTCTCTGCCCTGGCACCTCGCAAGGCCCCCAGCTTTCCGCCAGCTGACGTGCATAGTCGTTGGCCACATGCTGCCGCGAGGTGCCGCTGACCGCATCGTGGTGCTGGAGCACCGCCATCGCCTCTTCTGCAGGCAGACAGAGAGCTGGGTGGGGCCTCCAGAGGACTCAGCCCGACCCCAGGGAGACGCGAAAATCACGTCGGGCAGGCTAGGTTCTTAAGGGCTTTAAGAAGGGACTCAAGGGGACAGCTGAGGTCTGGAGTCCAGCTTCAGCCCCGCTCCCGTCCCCTCACCAGCTGGACACCTACTGAGGGGTGCGCTGTCTCCGGAGCCGTAGGGTCCCACGTTGGCTGCTGGACCCACCAGTGCCTCCAGCTGGTTGCACACCTGTAGAGAGGGGGATATGTGTGGGGCATCAGGCCTGTGGGGACCCCTGGCCACCCTCTCAAACCTGACGCCTGCCTACCTGCAGGAAGTTGTAGCTGAGGCGCTCGTAGCGTTTGAGAGCTGGCCGGCTGGAAAAGTAACCAGTCCAGAACATGTGGGGGCCATCGGCATAGGGGAAGAAGTCATCGTTTTTCACTGACCTAGAGCGGCAGAGGCATTGAGAGCAGGGGTCATGACCCACAGGGCAGGCCAACCCCCCCAGGCTCCCCGGTACCCCCAAATACCAGGTGAGGTTGGCCTTGTTCAGCTCCCAGAGGTAACAGGCGGGAGTGGAGTAGAGAACATTGACGCGGCTCCCGTTGACCTTTTGCTGCGGGGAGGTTTGCTGTGAGCCCTCAGGAGTCCACACCTTCCCCAGGCAGGGCCCACAGGTGTGTGCATACATACACGCATGTGTACACATGCATGCATGGTGTAGGCTCAGATTCTTTTAATACACGTTTTGAGTGCAAACGAACGGCCAAGTGTGAAAATGAAATGTTAAGGGAAGGTAAATATTACCAGCCTGAGAAGAATTTCAGGGATACAAGAATAAACCTGAGATTTCACTAAACATTAATTCTAATTTTATTATTAACTTTCATGAAAAAAGGAAATATGACATTACAGGGCAGGAATAATTTCTCAGCACTGTAAGGTTATTGCCAAATGACACAACTGTTATAATGAATGGAGGCTCGCTTTCAACTGAGGGAGATGGAGGAACAAGAAGGTGACCTCCGTGAGTTAAAGGATGTTTGTTCTCAAGTTGTGTCCCCAGTGCCTCATACACAGTAGGTGCTCAATAAACACTTGAATGACCTAAAGAATATTATACTTAGTGAAGTAAGTCAGAGAAAGACAGATTACTATATGATATAACTCATATGTGGAATCTAAAAAAAAAATAACAAATAAATCTATATACAAAACAAACAGACTCAAAGACAGAACACAAACTTATGGTCACCTAAGGGAAAAGAGCGGGGGAGAGGGAAAAATTAGTAGTAAGAATGAACAGATACAGACTACCATATATAAAATGGATAAGCAACAAGGATGTACTGTAGTGCACAGGGAATTACATTTAATATCTTAACCTATAATAAATAACCAGAAAAAATATATATGAATTGCTTAGCTGGACACCTGAAACTCATGTATGTTGTAATTGTAGTATAATACAATATTGTAAATCAACTATACTTCACTTAAAAAATAAATAAAACACCTGAGTGAATGAAGAGAAGTGCACAAGACTACATGACTTTATGTGCAAATACACAACTACACCCCTGCATGCACACTCACTTATTTATGCACACACACACACACACCTAGCAAACAATCACTTGATTCCTCAATATGCTCAGGACTGTAGACACGATCTGCAACCAGAGGCCAGCCCCGATCTCATGGACTTTACAGCCAAGTGCAGAGGAGAGAGACTGGGCAGCTGGTTAGAGTCAGCCTAGATGTATCATCACGGGTATTTGTGGGGACTAGTGTGAGCACAGAGGAAAGAGCAAGTGAAGGCTCTCTGGAGAAGAAGACGTTGCAGCTGGTGTCTTCAGCAGAAGATTTTCAGCTCTAAATAATAATAATAACCATAACATTTATTTACTCAGCATTGTTCCACTGATCTATGCAAACAAACATTACATTTTCATCAATAGCCCTATCACCATTATGCCCATTTTCTAGATAGGAAAACTAAGGCACTGAGTGCCTAAGAACATTTCTCAAAGTCACAGAGCCAATAAGTGGCAAAGTCGGGATTTGAACCAAGGAACTCCATTTCCAGTAAAATGGAGTGGATGAAGGAGCAGGCAGGAAAAAACCAAGAGGGTGTGAATTCCTGGCAGCCCAGGAGCGTGGTATTTACAGAAGGAAGTAGTCAAGGTGTTGAAGCCCCCTCAGGAACCAGGGACTTGGGGAGGACTGGGAAGTATTTTCTGGAAGGCCCTTGGTGATGTTACTAAGAGCTATTTTAGTGAAACAGCAGTGCACGGAGCAAGCGGAAGATAAGGACGTAAAGTCTGTGCTGGTGGAAAACTCTGAGGATGCAAATGATGGGAGGGGTGATGAGGTTCTATGCTAACGGGAGAGTGACTGCTTGCTCACAAAGCCAACATCAACACATCCATGGTAAGCAGAATAATGGCCACTCCAAGACGTCCATGTCCTGATCCCCAGAACCCGTGACTATGTTAGGTTACATGGTGAAAGGGAATTGAGGCTGCAGAATTCACACTGTAAATCAACTATACTCTAATGAAAAAACTTTTAGGGAGTTCCTGTCGTGGCTCGGCAGCAATGAATCTGACTAGTATCCATGAAGACGCAGGTTTGATCCCTGGCCTCGCTCAGTGGGTTAAGGATCTGGCGTTTCCATGAGCTGTGGTGTTGGTCGAAGATGCAGCTCAGATCCCATGTTGCTATGCCTGTGGCACAGGCTGGCGGCTACAGCTCTGATTTGACCTGGGAACCTCCATATGCTGCATGTACAGCCCTAAAAAAAGACCCAAAGAAATTTCTTTTTTTTTTAATTTAAAAAGACTGGGAGTTCCCATTGTGGCTCAGTGGAAATGAACCCAACTAGTATGCATGAAGACACAGGTTTGATCCCTGGCCTCAGTCAGTGGGTTAAGGACTCAGTGTTGCCGTGAGCTGGGGTGTAGGTCACAGATGAGGCTCAGATCCCACATTGCTGTGGCTGTGGCGTAGGCTGGCAGCTACAGCTTTGAGTCAACACTTAGCCTGGGAACTTCCTTATGTCACAGGTGCGGCCTTAAAAAAGCAAAAAAAAAAAAAAAAACACACACACAAACTAAAAACACTGCAGAATTAAGGCTGCTAATCAGCTGACCTTAAAACAGATATCCTGGATCATGTGGTGGTGCCAAGGTAATCACAAGGGTCTCAAAGTCCAAAAGTGAACCAGAAGAAGTGAGTGAGAGGAAGAGATGTGACAACAGAAGCAGGGTCAGGAAGCTGCTATGTTCTCGAAAAGACCCACGTACTCCAGTGTTCATTGCAGCACTCTATGCAATAGCCAGGTCATGGAAACAACCTAAATGCCCATCGACAGAGGAGTGGATATGGAAGATATGGTACATACACACAATGGAATATTACTCAGCCATTAAAAAGAACGAAATAACAACATTTATAGCAACATGGATGGACCTAGAAATTATCATGAGAAGTGAAACCAGTCAGACAATGAGACAGCAACACCCAATGCTACCGCTTACATGTGGAAACTAAAAGGACACAATGAACTTCTTTGAAGAACAGACAATGACTCAGATTTTGGAAAACCTTCGGTTTTTCAAACAAGACAATCTGGGGGGTAGGGGGATGCACTGAGGGTTTGGGACGCAAATGCTATCAAATTGACTTGTGATGATTTTTGTACACCTATAATTGTAATAAAATTCATTAAGCAAAAAAAAATTAAATTAAATTAAATTTAAAAAAAGAGAGAGAGAGAGAGCTGCTATATTACTGACTTTGAAGATAGAGGAGGGCACCTTGAGCCAAGGAATGTGGGTGGCCTCTAGAAGCTGGACAAAGTCAGGAGACTTTCCCCCAGAGCTTCCAGAAGGAATGCAGCCCTACTGGCATCTTGATTTTAGCCCAGTGAGACCCATGTCAGACTTCTGACATACAGAACTGTAAGATACGACTTCTGTTAAGTTTGCGGTAATTTGTTAAAGTAGCGATAGAAAACTAAGACAGGGAGTTCCCGTTGTGGCTCAGTGGAAACAAATCTGACTGGTAACCATGAGGACACGGGTTTGATCCCTGACCTCTCTCAGTGGGTTAAGGATCCAGCATTGCCGTGAGCTGTGGTGTGGGTTGCAGACGCGGCTTAGTCAGATCTCGCATTGCTGTGGTTGTGTCGTAGGCTGGCAGGCTACAGCTCCGATTCGACCCCTAGCCTGGGAACTTCTATATGCCGCGGGTGTGGCCCTAAAAAGACGAAAAGAGAAAAGAAATCTAAGATAGTATCCACAGATAATATACGTGACCCAAGGCCCAGGGACACAAGCACACGTGCCCACAGGGAAGACTCACTCACCTGGGCATTGACTTGCTGGATGAGCTTGTCAAGGTTCTTGAACCACATGTTGGCATTCTCATATTGGAAGTCCGAGCCCATGGTCATCACAGTGTGGTTGGTGCGGTAGTACCGGCCCTGCAGTCAGAATGGGGGTGTCCTCAGGCCAGGGTGTCCCGGGCCACCCCTGTGGACAGCCGTGTCTCGGTATACATGTGGTCAAGAGTGTGCATACACTGGAGTTCCCACTGTGGCTCAGCGGGTTAAGGACCCGACATGTCTCTGTGAGGAGACAGGTTGGATCCTTGGCCTCGCTCAGTGGGTTAAGAATTCAGTGTTGCTGCAAGCTGTGACATAGGTCACAGATATGGCTCTAATTCGACCCCAGGCCCAGGAACTACTATGGGCCACAGATGTGGCCAAAAAAAGAAAAGTGTGGATGCTTAGCAGGCAGGGATGGAAGTGTGTCACATGGAAGCAAAGGGACACACAGAAAAATAGTTGCCAGTTGTTGAGTAATTCTCTTAGGCCAGTAAGTCGTGGGTGCTGAGACATTGCATCATACTGTCTTGTGGTTGTGGTGGGGGGATGTGCGGTGTCTGCATTTCTTTTCTTTTTCTGTCTTTTCCTTTTTTTGCTCTTTAGGGCCATACCCATGCCATATGGAAGTTCCCAGGCCAGGGGTTGAATCGGAGTTATAGCTGCCGGCCTACGCCACAGCCATAGCAACTCAGGATCTGAGCCAAGTCTGCGACCTACACCACAGCTCACGGCAATGCCAGATCCTTAACCCACTGAGCGAGGCCAGGGATCGAACCCCTATCCTCATGGATTCTAGTCAGGTTCATTAACTTCTGAGTCACAAAGGGAACTCCCAGGTGTCTGCATTTCTAATCAGGCAGGCACACAAACAGAAGGAAGGCACGGCGATGGGGAATGGAACAGTACCTTCCTCCGAGGATGGTGAGGAGGCAGTAGGGGCTGCCTGGAGCACTGGAAGGGCCCAGCGCACGTACACCAGAGGTACAGGTTCTGGACACCAGGTTACCTGGGCAGTGGCCAGCTCCAGGAAGTAACGGACCAGTTCCTTGGCGTTGTACTCGGGGCTGCGTGGGTCCTCCACAAAGGGCTTGTCGGCACACAGCGTGTCCCAGCACAGACCACTGGGCGGGTTGTAAATGTTGGGAAGCACACCTGCGGGTCACACCAGGCTCAGGGGGTGGCCCCACCCCCTAGATCTGCCAGGCCCCACCAGGAACGGACTTCAGAATTTGCAGGGCCTAGTGCAAAGTGTAAATGCTGCGATTTTGTTCATAAAGTATTAAGAATTTCGAGACAACGACAGCCGACTGTAGATCCATGCCCAGGGCCCTTCTGAGCATGGGGCCCGCCCTGGCCCCACTCTACCCCCTTACTGGTGAAGAGGTCGGCGGCGGGGGGCTTCAGGCTGGCACTGGCCCGCCACACCTGCTCCATCTGCAGCTTCTCCTTCCGCACGTCCTTGTCTTGATAATCCAGGCGCCCGAAGAAGAAGCCGTCAAAACCCATCTGAGGGAGAAGGCGGGATGAATAAGTGCCCGTCCCTCTCATCGCTGCTAACCGCCAACCTCTCTGAGCATAGGCAGAAAAACCAGGTCTAAAACCAGGGGAGACCCTCCAGAGCAAGGGGATCTTGGGGAGGGTCAGAAGCCCTGCGGGAGCACCTAAAGGGGGCAGGGCCAACACTAGAACCCACTTCCACCTTCACCAGCTGGGTAAGGGGGCGGGACTCACGGAGGCCTTACCCCTCCCGCAGCCTAAGCAAGGGAAGGGGGCGGAGTTACAGCAGAGGCAACGAGGCCCTCTGGAAAATAGGGCGGCTTTCACCTGCCACTCCGCTTGGGGAGGAGCCAAGATGAGAGCAAATGGGGCGGGGGCGGGGCCATGTGAAAGTTACCCGTGGCCTGGGAGGGGTCAGCCTGGGCTGGGGCAGAGCAAGGCCAAGGCCAAAGCCAAAAGGAAGGGATGTTCACAGTTCACCCAAGAGGCAGGGTCTCAAGGGGCCAGGGGGCTGGGGTAAGGCCTGGTCCGAGTGAGCTTGTAGGAAAAGGCAGGGCTTCAGTAACCGGAGGAGGAGTCAAAGGGAGTAAAGGTGCTGCGCAGGACGCGGGAGCGGGGAGGGGCGCCAAGAGGTGGGGAAAGGACCTGCGCGAAGAGCGAGGCCTGCTCCCGAGAGTGGCCGAAGGGGTCGACGTGCCAGGCCACACGCGGGCGCCCTTCGCTGCCAAAGGTGTCCTCCAGGAAGCGTAGCCCGAGAGTCATCTGGTCGATGATGGCTCCGTAATGAGTGGCCGCCTCATCGTTCATCACCCAGCCACCGTTGGCGAACTCTAGGCGTCCTGTGACAGGAGGGACAAAGTCTGAGTCAGTTGTCAGGGCCAGGAGTGGGGTTGGTGCTGCAAGGAATGAGAAGACCTGCCTGCATGCCCAGGCCTGAGAGAAGAGGGGTCACTCCCAGGCCAGTGCCAAATGATTCGGAGCAGAACCTCCCCCAACCCCCTAGGCATGGCAGGATTCCCAGACAGTCGACTGGAGGTGTGAGGCCTTACAGGATGCATAGGAGTTTTCCCAATAAAGGGAAATTCCTGGCAGGTGCAACCACATAGGCCTGATGGGTTGCACAAGGCCTGATAAAATCTCAGCATGATAGAAAGAGAAGCTGGGCTGGGCTTCCTCTTTTCATTTCCTTAGAAGCAGCTCACCCTGGCGCACCAAGTCCCGCACCATTTCCTGTGTTGCATTTGTCTGCTGGTGCCACCAACGGGAGAAGAAGGCGATTTCCACGTAGACAAAACGGCGAGTGGGCTCCGCCAGCAGGGAGGAGATGACTGAGTCTAGGATGTACTGTACGCCCGCGTGCTGGACGTCGTTCTGGACTGTGGGCACAGGGCTCAGGCAGTCAGGGACCAGCAAGCCAAGAGTAACATTTTTTTTCTTTGCTTTTTAAGGCTGCACCTGAGGCCTATGGACATTCTCAGGCTAGGGGTCAAATTGGAGCTCTAGCTGCTGGCCGACACCACAGCCACAACAAGGCCAGGTCTGAGCGGCATCTGCCACCTACGCCACAGCTCAGGGCAATGCCGGATCCTTAGCGCACTAAGCGAGGCCAGGGATCAAACCTACATCCTCATGGATACTAGTTGGGTTCGTAACCCACTAAGCCACAATGGGAATTCCAAGGGCAACCTTCTTAGACACAGAAGCCCAAGCTGGGCATCACCCTATTGCCCAGAACTGAAAAAGGATTTGAGGGGCTCTGAGGAGCCATAGGAGTCCCGGGGGGTCAGTCCCCACCCTCTACTCACTGCCATAAAAGTACTGGTCCACGGTCTTCAGCCAGCCCACGTCATCATGTGTGTGGGCCACTAGATGCACGTTCAGCATGTCCGGCTCCACCATGGGGCATGTCTGCACAGGGACCCCAAACACACACTCATATACTCTCGGTAACCTCAAGGTTAAGAGGCAGGCTGCAGTTGGAGGACACAAGGTAAGTCTTGATCTAGAGGCAAGGGCCTGAGGTAGGTCCAGGCCCTCCCAGGAAGAACACACATAGTTATGTCATAGATGCAATTCCCAACGCACACCCTGGAGAAATAGTAGTAGCTAATGTTTCTTAAGCATTTGCAAATACCAAGCAGTGACCCTGGGGTGTGGGGACAATATTTCTCCAGTTGTCAGATGAGAACACTGACAATCAGAGAGGGGAAGTGACTTGGCCAAAGTCATGAAGCCAGGAAGTGAAAGAGCCAGGCTGGAACTTCAGCGAGCTGACTCCCAGCTCTCAACTAGCCCCCACCCCCACCCCAGCCACATGCACAGCTAGTACCTGGCTCACACCCAGTCACACAGGTAATGTAACTGAGCAGGGCCTTATGGGGCTCCTGGGCACAAAATCCTTTCTGTGTCCCCCATTTCCCTTTTTCTTTTTTTTTTTTTTTTGCATTTTTAGGGCCGCACCCGCAGCCTATGGAGTTTCCCCAGGCTAGGGGTCTAATCGGAGCTACAGCTGCCGGCCTACGCCACAGCCCACGGCAATACCGGATCCTTAACCCACCAGAGGCCAAGGATCAAACCTTCAACCTCATGGTTCCCAGTCAGATTCGTTAACTGCTGCGCCACAACAGGAACTCCCCCCATTTCTTATTCTTAGGAAATGAGCCTCATTCGCTTCTGTGACTGTCCCTGAGTTACAAGGGAGATTCAGACAGCTGCTGATCAGGGAAGGAAGGAGATACAAAGACAAGGGAGAAACAGTCAAGAAACAGTAGTACAGCCTTGGGGCAGGATCCTGGTTCCCCCTCAAGGGATACACGTATTAATATAGGCATCTTATACACCTAAGATAAACGTTATATTCTTTATGCTTCTTTTAGAAACGAATACTTTAAAACTGAACAGCTTATAGTCCTTCCTTGTCCTTCTCCTTGGCTTAACGGCACCCCAAACAGTCACCGGTAAACTAAAGATTAAGCACCCTGAGCACGATTGCCTGTGAATGAAATATTATTAGCACATGATGTTTTTCAGGAACTTTCCTAGTTTGTTCTAATCTCTGATCAATATGCCCTTTTCCCAAGTACTGTTATTCTAGGCAATAACCCAGAATACCACCATCATGATCATCCTGATATCTGACTCCAGCTTCTAAGACTAAGATCCCCCCAAAGAAAGAAGACAACATGTTTGTTTCAATCCTTGATTCCTATCTGAAAACCTGTCTCCCTCCTTTTTACCATAAAACTCGCAATTCTTTCCAGTGGGGGGAGGGGCCCACAGTCTGCAAGGCATTAGCCTGCTGTGACCCTCCTTTGCCCGGCAAGGCAATAAAGCTATTTTTTTCTCCTTCACCCAAAACTCTGTCTCCGAGTTTTTATTCGCAACGGTAGGCAGAGGCAAATTTTCAGCAACGGTAAACGTATGCAAAGTCCAGGTAAGCCAACCCACAGAAGCAAGGAAGGCAGATACAGACAGCCCCATTCTCAGACACGCACAGCCAGACCTCTCGATGACACAAAGCATACGCTCATACCATACTGTCATATTAGCAACCAGTCACTAGGCGCCCACAGAACAGACCCACCCAAAGCCCCGAATTCTACTGGGAGCTTCACTCTGGAAATTCAAGCACATTTCCGCTCCCGGCCGAGCTCACCTGGTATCCCGCGGCCCGAGCGCCCGGCACCGCCAGCAACAAAAAAAGGAAGGAGATAGGCGGGAGCGGTGGCTGCAGCGCGCTGGAGCCCTTCCGGGACCCCGCCGCGCCCCGGCCGCCACCAGCGCGGACCCCCAAAGGCCGCGCTTCGGTGATCATGGTCCGCTGCGGCTGCCACTGCCTCCAGGGGGTTCCCGGGCCCAGCCTGGGCTGTGCAAAGGGCCCGCCCCCCGGAACTCGGCTTGACCAATGAGTGCTAGCGGGGGCGGGGCTAGGGCGAGGCCTAGCGAGTCACGAGACCGAAGTAGTAGCTCTGGGTACCGCCGGGGGCCTAGGAGCGCAGCGAGGTCCTGGGTGTGTACCACCCTCCGCGCGCTGGTTTCCTCAGAGAATTCTTTAGTCTAGCCGCCTCCATGTGACCTCGGGGGTGCCCCCTTTTCCCCGTAGGCGCAGAGGCCTCATTTTCCGGGTGCTGGGTTTGCCTTGGAGGTAAAGTATGTGAGTAGGATCGTAGGGTCTGCGAGGAACCTATCTTGGCCAGGAGCGGAGGTTGATGGGTGCCCTTTTCTGTCCTATGGATTGAGACACTGAGTAAAGAAATTTGCCCCTTACAGCGCTGGGGAAGGGTGGCATCCAGCCTTGGGAGATATACGGATGTCCTCTGGAGAGGAGTGAGAGCCTGACAGGTAAGGGAGAACTGTTTTTCTTGCCTTACCCAGTCCCTACCAGTCCATTTGACTTGCTTACATACCCCCATTCCCGATAAGAAAACCAGAGCCCAGATTCCTCACATTAGCCCTGCTGCCAGAGGGCAAGGATCACTGTTCTGTCTTGCAGCAGACTTAAGGCTGGAGGCTTGTGAAATAAGAAAACTACCCTGAAGTCTCCAAACTAGGGTTCCCACCCAAGTCCCGACTGAGAGGAAGAACTGGGGCCCTTCCCCCTGCTAAGACAAGCACTGATACACGATGCACAAGAGAGAGAGGTCACAGAGAACATCCAGAATGCAAAACTTTATTATCTGGTTTCAACATGAAAATGAGTGGATACATTTAGAAACATGGACAGCACCTCCCCCAGGAGCAGGCAGGGTGGGGAAGGCAGGCAAGAGGGAGTTGGCCTAGGCAGTTCCTCTCTCTGCCCCAGCAGAAGTGGGATCCCAGGGACAGAGCCAAGTTCCTTCCATCCACCTGCTGGCCCTGAGACTACCTCACGCAGGGAAGCCCAGGACTGCAGTTGAGGGCCGGAGACCGAGCAGCCAAGATCCGGGCCCAAGGCAAGTTGGATAGAGGAGCCCAGGATGGGACCCCTCTAGGCTGACATCACCAGGGGGGCGTCATGGGCTGAGGGTTCTGCAGATATGACATCACCACAGCAGAGATGGACAGCCTGAGACAGAAGAGGGGTGTCAGTCCAGGATGGATAGGCTTGGGGTCCCCCTCCCCTTATCCAGGAGTCCCCTCTCTGGACCCAGGCTCACATGAAGCTACTCATCATCTGCTTAGTGTCCTCAGAGCTCCGGGAGTTTGCAAAGCTGATGAAGGAGCAGTAGACGGCAACCCAGGCGCACCACTTCAGCTGGGAGAGGTAAGTGGATGGATGGGTTAGGTCAGTGAGAGGCACCCCAGTGAGCTCCCATAAGGGCCATTCCGTGGCACCGGTTCCAGGCCCATGTCCACGTGGCGCAGCTGAAACCTTGCCCCCCAAAGTCCCACAGTCCCAGGCCCCCACAGCTAACTCCAGCTACTGAAGTTCTGGTCCTACTCCCTTGTCCTGCATCTCTGACCCCACCACATCCCCACAAGCCAAAGGAGACTGGCCCTTGACATCCCCCATCACACTAAGGACCCCACCTTTTCTCCACCAGTCCCCTCCAAGATGCTTTAAAGCCTGGCCCCATCCTCAGACCAATCTCCCATGTACCTACCCTGACCCAGACCCCTGGCTTACCCCAGAGCTCTGGCTTTCTCCACCCAGCATCACCCCAGCCCTGCCCCGTCAGCGCTGGCCCTGCTTCATTCTGAATCCACCCCTTCCCCACTGCCAGGCAGAGCTACCTGTAAGGAAACTCAGCCCTGCCCACCTTGAGCATGAGGCCACACATGCTGAAGATCATGCCGAGCAGGTTCATGTAGTCTGGTGTTGGGTCATCCAAGGCTGGGTTACACTCACTTGGCGGGGGTTTGTACCTACAGCAGGTTCAGGGTCAGGGGAACTCAAAGCTTACACCCAGGATGGGCAGGTACTCCCTTGGGCTCCCAACCCATAACTTGAGGCCTATTCCCACTGTTAAAAATAAAGCCACAGGAGTTCCTGTCATGGCTCAGTGGTTAACGAACCCGACTAGGATCCATGAGGATGCAGGTTCAATCCCTGGCCTTGCTCAGTAGGTTAAGGATCTGGCCTTGCCATCCGCTGTGATGTAGGTCTCAGACGCAGCTTGGATCTGACGTTGCTGTGGCTGTGGCGTAGGCCAAGCCAGCAGCTATAGCTCCAATTCAACCCCTAGCCTGGGAACTCCCATATGCTGCAGGTGTGGCCCTAAAAAGACAATAAATAAATAAATAAATAAATAAATAAATAAATAAATAAATAAATAAATAAATAAATACCACTGGCCCAAAAGGTCAAGCCACTTAAACTTAATTGGAGCTTCAGCCTCCTCCAGAAATGTTGTCTCAGCTGGTCAGTCAGGAATTTTCTGATCAGCACTAATAAGGTAGTCACCGGGCCCTCTCCCCTCTCCATTCCCCAAAGTAAGAGGCAACCCATCTAATAAGACCCTTTTTTACCAAAAAGGAAGTGACCCAATCTGAAATAATCCTTTTTTTTCTGCTTATGACTTCCTTGCCCTGCCTTTAAAAACCTTTTCCTTTCTATAGCCCTTCGGAGCTCCCTCCCCTTGCTAGATGGGATTTTGTCTGACCCATGAATCCTTCAATAAAGCCAATTAGATCTTTAGAATTTATTCAGTTGAATCTTGTTTTTTCAGCAGATTTAGTGGCAGCAAGACAGGATCCAAAGTGAACTTCTGACAGTATTCAGGGAGCAGAAACACAAGTATAGTACCTATGAACCCCTTACTGAGTTCAGTGTCTAGCTGGCTGTTTCTCGGGCTCTGGGAAAACCGCTCTCACCTCTGAGCTCTGTTCTCTGCATCACACTCCCCATCTAATTGGCTTTCCAGCCAGTTCCCCATTTGTCTGGAATCACTACTTCCACAATGGGAGCTGCTGGAAGTTTGGAACACAGTTCCTCATTTTGTTTGAAACCCCAAGCCCTTGGTTCTCTTCCCAGATTCTCTATTAGAAACCGCTGGCAGGAGTTCCCGTCGTGGCTCAGTGGTTAACAAATCCGACTAAGAACCATGAGGTTGCGGGTTCGATCCCTGGCCTTGCTCAGTGGGTCAAGCAAGCTGCCATGAGCTGCGGTGTAGGTTGCAGACGTGGCTCGGATCCTGTGTTGCTGTGGCTGTGGCGAAGGCCGGCAGCTACAGCTCCTATTTGACCTCTAGCCTGGGAACCTCCACATGCCGCGAGTGCAGCCCTAGAAAAGGCAAAAAGACAAAAAAAAAAAAAAAAAAGGAAAAAGAAACTGCTGGCAGTTTGGCCTGCCGTTCCCCATTTGTTTGACATCCTTCCTGATTCCATATTGGGCACTGCTGGTGGCAGCTTCGATTCCCCGTTTGGGATCAGCCCACAGTTCCCATTTGAGGCCTGCTGTTTCAATCTTCTCCCCCAGCCCCAGGTTCCATGTTGACAACTAGTAATCGTACACTTAGCCAAGCCACAGTAACTGCTTACTGCTGGAGTGTTAAGGTCTGTATGTTTGTAGGTCTTGCTTTGTGTAGATAAAGGCCAGCTAAGAGAGACAGGAATATTCACCTTTGATGAATCTAGTGTGCCACCTGCTGGCACACCTGCTTATTTTATGTCTAAGAACTATAATCCCAAAAACTGTAAATATCTACAAAAATTGGAAAATATTACTAAAACCAACCTGGAATTACAATGGCCATTGTGGGGAACGTTCCAGTGAGACAAGACTGTTCATTCAAGAAGTCCCCTTGGGAGTTCCCATCG
>PVHT021183507.1:8634076-8737900 GCA_004024745.2 Catagonus wagneri
GCCTTGCTCAGTGGGTTAACGATCCGGCGTTGCCGTGAGCTGTGGTGTAGGTCGCAGACGCGGCTCGGATCCTGCGTTGCTGTGGCTGCGGCGTAGGCCAGTGGCTACAGCTCCGATAAGACCCCTAGCCTGGGAACCTCCACATGCCGCAGGTGCGGCCATAAAAATGACAAAAGGCAAAAAAAAAAAAAAAAAAGAAGTCCCCTTGAGGGAACTGGAGGGAGTGGGATGGACTGGGAGTTTGCGATCAGTAGATGTAAATGATTACACTTAGAATGGATAAGTAATGAGGTCCTGCTGTATAACAAAGGGAGCTATATCCAGTCTCCTGTGATAGGACATGATAGAAGATGAGAATAAGAACGTGTACGTGTGTGTGTGTGTGTGTGTGTGTGTGTGTGTATACATACATATGTATAACTGGGTCACTTTGCTGTAGAGCAGAAACTGAAAGAACATTATAAATCAACTATAATTTAATTTTTTTTGTCTTTTTACCTTTATCTAGAGCCGCACCCGCGGCATATGGAGGTTCCCAGGCTAGGGGTCTAACAGGAGCTGTAGCTGCCGGCCTTCGCCACAGCCACAGCAACACAGGATCCGAGCCGCGTCTGCAACCTACACCACAGCTCATGGCAACGCCGGATCCTTAACCCACTGAGCAAGGCCAGGGATTGAACCCGCAACCTCATGGTTCTTAGTCCTATTCGGTAACCACTGAACCACAAAGGGAACTCCCTAAATCAACTATAATTTAAAAAAAAAATTTTTTTTTAAGTCCTCTTGAGGAGTTCCCGTCATGGCTCAGCGGAAACAAATCTGACTAGGAACCATGAGGTTGTGGATTCCATCGCTGGCCTCGCTCAGTGGGTTAAGGATCTGGTGTTGCCGTGAGCTGTAGTGGAGGTTACAGACACGGCTCAGATCTGGCATTGTTGTGGCTGTGGCGTAGGCTGACACCAACAGCTCGGATTAGACCCCTAGCCTGAGAACCTCCATATGCTGTGGGTGTGGCCCTAAAAAGACAAAAATAAATAAATAAATAAATAATAAAGTCTCTTTGAAAGTGAGAGTTTCCAGGAGTTCCCATTGTGGCTCAGAGATAACAAATCCAACTAGTAGCCATGAGGACACGGGTTTGATTCTTGGCCTCCCTCAGTGGGTCAGGGATCTGGCGTTGCCCTGCGCTGTGGTGTAGGTCACAGATGTGGCTCAGATCCCACATTGCTGTGACTGTGGCGTAGGCTGGCAGCTGCAGCTCCGATTAGACCCCTAGCCTGGGAACTTCCACATGCCTCAGGCAAGGCCCTAAAAAGACACACACACAAAAAAGAAAGGAAGTGAGGGCTTCCAAATTAAATACCTTTTTTTTGTTGTTGTTGTGCCTGCAGCATGTGAAATTTCCTAGGCCAGAGACTGAACCCTTGCCACAGCAGCAACCAGAGCTGCTTCAGTGACAACACCGATAGAATACCTATTTTAATTGATATGCAGAAGCTCCCAAAAGGCTTTAAGATTCCAAAACAGCATCATTAAAATACTGGTTACAGAAAGGCTAATGAGGATTTCCCTTCGTGGCTCAGTGGTTAACGAATCCGACTAGGAACCATGAGGTTGCGGGTTCGATCCCTAGCCTTGCTCAGTGGGTTAAGGATCCGGCGTTGCCATGAGCTGTGGTGAAGGTTGCAGATGCTGCTCGGATCCCGCGTTGCTGTGGCTGTGGCGAAGGCCGGCAGCTAGAGCTCCTGTTAGACCCCTAGCCTGGGAACCTCCATATGCCGCGGGTGCGGCTCTACATTAAAAAAAAAAAAAAAAAAAAAAGGCAAAAAAAAAGACAGAAAGGCTAATGAAAAATCAAAACCACAAGAAGTACCTAAAACAAAAAAGGATAGTACAGACATAACTCCTACTGCTCCCCTCTCTTTCTTTCCTTTTTTTTTTGCTTTTTAGGGCCACACTCACGGCATATGGAGGTTCACAGGCTAGGGGTCTAATAGGAGCTGTAGCCGCCGGCCTACACCAGAGGCACAGCAACGCCAGATCCGAGCCACGTCTGCAACCTACACCAACAGCTCACGGCAGTGCCAGATCATTAACCCACTGAGCAAGGCCAGGGACTGAACCCACAAACTCATGGTTCCTAGTTGGATTCATTAACCACTGTGCCACGAAGGCTCCCCTCTCTCCTTCTTTACCTGAATCTTTACCCGAGTACTCATGTTTACTGATTTTTTTTATTTTTTAATTTTTTTTTTTCTTTTTAGGGCTGCACCCATGCATATGGAAGTTTCCAGGCTAGGGACTGAATCTAAGCTACAGCGCCAGCCTACACCACAGCCACAGCAACGCTGGATCTGAGCCCCGTCTGTGACCTACACCACAGCTCTCAGCAATGCCGTATCCTTAAACCACTGAGCAAGGCCAGGAATTGAACCTTTATCTTCATGGATACTAGTATGATTCATTTCTGCTGTACCACAGCGGGAACTCCTGATTCTCTTTCCGATCTGTCTTTCCACACTGAAGACAGTATTAAACATTTACTGTGTAAGACAGAACTACCCAAAGTTGCAGATGAACCTCCTTGGGTATCTTTCACTCTTCGGTCCAAGACTGATCTAAGGGCCATCGTTAAGGCATTTTCTCAAATGAGGGAGGAACTTCAAAAGTTCTTTGAAGAATGTCCAGTCACCATCAGGGCCTCAACTCCAGGCTGTGAGAGCTTTAACAGCTTGTGCACATGCAGGTAGGAGCTGGTGAAGCCCCCACACATATGCAGGAAGCAGAGGCAAAACCCGAAGGATATTCCAGATCCTCAACCAGAAAAGCTCAAAAAAACAGCAACTGACCTTTTTTTTTGGCCTGTACTTGCAGCATGTGAAAATTCCCAGGCCCCAGATTGAACCCTTGCCACAACAGCAATCTGGCTGCTGCAATGACAATTGCAGTGGTTCCTTAAACCACTGTGCCACAAGGGAATTACACTAACTGTCCTTTCATAAGCCATTCCTAGAGTCTTCCCCGCCCCTGCTGACTGTCTATTATTCATCAAACCAAAGAAAAATGAATCTGGCCAACTTTAAGGCACGCTTGCAAGCTCTCCTCCTGCATTCCGGTTCCATACGATAAATAGAGTCACCCAGGAGTTCCTGTGATGGTGCAGTGGAAACGAATCCAGCTAGGAACCATGAGGTTGCGTGTTTGATCCCTGGCCTCGCTCAGTGCGTTAGGGATCTGGCGTTGCCATGAGCTGTGGTGTTAGGTTGCAGACGCAGCTCAGATCCCGCATTGCTGTGGCTGTGGTGTAGGCTGGCAGCTGTAGCTCCGATATGAACCCTAGCCTGGGAACCTCCATATACCATGGGTGTGGCCCTCAAAAACAAACCAAAAAAAGTAAATAAAAATAAATAAATAAAAATTAAAAAAACATTGAATTCTCACTTAAAAAATAAATGAAAAAATATGTATTAAAAAAATAAAAAATAAAGTCACCCAACCTGCTCTACCTACCCTGTTTGCAAACAAGTTACCTCCTGAGATTAGTGGCTTGATAAAAAGGCAGAAAATAGGATAGGAGACCACTAGTCTGAGAGAGCCAGTGACCACAGCTGAGCACTTTGAAAAGACCTTAGAGAGGTCCCATTGTGGCTCAGTGGTAACAAACCCAACTAGTATCCATGAGGATGCGGGTTTCATTCCTGGCCTCACTCGTTGGGTTAAGGATCCAGTGTTGCCATGAGCTGTGGTGTAGGTCACAGTTGCGGCTCAGGTCTGGTGTTGCTGTGGCTGTGGTGAAGGCCAGCAGCTGCAACTCCAATTCGACCCCTACCCTGGGAACCTCCATATAAAGAAAGTATGGCCTTAAAAAAACAAAACAGGGAGTTCCCGTTGTGGCTCAGTGGTTAACGAATCTGACCAGGAACGATGAGGTTGCAGGTTCGATCCCTGGCCCTGCTCAGTGGCCTAAGAATCCGGCGTTGCCGTGAGTGTGTAGGTTGCAGATGCGGCTCGGATCCTGTGTTGCTGTGGCTGTGGCGTAGGCCAGTGGCTACAGCTCCAATTAGACCCCTAGCCTGGGAACCTCCATATGCCACGAGTGCGGCCCTAGAAAAGGCAAAAAGAAAAAAAAAAGAGAGAGAGAGAGACCTGAGAGCAAGATCTCCAGCTCAAATCTGCCAAACTATTTGCTTCACAGCTAAAATAGCTCCAAGGCCAGAGACCTAAAATAACACCTTCCTGGGGGCCACCATCAAAAGGCTGGCCCAAGGGGCCCGCGTCTCACATGTAATCAGTTAGGACACTGAAAAGATGGTCTTCAAAGGTCCTATGAAAATTCCTTTTTTTTTCCTTTTTTTTTGCTTCTTAGGGCCATACCTGTGGCATATGGAAGTTCTCAGGCTAGGGATCGAATCAGTGCTACAGCTGCCAGCCTACACCACAGCCACAGCAATTTGAGATCATAGCGCATCTACAATCTACACCACAGCTCACTGCAACACCAAATCCCCAACCCACAGAGCAAGGCCAAAGATAGAGCCAGCATCCTCATGGATACTAGTTGGACTGTTTCCACTGTGCCACAAGGGGAACTGCCCTATGCAAATTCTCTTGAGTGCCCCCATACCTACCCCCTCAGTATTCTCCAGTAAACTGTTAATCAGTAACTCCCTTGAACAGCCAAGGGGAAACTAAAATTACAATTTATGAGAAACCTTGCCAGATTCTAGTTGATACTGGAGCTACACTTTCCACTTTAACCCCCCCCCCACACACACACAGGACAACAAATTCCTGGAAAAAGAGGTTTCCTTAATGGAAATAGCTAATAAAGTGCAGAGAGAATTTCTGCCTTAACCAGTACAAAGAACTCTGGGACTTTTTACTGAAAAACATTCTTTTTTGGTATGTAACGAATCCCCGTTCAATCTATTAGGTGGAGATCTCCTTTCTAAATTAAAAGGGCTAATACAGGGAATTCCCTTGTGGCTTAGCAGGTTAAGGATCCAGCGTTATCACTGAAGCAGCCCAGTTCACTGCTCTGGTGTGGGTTCAATCCCGCCCTGGAACTTCTGCATGCCGCAGGCAAAGCCAAAAAGGGAAAAAAAGGGGGGTGGTGGTGGGAGCTAAACATTCTGCTTCTGATGGAGACCTCACCTTAAAATTTCATGATCAACCTGAACTGATCTTTCATGTTTTTACACTCTATCCTTGACATAGAAGAGGAAGAATTCCAACAAAAGTGACCTAATTTAATTGAGGTGCCCCAAATCTGTAGGTTACTTCCAATCCATGGGAGAATAAAAAGTACAGAGCCTAGGAGTTTCTGTCGTAGCTCAGTTGTAACAAACCCAACTAGTATCCATGAGGATGTGGGTTTGATCCCTGGCCTCACTCATCAGGTTAAGGATCTAGAGTTGCCATGAGCTGTGTGTGGTATAGGTCACAGATGCGTCTAGAATCTGGCATTGCTGTGGCTGTGGTGTAGGCTAGCAGCCGTAGCTCCAATTTGACCTCTAGCCTGGGAACTTTCATATGCCCTAGGTGAGGCCCTAAAAAGAAAAAAAATAAAAGGAATGCAGTTATCAAGTTGTTTAAAATGTCCACTTTGAAGATAGGATAAACGTCCCCAACCCCAGTCCTATGATGCCAGTGCATCAGTTATTTTGAAGGTGAGGTACCCTTCCCAGACACTAAGGTCATGCTGACTCACTGTGTATATGCTAATTTGTCTCTTGAAACTTTGAAGGAATGTACCCGTCATGTTTAATGTGTGTTCTTTGTCCTGATACGTATCTCAAGATACGCACTTGAGGCATCCACATGGAGACGGGTGGCCACTGTGGACGTGGAGATATTCCTGCAATATTTGAATGAACTTGAGTTTTCTGAACGGTATCAAGTTCAACTATACCACCTGCTATTCTCAAAACAGTATCCGTTAACAGCTGCCAACTTAAACTTCATGGTCTCAAGGTCTCCCTTTGTAACTATACAAGCATTTCGGACCCCAACCAATCCTTGCTTAATAAGCACCCTTACTTCTCACCAACTCTGGTTATATAACTCCTGACAAACAACTTATGTAACTGTAGGTTTTGACTACATAAGCCTCCCTATTTTGCTGTCCAGTAAAACACAATTCAAGTGCTTCTTGAATCTGTCTATGGTCCTCAATTTGGCTTGAATAAAATTCTCTTCATTTCCATTTTTTTTTCTTTTTTTGGGGGGAGGGGCTGAAACTGTGGCATATGGAAGTTCCCAGACCAGGGTAGAACTGGAGCTGCAGCTGCCAGGCTACAGCACAGCCACAGCAACGCCAGATCTGAACCACATCCACGACCTATACCACAATGCCAGATCCTTAAACCCACTGAGCTAGAGCCAGGGATCAAACCCACATCCTCATGGATACTAGTTGGGTTTGTAACCTGCTGAGCCAAAATAGGAACTCCCAAATTCTCTTCTATTCTTATTACAGACTAGTTGACTATTTCCATTGACAAAAGGAACATAAACTCTCCAAGGAAAAAAATGACAATTCTCTCTAATACTGTTCATTAACTAGGTCATAACCTAAGTACTGAAGGAATACAGCTATCTCCAAAAAGGATTAGGCCAATCCAAGAATTTCCTATTTCTACAACGAAGAGAAACTTCATGGATTTCTAGACCTGACTGGCTATTGTAGACTATGCGTTCCTAATTTTTCTCTGTTATCTTCCCTGCTCTATGAACTTACTAAGATTTCAGTCCCTGAGCCCCTTTCTTGGGAGGATAGATACGAACAGACCTTTTTTTTTTTTTGCCTTTTTGCCTTTTTAGGGCCACACCCGCGGCATATGAATATTCCCTGGTTAGGGGTCCAATCGGAGCTGTAGCTGCCAGCCTACACCACAGCCACAGCAACATCAGATCCGAGCCACGTCTGCAACCTACACCACAGCTCACAGCAACGCCAGATCCCTAACCCACTGAGCGAGGCCAGGGATCAAACCCGCGACCTCATGGTTCCTAGTCATATTCTTTTCCGCTGCGCCTCGACAGGAACTCCCGAGAACAGACTTTTTCTAAGACTAAAACAAGCCCTGTAAAAACAGCCTTCCCTAGGGCTACCTAATTATTCAAAACCTTTCACCCTAACTTGTGCAGGAAAGATAACTGGGCCCTAGGAGTGCTCACAGAAGAACACAGCACACAGCTGGATTTAGCTGTCCTTGTCTAGCCCAACTGTCTTAAGGCTATAGCTGCAACTACAAAGTCAGTAGACACCTCAGCAGATCTAACCCTAGGTAATATTTACTTATAAACTCCTCATACTGCCCTAAGTCATCATCTTCTTCCTTTTTTTTTAAGGGCCGCACCCGAGGCATATGGAAATTCCCAGGTCAGGGGTCTAATTGGAGCTACAGCTGCCAGCCTGTGCTGCAGCAACACCAGACCATAGCTGAGTCTGCAACCTACACCACAGTTCATGGCAATCATTAATCTACTGAGTGGGGCCAAGGATCAAATCTGCATCCTCCTGGATACTGGTCAGGTTCCCGCTAAGCCACAACGGGAACTCCTGCCCAAAGTCTTCTTAACTCTGAATTGACTCCACATTTCTCTGCAAGCAGATTAACCTATGAGATCCTTCTGCCTTCACGCCTACTCTACATCTCAAATGCTGCAATGTACTCAGTGCTGCTACCGCACTAGCCCTGCCTGACAAAGATGAGCCCCATGACTGCCTGGTAAGAACATCTCGCTCCAATCTTGTTTTCTGAGGGGTCATATTCTAAAAATGACAAAGGGATGCCACGTTTCCAAGCTGGTTATGCTACTACTAACCAATATGAATTACTTGAAAGGGAAACTTCCCAAGGACTAAGGCAGCCCAACAAGCACAACTCCATACCCTTACTGCGCAAGGCAGTTATCAGATGATAAACTGTTAATATTTAAACATTGGTAGGTATGCCTTTGGGGTTATCCATAACTGGGGATATTATGGAAACAAAGGGGTTTTCTTTTTTTCCTTTTTAGGGCCGCACCTGTGGCATATGGAAGTTCCCAGACTAGAGATAGAATCAGAGCTGCAGCTGCCAGCCACACCAATGCCAAATCCTTAACCCACTGAGCAAGGCCAGGGATTGAACCCACATCCTCACAGACACTTGTTGGGTTCTTAACCACTGAGTCACAACAGGAACTCCAAGGGGTTTTCTTATGTCCTCTGATACCCCCGTAAAAAATGGGCAACAAGTAAACTACCTTCTTATTGCTATTCTCTTACCTTCTGAACTTGCTGTCATTAAAACTGGTTTGGAGTTCCCACTATGGCACAACGGGACCGGCAGTGTCTTAGAAGCACTGCGGTGAGAGTTCGATCCCTGGCTCAGCACAGTGGGTTAAGGCTCTAGCGTTGCCACAGCCGTGGCTTAGGTCGCAACTGTGGCCCGGATCTGATCCCTAACCTGGGAACTTCACATGCTGAGGGGCGGCCAAAAATGAAAAAAAACAAAAACAAAACTGAGGTTCACACTAAAAGGACTGAACTTGAGTTTAGGGAATGTTCTAGCTGACTTTTATGCAAAGGCAGCAACAACAGTCTTATAAATATTATGGCATACATGGATGAAGATCATTCAGCTTCAGTAAAAAAAAAAAGTGACCCCTCAGAATTCCCTGGTGGCTCAGCAGGTTAAGGATCCAGTATTGTCACTGTGGCTCAGGTCCAATCCCTGGCCTTGGAACTTCTGAATGCCTTGGGCATGGTCAAAAAAGAGAAGAAAAAAAAAAAAAGACCCCTCATTGGAGTGCCCACTGTGGCGCAGTGGAAACCAATCTGATTAGGAACCATGAGGTTGTAGGTCAATCCCTAGCCTCGCTCAGTGGGTTAAGGATCCGGCGTTGCTGTGAGCTGTGGTGTAGGTTGCAAACGTGGCTCAGATCCTGCATTGCTGTGGCTGTGGCATAGGCCAGCGGCCGTAGCTCTGATTAAACCCCTAGCCTGGCAACCTCCACATGCCGCGGGTACAGTCCTAAAATGACAAAAAAGGCAAAAAAAAAATCCTCATTGCCAGACTTTGGCTATCCTAATACCCTTATAATATGACACCAGTCTGCTCCTGAACAAAGAAATTAAAATGGGCAAACAATGGTTGCAAATTAAAAGAACAGTCAGGATTACAGGAAACCCAAGAACGCCACTTGGTTCTTCCCAGCTCCCTGGCAAATGCAATTTTTCCAATTTTTCCTTCACCCCATCAGAGTGCATTGAAAATGACTCAAATTAGGGAGTTCCAGAGTTCCTGTTGTGGCGCAGCAGAAACAATCTGACTAGAATCCATGAGGATGTAGGTTCAATCCCTGGCCTAGCTCAGTGGGTCGGAGATCTGGTGTTGCTATGAGCTGTGATATGGGTCACAGACGGGGCTTGGATCCCACGTTCTTATGGCTATGGTGTAGGCTGGCAGCTGTAGCTCAGATTCAACCCCTAGCCTGAGAACTTCCATAAGCCACAGGTATGGCTCTAAAAAGTAGAATGGGATAGGACAGGACAGGACAGGACAGGATAGGATAGACTCAAATTACGTACAGAAATTGGTGGGGAGACATCAAATTACTAAAAGCAGTTTACCTATCAGGTCCATAATCGTAGAAAAACTATTTTTGTCCCCGGAGGCCTCAGACTCTCTCCCTCTGGACCCTTTGAACACCTGCAGCTGGATTTCATTCAGTTGTAACGCTGTATGGGTTATAAATATATTGTTTTTTTTTTTTTAAGGGCCACACCCATGGCATATGGAGGTTCCTAGGCTAGGGGTCGAATTGGAGCTACAGCTGCCGGCCTACACCACTGCCACAGCAATGCCAGATCAGAGCTGTCTGCAACCTACACCACAGCTTACGGCAATGCTGGATCCTTAACCCACTGAGCAAGGCCAGGGATGGAACCTGCAACCTCATGGTTCCTAGTCAGATTCGTTTCCCCTGCGCCACCACAGGAACTCCATCAATATATTGTTAATTGTAGGTTTGTTTTCTAGATGGGTTGAAGCCTTCATGGGTTAACATCCTTCACAATGGCACAGAAACTTGTTAGAAAATGTGTTTCCCCCTAGGGGTATACCTTCTACAATCTCCAGTGATTGAGGCACCCACGTCATTGGGCATACCACACAAGCCTTTATGAAAACCTTGCAAATTTCTTGGAGTTATCACTATCCCTATCACCCTCAATCATCAGGCAAGGTAGGAAGATCTAATAAGAGCCTCAGAAATCTCTAAACTTCCTAAAACTACTAGAGTCCCTTGGCCTAAGGTATTTACTGCCTCTGGTCATGCCAACTATTCCCAGTAGCCCCTTTGGAAAATATACTTACTCCACATGGAAAAGTCATCAGTAAACCAGTGTCCACTGGTGTACAACTTTCTGTTGATCCTTTGTCATCTCATGTTAGTATGAACAGCAGCTGTAAGTCTTTAATGTTTTATACTGAAGTCTATCATCAACAGGTTAAAGAAGCCTTCCCAGATCCCAATTCAAAGGATCCTGTTGGGCACAGTCTGGAGCCTGGTGACTGGGTATTCTAGAAACATCGTCAGAGGAAGGTAGCCCTCAAGCACCATTGGAAGGAATCTTACCAAGTGCTCCTGACCATGGACACTGCTGAGAAACTAGAAGGCACTGGGCCTTGGGTACACATCTCAATAGCTAAGGAAGACTTCATGGGACATTTAATCTTGCACAGATGCTGGGTACCTCTGAATCAAACTGATAAGGAAGAGAAAGAGCTGCCATCAAGGTGGACTGCTTCTGTTCCAGACGCTGGATCAAGACCATATTTAACATGAAAGCCTTTCTCCTTTTTCTTTTCTTTACTCTGGCATTGACCTGGAAAGATAATGCTCTCCCAGGCCATTGCTAAGGGAGGTAACCTTTCAGACTGCTAAATTTGTCATCCAAGATTCCAATCTATATGATGCTGGAGATCCCCTGGTGCTTCCTGTGACCAATTTCTCTTTTTTTTTATTTTTACTTTTTACTTTTTAGGGCCGCACCCGCAGCATATGGAGGCTCCCAGGCTAGGGGTCAAGTTGGAGCTACAGCTGCTGGCCTGTGCCACAGCCACAGCAATGCAGGATCCAAGCCACATCTGTGACCTACATCACAGCTCACGGCAACGCCAGATTCTTAACATACTGAGCGAGACCAGGGATCGAACACACAACCTCACGGTTCCTAGTCGGATTCTTTTGCACTGCACCAGGACGGGAACTCTGACCAATTTCTCTTCTACCCCCAATGTCACAGCAAAGGACAATGGACATCCTCCTCCCCCAAAGCCTCTTATGGAGTACAACTTTTAAAGCCTTTTACCTTTCTCCAATCCTAACCGTACATACTCAATTAGACACAATTACCTAGGAAATCTCAGTGCATCTGAACCCCACATTCCCATGATAATCTAGATCAGATTTGCCTCCACTCACTGAGAGATCTCACCAGCAGCACCCATTTTGCTAGGTATTTAGAATAACACTTTATTTTAGACTGGGAGATGGTCTCCCCATATGTGCTGAAAAACTGACACCTGGCTTGAATGTGTAAACACAGTAATCTCTGTGAATGAATCCATTAACAGCACCTCCTTAATGGGAATGATCTGTCTTTGTCCATGGTGGTTATTATTTTCCTTGGGCCTCTGAACGCCTAGACAGCCACTGCGAGCAAGGCCTCTTAGATTATCTAACTATGCCCCTGACTTTCCACAAGCAAGCCAACCTCACTGGTCAATTCCCATGGATTTACATTGTTGAGTTAGAAAGCAACTACGAGGAGGATTTCACGACTCAGGATTTACTTCCCTTGGCAGGGTCATCAGCCCAAGAAAGAACCTAGAGTCTCTGGACAAAGCTTTTCTTTATAATAGGATAGCCCTTGATTATTGGGTTCCCCCCCCCATTTTTGGCCACCCTGCAGCATATGGAGTTCCCCAGCCAGGGATCAGATCTGCGCTGCAGTCATGATCTAAGTTGGAACCATGGCAACACCAGATCCTTAACCCACTGTGCTGGGCCGGGGATCGAACCTGTGACCCAGCACTCCTAAGATGCTGCTGATCCTGTTGTGCCACAGCAGGAACTACGATCTTGGTGATTTTTTAGCTAATCAAGGACTGTCTGTACTATAACCAATTCCATCTGCTGCACCTGGATTAACTCTTCTGGGGAAGCTGAAATTCAATTTCATAATAACCTACACAGGCAAAAAATCTGAAAAAAAGGTGAATATATGTATGTGTATAACTGATTCACTCTGCTACACATGTGAAACTAACACAACATTGTAAGCCAACTACACTCCAATGAAATAAAAATTTTCAAAAAAGAAGACAAGAAACTCAATTACATAAGATCGCTGAGCAAGCCAGTTTGCTTAAGGTGACTCCTAGCAAAAAAAAAGGAGTTCCTGTTGTGGCTCGGTGGAAACAAATGGGACTAGTATCCATGAGGATTCAGGTTCAATCCCTGGCCTCGCTCAGTGGGGTAAGGATCTGGAGTTGCTATGGCTGTGATGTAGGCCAGCAGCTGCACCTCTGATTTGACCCTTAGCCTGGGAACTTCCATATGCTGCAGGTGCAGCCCTAAAATGCCAAAAAAAAAAAAAAAGGTGACTCTTCAATGAGATACTCTTTGTGTATTTTGACTGGTTTGGGTCCTGGGGACCACAGATCCAAAGTGCACTCCAAACACTGCAAATTTCCTTGTTTATTTTAATCATAATAATCTCCCTGGTGCACTATATTCTCTCAAGAGCTTTAAATATATATTCACAGCCGCTAATCACTAAGCAGAACATCTCCCTAAAACATCAAAAAAGGAACAAGAGAATGACCAACTTAAAGACTGTGAACCTGAAGCCAGCCAGGACCTGTGAATATCACAGAGGTTAAGTAAAAATATAAAAACCTATGAACACCATGCAAAGGAACAACAAAAACTGCAATAACCTCAAAGCAGTAGTGGGCAATGGCTCTCACACCTGAAGTGTTTTTTGTTGGTTTGGCGACACCTGCCCCCATGTGGAAGTTCCTAGGCCAGAGATCAAACAGGTGCCACAGCAACAACCCCAGCTCCTACAGAGACAAATCCTTAACCCACTGTGCCACGAGGGAACTCCTCAGGTCTTAAGTGTTTTTTTTTTTCATTCTTTATTTTTCAAAGCCTTAAATTTTGATCACACCTCTCAGTCAAGCTGAATCTGATCAAAAGAGGGGCACTGTTAAAAACAAAACCACAGGCCCCAAATGGAGTCACTTAGACTAGGGCCAAGCCACCAAGGCAGAGCCTAATACCTAACCTAATTGAAGCTTCAACCTCCTCCAGAAAAGTAGTTTTAAATGGTCAGTCAGGAATTTTCTGATCAGCACCAATGAGGTAGTCTGTCACAGGGCACTTCTCCCCTCTCCATCCCACAAAAAGAAGATGAGGTAACCGTCACCTAATAAGACCCTTTTTTCCCCAAAAGGGAAGTGACAATCTAAAATAATCCTTTTTTCCTATGACTTCCTTGCCCTGCCTTTAAAAAACTTTCCTTTCCCGTAGCCCTTTAGAGCCCCATCCCCCACTAGATGGGATACTGACCAATCCTCGAATAGTTTGATAAAGCCAATTAGATCTTTAAAATTTACAGCTTGGTTTCGTTTTTTTAACACCATGACAACCAGAATCCTCACCTCAGCACTTTGTTGGGCCTCCGTGGGTCCGACATACTGTTAGCGGACATAGCGAGTCAGAAGTCGCGCTTCTTCCGCTGCGGGAGTCGCAGCTTCTGGCAGCTTCCGGCGTGGAAACGGAGGAAGGCTTTGAGAGTAACACCCTCAGCCCTCGTGCTTCGGTTCCTGCCCACCGGGGCCGGAACTCCCCCGCTCGGGGGACAGAGATTTGGAAGCCAAAAATATCCAGAAAACAGGAAATGGGGAAAGAAAGTGGAAACTGGCAACAGGCCTCTATTCCCAACACTATCTCCAAAAAGCTGAAAAAAAAAAAAAAAAAAAAACTATTGAACCCGGAAGTGAGAAATAGGAAGTAGACCATAGAGGACAATAATAAGATTACACCCAGCTTGGGTTCCCAGGGAAAGGAAAGCTTCGGTGCGGGCTGATAAAGGTGGCGAGGAAGGGAGCGGGGTGCGATGGCTTTCCCTGAGCCAAAGCCGCGTGGCCCAGAGCTGCCGCAGAAACGGTTGAAGACATTGGACTGCGGTCAGGGGGCTGTGCGAGCCGTGCGATTTAATGGTGAGCGCCCTTATCTCATTCCGGGTCCTCCTCCCTCCTCCTGAGATTGGAGGCCCAGTAACCCCTGCCTGGTGTTCCCAGTGGATGGCAATTACTGTCTGACTTGCGGCAGTGACAAGACCCTGAAACTGTGGAACCCACTGCGGGGGACGCTACTGCGAACGTACAGCGGCCACGGCTATGAGGTGCTGGACGCGGCCGGGTGAGCTGACAGCCAGGACGGGATATGAGCGCTAAGGTTGTGCTCAGAGATCGACGCTGACTTTCCCTCCTCTGCCCTCTAGCTCCTTTGACAACAGCAGTCTCTGTTCTGGCGGCGGGGACAAGGCGGTGGTGCTGTGGGATGTGGCATCGGGGCAGGTCATGCGAAAATTTCGGGGCCACGCTGGGGTGAGTGCAAGCAAGAAGGTGACCTAACTGGAGTGGATCCTCATTTGCCTGTAGGTGGTGACAGAGACCACCTTTAGCTCAGTTGCAGCGCAAGGATCCTTCCAGTTCCCTATGGGCTCCCCTTCACTAAGACCTGTCCTTGCAGTTCCACACAAACCTTTCAGCTCCCTTACCCCTAGCCTTTTCCCTTGCCTTTATCCCCATCCTTCAAAGTCCAGCCTTCTCTAAGCAGCAGTTTCTTTTCACAGAAGGTGAACACAGTGCAGTTTAATGAAGAGGCCACAGTTATCCTGTCTGGTGAGTGTGGGGCCTAGGCAGGTGGGCCCAGGGTGCTGCCTCTGTCCCCTAAACCTGATCCACCTTCATGTTGACCTCACAGGCTCCATCGATTCAAGTGTGCGCTGCTGGGACTGCCGCTCTCGGAGACCTGAGCCAGTACAGACGCTGGATGAAGCCAGGGATGGCATATCCAGTGTGAAGGTGTCAGACCATGAAGTCCTGGCAGGGTGAGTGGGGCCAGGACCCACCCCTCCCCAGGTGTCAGTGGGGATCATAGCTGCTTCCCTCAGTAAATTATAATCTGTTCCCCTCACTTCGCTTACACGGCCCTGTATGGTTTAGTCCCTGTTGTACTCTTGGCTTTTATTCATTCCTGGCCTCGTTTCTGTTAAATATGCCACACATGCTCCCACCCCAGGACCTCCTTTTGCAACTGCTCTTCCCTCTGCCTGGACTGCCCTTCTGCTACTAATTCAGAGTGTATCTGAACACCTCCTGCAGGTCACTTTTTCAGTCAGTGAGCATACAGCAATGAACGAGATAGGGAAGTAAGGAAAAACTTCCACCCACATGAAGTCAACATTCTAGCAGCAGGAGGCAAACAACTTAAAAAAAAAAAAAAATCCCATGCAGGGCTGCCCCCAGTTGCTGCAGCCTGAGGGAGTGTCATTTCACACCTTGAGGGGCAGGGGAGCATTTAGGCTGCACAGCCTGTGGGAGCTCCCACACATCTCCACTTGGACTGCAGATGGTTGGCTCCTCATCCCCAAGTCCCAGTTCAGATGCCACCTCCGCAGGGCGGGGATTACCCTCAGTCATGAAGGCTCCATGTTGGCTCTGGTTTGGCAGAAGCTGTGTCCCTAAGCTCCCACATGGGATCTGGCCCTGAGAGGGAGCTTGGTAAAAATCCGAAACAGATGGAAGGGGACCTGATCGGCCCCTACGTCTGAGTCTCAAAGCCAGTACCTCAGGGAGCTCCCGGTGTGATGCAATGGGATTGGCAGCGTCTTGGGAGCCACTGGGACACAGGCCCAGCCCTGCGGGTTAGCGATCTGGCATCACTGCAGCTGCGGCTTAAGTCAAGACTGTGGCTCCAATCTGATCCCTGGCCCAGGGGCTCCATATGCTGTGGGGCAGCCAAAAAGGACAATAAAATAAAATAGCCAGTGCTTCAGAATTCCACTCAAGAATTCACTTCAGTGCATTCAGTGCGTGTTTCCCATGACCAGTCCTGAGCATGACATGACATAAGGGTGCCCAGGAAGGACAGGCAGCAGCCTTGCCCTCAGGGCCCTGGCAAGGTGAGAGGGTATAGGGACGCCAGAGCTGGAGCCATAGACCTACCAGCCCCTGCGATGCTGCAGCTGGATCCACCCTTTCTCACAGATCCGTAGATGGCCGGGTGAGGCGCTATGACCTGAGGATGGGGCAACTCTTCTCGGACTACGTGGGCAGTGAGTATGGCTGGAGCTGCGGGGCAGGCAGGGAAGGTGGGGGCAGTACAGGAGACCCCAGCCTGACCTGCCCGCCCCTCCCCTCCCTGCTAGGCCCCATCACCTGCACCTGCTTCAGCCGGGACGGGCAGTGCACCCTGGTGTCCAGCTTGGACTCCACGTTGCGGCTTCTAGACAAGGACACAGGAGAGCTGCTGGGCGAGTGAGTCCTCGAGGTCAAGGGGCCCTTCCCCACCCCCAGTAAGGCCCCCAACTCCCCTTGATCCCACCCACCCCCAGGTACACAGGCCATAAGAACCAGGAGTACAAGCTGGACTGCTGCTTGAGCGAACGTGACACACATGTAGTCAGCTGTTCTGAGGACGGGAAGGTGTTCTTCTGGGACTTGGTGGAGGTGAGCCTCCCCACCCCCACTCCTTACCGGGGTGCCTGCCCTGTCCTTACCTGAGTCACTCCTGGGCCTTTAAAAGGGAATGCTGTTAGAACTGGGGGGCTCAGGGAGTTCCCTGGTGGTTCAGTGGGTTAAGGACCTGGCATTGTCACTGCTGTGGCACAGGTTTGATCCCTGGCCCAGGAACTCTTACATGCCATGGGTAGACACTCCCCCCACCGTCCCCCTAAAAAAAGAACTGGTAGCTAGGGGAGTTCCCTGGTGGTCTAGTGGTTAGGATTCAGTGCTTTCACTATTGTGGCCTAGGTTCAGTCCCTGGTCTGAGAACATAAGGTTCCAGATCAAGCTGCTGCACGCTGCAACCAAAAACAAAAAAAGGAGTTCCCTTGTGGCCTAGTGGGTTAAGGATTCGGCATTGTCACTGCTGTGAGTCTTGGGTTCAGCCCTTGACCTAGGAACTTCTGCATGCAATGGGATGTGGCCAAAAAAAAAAAAAAAATTAAGAAGAATTGGGGGCTGGAAGGAGGAGTGAGAGAAAGGACGAGAGAAGAAGGGCATTTCTGGCAAAGGGCACAGGCTGTGCTCAGGCTCAGAGGTGTCGCACACATGGATTGGTCAAGAAATAGAAGCAATTTGGATGCCAGCGGTGGCAGCAGGATTCAGGCCAGGGCCACAATTGCCAGGCTGAGCCACTGGGACTGACCCTGGGGCAAGGGGAGCTGATGGTGGCATCTGATCCCAGGGCCTGGGACCGTGGCTGAGTATTCCCATGGTATCCGGCCCCAAGCCCTAGAAGCTTGATGTGTCCCTGCCTGGTGGGAACATCAGTCTGGAAACTGACCAGCTAGGCTGGTGGGGTCAGAACTGGGGCTTGGCCGGGGAAGTAAGCCTCTTAAGAGGATGGAGGGAACTAGGAGAGAGTCGAGGGGCCAGCTCTCACTCTGGGAACTAAGAAAGCGCCAGTGTTCTGCCCACTTCTCAAGGGTCTGGCAGAGCAGAAGTCAAGCTAAAGGGGCGGTCATGTGAAGGGACACATTTTCCAGGTGGAAAGAGGAAGCACAGCCTGCCAGCGGAACTGCATATGTTGAGCCACGGCTGCAGGGTGATGAGGAAGTGAGCACTAAGACTGTCAAGTGGGCAGGTGGCAGCAGGCGGGTGGGGAAGCGGGGACCCACATGAGAATCATCAGTCCCTAGACTAAAGGCCAAGCCGAGAGGATCTACTGACAAAGGGATGTCAGGCGTGAGAGAAAGATTCGAGGTGTCTGGCCTGAGCACCTGGAAGAATGAGTGGCCGAGGCGTTCAGTTGGGAGCTGGCGAGGTTTACAGTATCTTGGGAGCAGTTAGGGGCCTATAGCTGAGAGCAGGGGAGAGGCGGCTGAGGGGAGGGAGACACCGATGACCATTCCCTACCCACTCTCTCCACAGGGTGCCCTGGCGCTGGCCCTGCCTGTAGGTCCTGGTGTGGTACAGTCACTGGCCTACCACCCCACGGAGCCCTGCCTGCTGACTGCCATGGGGGGCAGCATCCAGTGCTGGCGGGAAGAGGCCTACGAGGCCGAGGGTGGCACAGGCTGAAACCAGGGGACCCATTACCAAGGACAGACAGAGAGAGAGACGGTCTGACAAGGACCACTGAGACCATTTATTCTAGACATGCTGCTGCCCAGGGAGTGGGGGAGGGGCCAGGTCTGCAAACGAATAAATAGAGGAGGGGTGAGGCCTCCCTGGGGCTGCACCGTCCAGTGTTCAGTCCTCGTTCTTTTCAGGCATGAAGGCATTGGCCCTCTGGGCAAAGGTTTCAGCCACAAGCAGCGGGAAGACCAGGGAGGCATCAGCATAGACCTGTGGCGGGGGCAGGGAGACCCAGGTGAGGCAGGGGACTGGTGGCCGCAGCCTGGGCGACCCTGTGACCCAGCGGGCTGGCCAGCACTCACCTTGACCGGCTGTGCATCCATCCGGATTTTGCCCCAAGACACAGCCTCGTCCGGCCGGGCGCCTGAATCAGAGCCATCAAACTCCTGGGCTGTGTTGATGTAGACGGCATAGTCGGCCCCATTCCGCTGGGGGGAGCGGCAGAGTGGGCTGGTCAGCCAAACATACCCCAAGCCAGGGCACCACAGCAAGAGGCTGCTGAGGGCTGTACCACATATGAAAGGAGCCCTGGGCGACACTTCACTCCAAGGGAAAGGCCCAGTGTCAACATCTGGGCAGAGGGAGGGGCTGAGGGATGCTGGGCAGGCAGTGGGCATCACTGCTTCGGACTCACCTCCTAGGTATCAACAGCCCTCCAACATTTGCCACCAACTCTACAAGAGGCCTCCAAACCTAACTACCTCTCCCCTCTCTATGCCCCATTCCCTCCCCTCCCGCCATTTGTTCCCCCAGAGGGCGCTTTTGAGCACCGGAGTGGCCCTCAAGGCCCGGGGCCACACTTTCGATCACCTCCCCTGCCCTCACCTCCCACTCTTTTTCACCAGCCTCCTAACTGTTCCTTGACCAACTTCAAGGAAACTTTGCACTGACTGTTCTCTCTGTCAGGAACTCTATCTCCAGCCCTCCCGACGTAACCACATGTCTCATGGGGGCACACCCTGAAAACCTCTGTTCAGAGGTCACATTTCCCAGAAAGGTCTCCCTTTTTTGAACAGCACCGCTTTTTCTTCCCATCTTGCCATCCTCCCTATTTTTCTCCATAGCACTCACTGCCACCTGATATGCATATCACCGGTTCTGCTGTCCTTCTCCCCAACTAGAACGTCAGTTCCAGGAGGGCAGGGATCCTGGCCTGTCCAGTCCACAGCTGTCTCCCCAGCATGTGGCACAGACCAACCTGTCTGCACGGCAGGCCACCCCTACTAGGGACCACACATACCCCACCCCTGCTCACCATGAGGTTGGCGTTGGCAATGTGGTGCTTGACCATGCCGCCACCCAGGATGATCATCCCCGAGCGCTTGGCGAAGATGGCCTGTGTGTTGATGAGCCTCAGGTCTGGGAGAAGGGGCTGTGTCAGGCCGCAGGCCCAGGTGGCCCTCCTCCCCGACTCCTCTGTGGCCCCAGCACCTTACCCTCAACGATGTCCAGAACCAGGCCTGGGTTCTTATAGGAATGGAAGAAGATCATGTCACCCAGCGAGCCATCTGTGAGTGCCGGACTCAACACAGGGATGTGGTTCTGGGAAAAAGCAAGACAGAGTGGGCGGAGCTCAGAGTCCTGTGGCCGCAGCCTGGGGGCATTCCTTATTCTATGCCAGCTTCTGGGCAGCATGCTCAATTTCTCTGGACCTCAGTTTCCTCACCTGTAAAATGCAGACACCAGCATTACCTCGCTCCAAGATGGGAAAACACACAAAAACACTTACTCCTGGCACTTAAAGAATGGTAACTCTTGGAGTTCCCGTTGTGGCTCTGCAGTAATGAACCTGACTAGTTTCCATAAGGACACAGTTGGATCCCTGGCCCTGCTCAGTGGGTTAAGGATCCAGTGTTGCCATGAGCTGTGGTGTAGATCCCAGACAAGGCTCGGATCCCATGTGGCTGTGGCTGTGGCATAGGCCAGCAGCTGCAGCTCCAATTCAATCCCTAGTCTGGGAACTTCATATGCCACAGGTGTAGCCCTATAAGACAAAAAAAAAAAAAGTAGCTCTTGCTTTTCTGATTCTGAACCCCACAGCTTCTGAGGAGCAGTGGGCCCTATACCAGGCCCCATCGGGTTGCTAAGCACTGCCTCAACTGCTTGCAGGTAGTCTAGGACTAGAGCCAGAATACCAGGACTGCAGTTATTAGAAACCATGAACCTCAGACAAATTGCCTCACTTCTGTTTCTGAGGTTGCTCATCTAGATGTGGGGATGATGAGAACAGTACCAACTTCCCAGGTGGCTATGAAGATGAAACAAGTTAACACATGCCAAAGCGTGGCATCATTGCTCCCATCCAGCTCCTCACCTTCTGAGCCCAGTAATACACAGACTCTGGGTTGTTAATCTCTTTGCCAAGCCGAGCGATCATCTTAGAAGGCGTCCACTTCACACCCTAGGAGGAGACATTGGCTTCAGCCAGCAGTACCTCCCAACACCCACTATGCCGGGCCCCCCAGGTTGGTCCAGCCTCACCTCTGTGTTCTGCTCCAGCACCATCTGGTCCAGAATGGGCATCAGCCAGTCCTCAAACTTGCAGTAATTGTCATTGGGCACCAGCAGGTTTCCAATCCTGAGGACAGGAGGCATGTGGGCATCAGGACCCAGAACCCTCAGCCTGGCTCCCCTACCCAGCGTCACTCCCCCTCACCTGTTGATCCCATTCTCACGTAGCTCCTTCCCCCTGAGGCTGAACTCGCCCAGGTATGTGGGCGCCAGGCACTTGATGAGATCCTCCTCCACACCCCCAGCCGTGGTCACCAAGACATCCACCTGCAGCCACCCGACAATGAGATTGGCCCAGGAAGAAGGGCCACACCCTCATCCCAGACAGGTCTCCTAACTCCCAATTCTCATCCAGTGACCCTTGCGGGGAGCTCTGCTGCAAAACAAAACTGACCCATATCTCCCTATCTCACTTAAAGGACCAATAATTTTATTGCCCATTTAGACCCAGAGAGGTCAAAGCCACAACACCACTAGGTCCCCACCATGTTGTGCTGCACGAGGTAACGGATGGTCTCACGGATGCCTGAACTGATGAGATTGGATGTGTAGCCCAGAAAAATGGTGCAGCCAGTGAGTGGGCGGCGGCTCTGGGTCAGGTCTGCATGCTGGTCTTCATCCTGAGACAGTGGCTCCAGTTTCTTCTCTATCTAATTGGAAGGGTAGGGTCGAGTTAATCTCTGGCCCCAAACTCCAACCCAAGGCCTCCAGGGGGATTTCAGAGTCAGACTCCTCCCCCCAGGCCCTGCCCACTCTGGGATATGGGACCATTTCTACCTGGAACCAAGGAACGAACACCCCTGTGCAGGCTCTACCCTGATCACAACTCAAGTCTGAAGTCACACGCTCAAGCTTTACCCCTTTTCAGGATGTGGAGAGCATCACTACTGCAGGCCTGACCCCTCTCCTCACTGGAAGAGCAAATCCAACCTCAGGTTCCGCCCGGACTTGAGGTCCTCCTCCAATTCCTCTTTCAGCTGCACGGTCTTGCCCCAGGATCTGTCCATTTCAGGACACTTTCACAAGTTGCCTAAAACGCGCTGCCTACGTAGCGTCAGTACCAACCCACTCCAGATACTAAGATATTGCCAATGCAGGACTTCCCCTTCACAACGCAAAAATTCCTGCCCCCGCCCCTCTCCAACTATTGGACGAAGAAGACACCTCCTTCAGGGAAGTCCCGCCCCCAAGTACCGCAAAATGCTACTGGAGGCCACGCGCCATCGACCCAGGAAGTCTCATCCAGGTCTCACCATGGCGTTGACTTGCTGTACCGCGCGCCCGAAGTTGGTGGCCTGGAAACCAGTTGTGCCGAAGGCCTCTAGCAGCGCGCGGTAGTCCACACCGCGGTTGAAGTCGTAGCCCCGGACCTGGACGCTCTCGGAAGGCAGAGCCGAACTGTGCTTCAACACTGCGGCCAGCGCCGCTGCAGGAGCCTCCCTCTCTGGGGGACCCTCCATGCTCCCGCGGCCTCGCTCTCAAATCAGAGCCGCCCCAGGCCAAGCCTCCCGCGGCCTTGAAATACGCTAAGCCCCAGCTCGCACTTCCGTAGGAGAGCGATGGACTGGGGAGGCCCGGATGTTTTGTAGTCACATGACCCGAGGACGACCGAAGTCCAGGACGCAGCCACCTTTGCTTGTGTATTCCGTAGTACGGAAGCCTCAAGGAGCCATTATTTCCTGTTTCGCTTATTCTCGTCTCAAATCCATGAAGATCCTTATTTTCACTGCCGCCTGCTGGAGACTCACCGCATTGGATGGCGCTTACCCGTTCGTTTCTGTCCTCTCAGAGAGAGGCTGGCTTTTTAGACGTCACCCTTGGACGGAATTCGAATCACCAGAAGTATCAGACAGTTTCTGCCTCAGAGCGTTAAATGGGATAGTGATCCCTATTCGATTCGTGTCTTGCAAGTCTCCAGAACTTCCACATGCTGCGTATCCTCGGGTCTTCCTTCCCCGGCAGCTGCAAACTTCCCTACCTGTGGGAATCCTTCCCTGACCTTTCTCTGGGTAAGGGACCTCCTCTGGGATCCAAGGCTGATATCTTTTTCCCTCCAGCAAGACTGTGAGATCCTGGAGGGTGAGATCTGTGTTTCATGGGTCCTCCTAACCATGTATGGAGTCTTGTCCAAAGGAGACCCCTTTAAATATTTATTCTACAGTTCATGGAGTCTACATTGGGAGTGTACATTGGCTTTGTGTAGGGTACTGCATATTTATCAGTGAACAAGACGCAGACCCTGCCCTTCTGGAGCCCACGGTTTGGGGAGCTAGAAGGGTAATAACAATGGTAACTGCAATTTAGGATTTAAACAAACTGATGTGAGAGGCTTTGGGGTGGAAGGTGAGTGGAAGAGTTGGTGATTTTATCTGGAGGGAGAGGTGGTTGGGAAAGGCCTCCAAGGAGGTGACATTTGAGCCCAGGTCAGAAGAGAAAGAAAGGCACATGTGAAGATGGGGGAGAGAGGAGGCCGTTCCTCTGCCGCCCCCTAGTGGGAGAAAACAGTTACTGTAAAGGCCCTGAGGCTGGAAATGAGCTTGCTTAATTAGAGGAACAGAGCATCCTTCTAAATGGTCCCCACTTGGATCTCAAACTCACCACCTCACTTCCCTCCCAGCATAACCCCGATTTTCCTGCAGTCTGCACCCCTATCCTCCATTCACCTAATAGACTAAAAACTGGGGATTTGAGGAGTTCCCGCTGTGACTCAATGGTAACGAACCTGACTAGTATCCATGAGATCTCAGGCTCCGATCCCTGGCCTCAGGTTTGACCCTTGGCCTCGCTCAGTGGGTTAAGGATCCAGCGTTGCTGTGAGCCGTGATGCAGGTCGCAGATGCGCCTGGGATCCCGGTTGCTGTGGCTGTGGTGTAGGCCAGCAGCTACAGCTCCAATTGGATCCCAAGCCTGGGAACTTCCATATGCCACAGGTGCGACCCTAAAAAGACAAAAGAGGACTTCCCATCGTGGTGCAGCAAAACCGAATCCGACTAGGAACCATGAGGTCGTGGGTTCGATCCCTGGCATCACTCGGTGGGTTAAGGATCCGGCGTTGCCATGAACTGTAGTGTAGGTTGTAGATGTGGTTTGGATCCGGCATTGCTGTGGCTGTGGTGAAGGCCAGCAGCTACAGCTCCTGTTAGACCCCTAGCCTGGGAACCTCCATATGCCGCAGGTGCGGCCCTAAAAAAAAGACATAAGACAAAAGAAATAAAAATAAAATAAAAACTGGGGAGTTGAGCCTGATGTATCCCCTCCTCACACCCCACATCCCTCCCTCAGCATGTCTGCCAAATTCCACCTACAAAATAGCTCTCACATTCAGGAGCTTTCTTTTTCTCTCTTTTTTTTTTTTGTTTAATGGCCGCACCAGCTGCATATGGAAGTTCCCAGACCAGGGACTGAATCTGAGCTGCAGCTGTGACCTATAACACCGCTGCAGCAACGCCTGATCCTCTAACCCACTGCAGCAGGCTAGGAATCGAACCCATGACCTGAGCCACTGCAGTCAGATTTTTTTTTTTTTCTTGAGGACCGCACCCGTGTCATGTGGAGGTTCCCAGGCTATGGGTCTAATCAGAGCTACAGGTGCCGGCCTACACCACAGCCACAGCAACGCGGGATCTGAACTGCGTCTGCATTAAGTACATTCACATTATTATGCAACCATCACCATCATCCATCTCCAGAACTTTTCCATCTTTCCAAACCAAAACTTTTTGCCCATCAAATACTAGTGCCCCATTCCCCCTCTCCACTCAGCCCCGAGCAATCCCCATTCACTTTCTGTTGCTATGGATTTGACTACTCTAGGTACCTCACATAAGTGGAATCATACATCATCTGTCCTTTTTTTTTTCCTTTTGGCTGCACCCAAGGCATTTGAAAGTTCCTGGCCAGGAATCCAATCTGAGCCACAGCTGTGACCTACACCACAGCTGCAGCTGGATCCTTAATCCACTGCTCTGGGCAGGGATTGAAGCCATGCCATCCCGGAGACGAGGCCAGATCCTTAACCTGCTGCACCAAAGTGGGAAATCCCATTTTCATTTTGTGACTGGCTTGTTTCACTTAGCACAAAGTCCTCAAGTTTCATCCATGTTGTAATGTGATTTATTTAACAGATCCCAATGGCTGACTCGAGGAGAACAGGGGTGGGGGTGTGCAGGGCAGGGGAGACTAGGCAACACTGCGCCATGCAAGCTGAGATAGGTGGGAGAGGGACAGGACCCAGATGCTACCAACAAGGTGGAAAGAAGTGACCAGTCTGACAACTTAATTTGAAAGCTGATCTGTGAATTCCCACTGTGGTGCAAGGGGATTGGAGGTGTCTCTGTAGCACTGGGATGCAAGGTTGATCCTCGGCCTGGCACAGAGGGTTAGGGATCCAGTGCTACCACAGCTGGAGCATGGGTCACCACTGTGGCTCACATCTGATCCCTGGCCCAGGAATTCCATATGCCGAGGGGCAGCCAAAAAAGGACAAAGAAAAAATGAAAGGTGATCTGATGGGTTTTGTTTTGTTTTGTTTGGCTGCTCCTTAGGGCATATGGAGTTCCCAGGCCAGGGATCAGATCTAAGCCACAGTTGTGTCCTAAGCCCCAGCAGTAGTAGCACTGGATCCTTAAGCCACTGTGCCAGGCCGAGGATCAAATCTGCATCCCAGGGTTTCCAGGACATAGCCAATCCCACTGCGCCACAGCAGAAACTCCAGATCTGATTGTTCTTAAAAAAGGATTAGATGTGGGAATAACGGAAAGGAAGGAATGAAAGAGTTAAAGATTTGCACCAGGACAGTCAGGTGGATGGTGGCGAATTTAGGGGCTGGAGGTTTCAGAAGAAGATGGTCTTGAGTCCAGCGTTAGTCCAGTTAGGTAAGAGACAACCGAGAGATGGGTGTGATGGGCCGAGGAGGGAGCAGGGTCCTCAGGTGGGTCCGAGGCCAGGGAAGGGGCTGGGCTGAGGCAGGGGAAGCCGTCAGCATAAGTGAGTGGACTGTCATCTGTGGATAAGATCCCTGGGCAGTGAGTGTAGACAGAGAGAGGAGAGGCAGGGCTGAGCCTGAACTGGGGTACACTCTGCACCTCCGCACATCAGCGGAGTGGGGGCAGAGGCTGGCGAAGGAGGAATTAGGGGCCAGTTAGCAGAGGATCGGGCAAGTCAGCGAGAGGCCAGGGCCCTTACACTCCCCCAGCCAAGGTGACACGTGACACCAGGGCAGCCACTGGAACTCCTGGGGCAGGGACCCCCTCAGTCTCAGCAGCTGCTGCCGCCACTGGTGACATTTCTCTCTGTGAGTGTCCTGGCTTCAAAGTCTCTGCAGCAGTCAGGGAGGCGGAGAGGGGGCTGGGAGTCCAGGCCGTTGTGGGCGGGAGCCATAGCGGGGCCGCAGGAGGAGGACGAGCAGCCAGGAGTCGGCAGAGTCCTCAGCTGAGGTTTGTGGGCCTGACAGGGGTTGGGGAGCAGCCACTCCCAATCCCTCAGTCCCCAGGGGGCAGAGGAGGAGGTGGGAGGGTGCTCAGGGTCTGGGTCAGCCTGCTGCCTGTGGCTCTGCTCACCCTCCCCCAGATGTCTGGCAAGGTGACCACTGGCAGCGACATCGGGCAGGCCCGCAGGGCCGTGGAGCAGCTGCGGATGGAGGCAGGCATCGACCGTGTGAAGGTGAGGCCTGGGGTGAGGTGGGCACATCTGAGCCAGGGGGCACGTGGACATCCTAGCCCAGGTCTGCTAATGGGACTGGCCTGCAGGTGTCCAAGGCGGCTGCTGACCTGCTGCAGTTCTGCACGGAGCAGGCCAAGAGCGACCCCTTCCTCGTGGGCATCCCGGCCGCCACCAACCCCTTCAAGGAGAAGAAGCCCTGCGCCATCCTATGACCCTGTAGCCCTGACAACCAAGGGGGGCCTCAATAAACCTAAAGGGAATGCTCCTGGGGCATGGCTTCGCGGGGCTGAGATGGGGGTATGGAGGGACCTTGGGCTTGCAGGCGCCTGGTGTGCACTTGGCCCAGTTTCAAGCCCCACCCACTCCAGGGTCACGGTCATAGGGGCACACACAAGCCCTGGCTCCTGACAGAAGAGCACATGCGTCCCTCACCCCTCCCTGCTTGTCTCCCCTCCCCGCCGCCTGTGGGGGGCATTAGCAGACCCCCTCTCCCACCGCACAGACATACGCCCAGGGTTGGGGCCCCGGCTACACACGGTCACACGTCACACACATACACGCCCGCATGGCACACACACAGGTGCTATCATGCAGACAGGTGCCACATCCTCGCAGACAAGCAGAGAGGGATACGGTAACAACACACACAGCCAGACCGGCCTCCCCAGGGACAGGCAGACGCCTGTGAGGAAGACACTAAAGTGCTTCCGGGCAGGCACAGGCACACCCAGAGCAGTGGCTATTGCCAAGGCTTTCATGCACCGTCTCAGACACACGTACACAGGCAGAGCCTGCCGGTGATGCCAAGCTCACACTCTGGGCCGGAGCACCACAACATCAGCTTTATTCCTCCTCTGCTCCAGGGAGAGCAGGCATCCAAATCCTAACGAAAACAGGGCCCAAGGGTGGGGAGCGGAGCAGGCCCCTGGGTGGGCTGGAGCACAAACCTCACCTCCCCTGGGGACACCCAGCCCAGGGACCCCCTCACACAACCGACTGTGCCAGAACCCTGGGTGCCCTAGGCCTGTGGGTGGGACAGAGGCAGCACCAGCATGGGGGAAGTCCCCCGGAACAGAATCCGCAGCCCAGCCTGCCGGCCGGCAGATCCCATGCATTCACATCCGTCTGCTCAGGTCTGCAGCCTCCAGACCTCCAGCGACAGGCCTCCGGAGGCGGCCACCACCAGGTTACCCTCGGCGCAGATCTGGGAGGGCAGGGAACACGAGGAGTCAGGGGTGCTCTGCGAAGCCAGGCAGGGCACAAGGGACAGGGCCTTACCCCGTTCAGCACGTTGTGGTGGCTTCGAGTGCAGATGGTCCTTGGCGGGTCTGTGGGCACGTGTACCTGGTGAGGGGCAATGGGTGAAGGTGTACTCCTGGCAGGTGAGGGTGGGCATGGAGGGGGCTGTTCTGGGGCCTTACCCGGATGGTCTTGTCGGTGGATGTGGTGTACAAGGCCCCCAGGGAGTGTTTGATCCCTGTGATCTGAGACCTGTGGCCCACATCAAAGGACTGTGGAAGGAGGGACAGATGACTCTCAGGTGTGGCTCTCCCAAGGCCAGTCCCCACTACCACCCAGGGGTTAAGGGCTAGGGAGGCAGCCCGGGGAGGTGGGGCGGGGGCGGTGGTCAGGCAAGGCCCCCCGGCAGACCCTGACGAGCTGGAAGCAGCCGTGGCGGTTGGCGAAGACATGCAGCAGGCCCTGGTTATCGCCTGCCCAGAGCTGAGGCTCCTGGTAGGACATGCAGAGCAGGTAGGAGTCCAGCTGTGGGAGGGACAGGGGATGGAGCAGCTCAGGCCAGTCCAGGCCACACCACAGCCCCAGTCCTCCCAGGCTCCTGGGGAGGGCCCACCTGCAGCCGCTGCAGGACGCTGTTGGCTCGGCGGTCGAACACCACGAGTGTGTGGTCTTCACTGCCCGAGATGATGTGCCGGTCGTCCGCCAGCAGCGCCAGCACTGCACTTGAGTGCAACCGCCGGCTCTTTAGCAGGGCTGGGCCGACTTTGTAGGTGATGAGCCAGGAAGGAGGGAGACATCAGAGCCCCTTAGAGGCCCTGGCCCACCGTGGATCCCAGGCCTCCATCCTCCCTGGCAAGACCCCTTGGTCTGCTCCCCTGGGGGACTCCCCCATCCCACAGCTGAGCCTCTTCTCTCCCACCCCAGCTGGATCCGGGCCACACAGGACCCCCAGGCCCCTGACCCCCCCATCTCTGTCCCATCTCCCTCCTCCAGTCCCATCTGCTCTCAGTACAGAATGGACCTCGGCAAGTCCCAGCAGAAAATGCCTCCTCCTGCAGGTCAGCCTGAGACTTGCCCGCACCCCACGCCAGCTCTGACTCTGCACTGGCCCTTCAGTTAAAATGAAAAAACAACCGAAAAGGCTTTTATGCTGGGTAGTGTTCATTCTAGACATTTCATATAAGTGTTTAATCCACTGAAGTGCCTAGTGTCATCTCCTCCCATTAGCCCTGCAGCTGGAGTTACTATTACCCAGCTGTGGCAAATGTGGAAACAGGTTCAAACTTGACTAGGGCCACACAGCTAGGAACTTGAGGAGCCAGGATTCTTAGAGGCTGTCCTGCCTCCCAGGGGACTCAGGCTCAGAGGCCCCTGCTCTTGGAGCCCTCTGGTCTTTCATTCCACCCCACATGGCGAAAGAGCTTCCTCTGCCCCCAGCACCTCCTGACAGCAGTCACCTCTGTGGTCCCCAGCTCAACACAGGCCAGCCTCTGAGTGTGTACTGTCACCCCAGTCACGCTGTGAGGCCCAAGCGTTTCCTTCCCCAGAAGGACCCTGGAGACCCCAGGCATCCATGTTCTCCCCACCTAGGCCTCAGGGCCCCTGGCCCACCTCTGGGGTCGTAGACGGTCACCTTCTTGTCATAGGTGCCGGTCACCAGGATATCAGGCCGGTAGGACAGGCACAACACAGCTGCCTTGGCCCTGTGGATGCACAAACCACAAAGCTGGGGCTGGGGCCAGACAGAGCCCCACCCACCCAGGCCCCCCTGCCTGGGACCCCTCATACTTTATCTCCCCGAACTGCTGCCCGTCAGCCGCCATGTCCCAGAGTTTCACTGTGCTGTCCCATGAACCAGAGCACACTCGGTGGTCCAGCGCCGCCAGCGACCACACCCAGCCCTGTGGGACCAGACCCATGTGACCTTCCGCATTTCACAGATAACAAAACTGAGGGTCTGAGAAAGGGGACAACTGACCCCCAAACCCAGAGCAAGTCAGCCACAGGGTAGAGACTAAAGCTTAGGTCTGTGGGTATGACCTCAGAGCCCAGGACAACGCACATCCCCACCTAAATCAGATCCTGTAGAGCCTCGGCACCAGCGGTGGTTTGAGGCCACAGGACAATGTGATTAAGAATGGGACTTCCACGCTGTGACACTGGCAAATTAAGCACCCTCCCTCAGCTTCTTCACAGGGAAAGTAGGCATAAAAAGTCCCTGTCTCAGAAGCTAAAAAGCACAGAGCACAGTTAGCTCCCCACTAACTTAATTTCTCACCAAACCTTCTAAGAAAATTGTCCCATTCTACAAATGATGAAACTGGGGCACAGAGAGGTTGAGTCCCTCATCCAAGGTCACACAGCCAGGAAGTAGCAGAGTGGAGGTTTGAACCCAGCATCCTGGCTCTGAGACCAAGCTCTTAGCCACTGGCCTAGACCACAACAAAGGCTGGGGGAGGTGCCCTTCCATGGCCACCTCCCAGGAGATGATAGTTATGCCTAGAGCTGTCTGATCCCCAAGGGCAGCCTCATAACTGCCCCGCCCAGGGCCACTCAAGGTATACTTGGCATCTACTGAGCACCTGCTTTGTCTGAGCTTCAAGCTTATTTTATTTTTTCTCTCTCTTTTTTTTCTTTTTCTTTTTTTGCCTTTTCTAGGGCCTCACTCATGGCATATGGAGTTTCCCAGGCTAGGGGTCTAATAGGAGCTGTACCACCGGCCTATGCCAGAGCCACAGCAATGCGGGATCCGAGCCGCGTCTGCGACCTACAGCTCATAGCAACGCTGGATCCTTAACCCACTGAGCAAGGCCAGGGATCAAACCCACAACCTCACGGTTCCTAGTCGGATTCGTTAACCACTGAGCCATGATGGGAACTCCTATGCTATTTTATTTTTTAGGGCCACATCTGTGGCATATGGAAGTTCCCAGGCTAAGGATCGAATTGGAGCTGTGGCCACCCTACACCACAGCCACAGCAATGTGGGATCCGAGCCACCTCTGCAACCTACACCACAGCTCATGGCAACACTGGATCCTTAACCCACTGAGCAAGGCCAGGGATTGAACCCACATCCTCATGGATACTAGCTGGGTTCTTAACCCATTGAGCCACAATGGGAACTCCAACAAACGAACCTCTTAATGCATATTCATCCATTTATCCTCATCCTCACTCCTGAACAAAAGCAGAAATCGAGGCCCAGAGAAGTCATATATCTCACCCAAAGTCACAATGACAACAGCAGAGCAAGGTTTTTCATTTGTTTGTTTGTTTGCCTTTTAGGGCCACACCTGTGGCATATGGATGTTTCTGGGCTATGGGTCAAATCAGAGCTACAGCTCTGCCTATGCCAGAGCTACAGCAACACAGGATCTGAGCCGTGTCTGCTACCTACACCACAGCTAACAGCAACACCGGATCATTAATCCACCGAGTAAGGCCAGGGATAGAACCTGCATCCTCACCGATACTAGTCAGATTCTTAACCCACCGAGCCATGCAGAAACTCCAGCAGAGCAAGATATAAATTATGAGCTACAGTGCCCGACCCAGGCCTCACGCCTCCTCCCTCTGCCTCCTCCTCCTCCCTCACCTTGTGAGTGCTGTTCTTCTGGGAGCCCAGGGCCTTAACCAGAACCCGGCTGGGCTCCACTCCCAGCTGCCGCAGGTCCCACAGGTTGACATTGCGATCTCGGGAGCCCGACAGGCAAAGTGTCCCACCCTAGGAGAGGAGTGAGGTGATGATGTTGGGGTCACCCTGGCCCACCATTGCCTGGCCCTCCACTGAGCCCCCCCCACCAACCTCACCTGGAGCAGCAGCACTGAGTCAATGGAAGCAAAGTGCCCATCAGCCAGGCAGAAGTACTCAGCCCGACGACCATCCTCTGCCCAGCGCGACAGGTGCTGCTCCAGCTCAATGCAGGCTGCCGGCCAATCAAAGTCCTCCTCTGTGGGATGCAATGGCAGGGTCCCCAGTGGGCAGGAACCCTGCCACCCACATCAGCTGTCCAAGCTCACCCCTGGCTTCCAGGAGCACAATACGAACCAGACTTGGAAAGAATCCCACTGGATCCCCTACCCCACCCAAGGAGGCCCAGGCTCTAGCTTTGGGACCACCAGCCCACCCACTTGTGAACAGGTCTAGGACTACTCCTTACCCAGTTTCCAGACATTGAGGAACTGGAATCTCAGGGTCACCCTCCCAAGCCTCATTCCCCAACTGAAGTCTGGGGGATAGCAGCCTCAGGCTGAAGTCCAACCTCGGCCTCCCAACCCACGACAACTTGGACTTCATAACTAACCCTTTCTGCCTCGGTCATGTGAACTACAGCCAGAGAAGTGTTTCCCAAACCAGTAGTATCACAAACCTGGCAGTCTGGTCTTGATGAAGAACCCAAGACTTTGACCCAAGCATCTATGTTCATCAAGCTGTTTAGTAAAGTCCCATCAATTCCAAGTTTCCAAGCTGTCTTGTCCTCTAGGTACCAAAGACCTCGAGGGCAGGAGGAATGATTACCAGCCCCTGCATTAGATCACAGGTTAGACCCTGGGCTCAAGGGTCTGTGATTACTGGTATCAGGGACCCCAAGCTCTAAACCCTAACTTAGGATCAATGGTTTAAGGCTCTGGACCTGATTCCCTGCCTCACTCCCCACCTAGGTCAAGACTCTAGGGGTAAGAAGCTTTGATAGCACCAGTTGCTATCTTAGCATCTAGAACCAGAACCTGGGAATTCTTGGGATTGCTCTAAGCCCCTAGAAGATTCTGACAGACTGAGACCCCCCCAAGCCTGAGGATCAATCATTGGATCCTGAGTTCAGGCACCCCAGCTCCTCAGGTAGGTTTCTAGAGCATCGGGACTCCAAACATCTGCCTCATGGTCCTCCCCGTCGTTGGGCGCTTTGGTACCACCAGTAACTAACTCAGCCTCCCTTGAGCCAGGATAGCCAGGTAGTCTCACAGAACCCCTGGACCCTCTCCCCTGCCCCAAGCCTGACCTGGGAGGGCGACCCTGGCCCCCGGGCGCTCGCACCTTCCACAACTGGGTAGGGCGCGCGGACGCGGCGCTGAGCGCGTAGCCTCCAGGTGACATGGTCACGCACGAGGTCGCGCAGCGTGCGACACACAAGCGGCAGGACGTGGAGCACAATGCGCGCGTCGAGGTAGGCGCAGATCTCGAGCAGCAGCTCCGGGGGGAGGCTCAACAGGCCCGGAACCGCCACAGCCGGGCCCTTGGCCGCGGCCCGCGGCTCCAGAGCGCCAAGAGACACGGCTGGCGCGGGCGGCGGAGGGGCGCGCGGGGGCGCCTGACCGAGTTTCGGAGGACTGAGCACGCGGGCCACGTAAGCCTCGGCCTGCGCGTCTGGGTCGGGCTCCAGCTCCAGGTCAGAGTCATCGTCCCAGGCGCAAGAGTCTTCGCGCAGCCCTGGAGGCAGCTCCATGGCGACCTGGTGGGCGCGGCTGGCCCGGCCCTGTCAGCCGCTCAGCCAGCGTCCTGTCTCCTAGGCAGCGCGAAGGCACTTCCGGCGCTACCTAATGACGTTACAGCGCCAACCGGAAGCGAGCGGCTCTCAGGGAGAGTGGCCGCGTACTGAAAGTCGTATTTGTGTGTCTTGTTCTTCAGCTGCGTCTGCCTTGGACTGGAAAGTGCAGATTCCTAGTTCCCGCGATTTTTAAGCAAGCATTTCTGATACTGCTGATGAAGAGGGCCAGCGGAGTCTGGTTTGAAAAACAGCCCTGTGGAAGGCACTTCTCAAGTGACACTGATCTTAGAAATATAAAATCCCTTTTCCTGGTTCGCAGTTTCTGGGCATGCTACCACCAAGTCCTGTCTTTCCTTCCTGAGGCAGAAACATGCAGTTACACTGCATGTAACGCTATGAAAGTTAACTCTGAATTACCATCTTATTTTAAAAAGCACCTCATTTGCCCACAGCCCCTTTTGCGACAGTGTTAACGCGTAAATTATTCTCAAGCAGCACTAGCTATTCCCTCGCTTGACTCCTCATATCCACGAGAATCTTTGCTCAAACCATTTCTTCTTTTTTTTTTTTTTTTTTTTGCTTTTTAGGGCCGCACCCGTGGCATATGGAGGTTCCCAGGCTAGGGGTCGAATCAGAGCTACAGCTGCCGGTGTACACCATAGCCAGAGCGATGCCATATCCGAGCCGCATCTGCGTCCTACACCACAGCTCACTGCAACGCTGGCTCATCAACCCACCGAGCAAGGCCAGGGATCAAACCCACAACCTCATGGTTCCTAGTCAGATTTGCTAACCGCTGCACCACGACGGGAACGCCCCATTTTTTTGGTCTTTTTAGGGCCACACCCACGGTATATGGAGGTTCCATGCTAGGGGTCAAATCGGAGCTGTAGCCACTGGCCTATGCCTCAGCAGATCCTAGCCGCGTGTCTGCAACCTACACCACAGCTCACTGCAACGCTGGATCCTTAACCCACTAGGCGAGGTCAGGGATGGAAACTGCATCCTCACTGATACTAGTCTGATTCATTTCTGCTGAGCCACAAAGGGAACTCCTCAATTCCCCTTTCTAAAGTAGTCTGTTAAAACACTGTGATTATTTTCCATACGTTCTTTTTCCCCTCCCTACTATATTTTTCTCTATGAAACATACCACTGTTTCAGTTTCACTGTATTTCATCTCACAAAAAATGCACATTCAGGAGTTCCCTTCGTGGCTCAGTGGTTAACGAATCTAAGAACCATGAGGTTGCGGGTTCGATACCTGGCCTTGCTCAGTGGGTTAAGGATCCGCCGTTGCCGTGAGCTGTGGTGTAGGTTGCAGACGCGGCTCGGGTCCCGCGTTGCTGTGGCTGTGGCGAAGGCACAGGTCTAGCTCCTGTTAGACCCCTAGCCTGGGAACTTCCATATGCCGTGGGTGCGGCTCTACCTAAAAGCAAAAAGACAAAAAAAAAAAAAAAAGAATAAGAAAGCACACTCAGTTGAACAAATGCTGATTGTGTGTCAGCATTAAAAAATTTTCCCAGGTTGATGCAGGTGCTCCTTGGGCTGTCCTGAGTTTGCAACAAGATTTTGTTCTGAGGGATGTGTGTTCCCTGAAGAGCAACTTTTCATTTGCCTTTAATTGTCCCTAATGTCCCACAGACTGGGTGCTGGGCTGAGCCCGCTACAAAAATGCCTAACATGCCCAGCAAACCAGAGTTGTGAAGTCAGCCAAAGATGAGAGTGCTGCAAGGCTTTGCTCCCTTGCCACTCAGTTTAGTCTTTGGCAGATGGGGATCTTGAAGTGGGGCTGTGACACTAACGGCTCCCCCTTTAGTGAGCTTAGGATCTAGTGAGCTGTAATTATTTCCCAGAGACTGCACTGAACCTATTTCATCTTAATTGCTTCCCCACTCGCCTAATTCTTGCCTGACCTGATTCCTGTGCATCCCTATTTCTAAAGCTTCCCAAGTCCCCTTTCACCTTCTTCTTTTTTTTTTTTTTTTGCTTTTTAGGGCACCTGTAGCATATGAAGTTCCCAGGCTAGGGGTTGAATTGGAGCTACACAGCCATAGCAACACAAGATCTGGGCCACATCTGGGACCTACACAAAGCTCATGGCAATACCAGACACTTACCTCAGTGAGGCCAAGGATCAAACCCGCATCCTCATGTATACCGGCTGGGTTTTTTACCACTGAGCTACAACGGGAAGTCCTCCACCTTTCTTCTCTACTGCCAAAGCCCAGGACACAAGAGGCCAGATGGAGACCAAGGTTTCACAAGAAACTGATCTTTACTCAACAAAGTTCTACACAAGTGGAATCTCACGCCACCTTGGCGCCAGTCCCCAGCACAGCACAGTAACAAATGGACAGACCCTGGAGCCCGCAGGAGGAAGAGGATAAAGGGAAAAGAGGGATGTGGGGAAGAGGGACTGAAGGTTGAGGCCAGTCAGGGTCTGAAGCCCTGGGCAGGGGAAAAGGTTGAGAAGCTGAAACTTCGTTGTGCAAAAATCAACCGAAAATAAATTAAAAAATTAAATAGCTTTCTTAATAAAAAAAAAAAAAAGGAATAAGAAGAAAAAAGATAACTAGAACCAAGCTCCCCTTCCCTGAAGGTGGCTGGAGCCCCTCATCATGGGTGGAAAAGGGGTTACCAATGCCACCAGCCAGCCGATCTACACACCCCCAAGACCCAGCAGAGGATGCTCCAAAGAACTGGAATTACCAGAAAATTAAATGGTATTTAATTTTTTTTTCTTTTTCTTTTCTTTTTTACAAATGGTTTCCAGAAACCTGCTGGAGTTTCACAGTGGGGGAACCAGCTGAGTTTATGGAATGTGCACCAAGTGCCCCTTGGCATAGGAGGCATGGCCTGACCCTGTCTGACAAGACACAGGGCTATGATGGGGGTGAGGTCCAGGGCTCCAGAGGGATGGATGGAGCAGGCCCCAGGATGCAGGTATCCAGTCAACTCCCCACCACAAACCGCAAAAGAGGCCCCCAAAGAAGTAGAAAGCAGAGAAAAAGGAAAACAACATTAAGGGGGCTGCAGGGCCTGGTTTCAGTTTTGAGGCCAACTGGGAAGTAAACACACCCCTCCCTTTGCAGGGGAGCCTCTCCCACTGTGATCGCATCCCCGACCAATCTCAGAAGCTTCCCTAGAATCATTACCCCAGTCTGGCGGGGTCTTGAGACCTCCTGGGAGCTATGATGATCAGGAAGTCCCAGGGCCGGCATGGGGTCAGGGGGTACACCACCCTTCCTTCCTGCAAGCTTCAGTTTTCTTCTTGCTGGCAAAGCATAAGTCTTCGTCCTCTGTCACCACCAATCAAATGCCCCAGCCCTGGCCCTTGTGTTAAAGCCTGGAAGAGGGTTCTCAGAAAGAGAAACCAACTTGCTTATGGAGGGGGTGGGTGTCAGCGGCTTTGGCTGCCCCCAGCTCTTTTCAGGGGAAAAATGTCCCAGCCCAGCATCTTCAAAAGTCGCTGGAGCACAGGGGAGGAAGAAAGAGTGACCTCTGGCCAGCCCAGGCCACTTTGGTGGTCCCCACTCTTCTGGCTGGGAAGGAAAAGGAGGGGACACACTGGCTGAGGCTGCCACAGAGCTGGCAAGAAGTGTGCGGAGCAGGTCCAAAGCGTGTGCGTGCTTACTGGACGGCCCCAAGGTGGCTGTCCTCTTCCCCCGACCCCAGGGTCCCAGCGAAAGTCCCCAACCCACCCAGCCCTCCCCAATCACCGCCAATTCCAGCAAAACAGCAGAAGCTTCTTAAACTCTAGATGCAGGTTACACGGAAGGCCTTACGAGTTAACTGAGGGGTTCACTAATTCTACTGTCTCCATGCAGTCGGGGAAATGGTGGGGCGGCTGGCCCAGGCTGGCTGGCTGCAGCGCCCGCACATGCGTGTAGCCACGTGTGTACGTGTGAGTTTACGTGTCTCTACAAGGACCCCCCTCCCCGCCTGCTTTTTCCCTTGCCTCATCCTAAGCCGGATTTGGTCGGCCGTGTTGATTCTTCCCTCCCACATGGCTGGCCCAAGAAGGCTGCCTGAGGTGACCCCAACTATAGCAAGGGGCCCTTGCTGCCAAGAAGTCCCACCCCCCCTCCCATTTATAGGATGAGCGTGGAGGCCCCACCCACCTGCCCGCCCGCTGACCACCTATGGCCGCGGCAGGTAGATAGACGGGGAGGGCGTCTGGATTTAGGTCCCACTCACTCCTCCCTAACCCCCCTCCACCAGGGCACGGCGACTTCTGGACGCAGTGCGCTCCCGGCAACCCCTCTGACGACGACGCAGACAGAAACCTGTGAGGAGAGGAGGGGGTCAGGGCCTGGGATCCCCCCTCGGCTCCCACCACAGCGCCACCCTCTCTGCACAGGGCCGCCTCACCTGGCAGTCTCGATGCTCGTCTAGACCCCGTAGAAGGCAGCTAGTCTCTCCTTAAGCAGCGGCGGAAACTGCTCTGAGAACTGCTGCCAGTTTTCCTCCCCAACTTGGTCTTTGAAGCCGTGGAGGATCTGCAACGAGGGAGCGGGTGAGGGGCGCCCCAAAGTGGAGCTGGGAGCACCCGGACTCTCCCCACCCTGCCGCCGGCCAAGACAAGGTCAGGACCAAGCCGGGAGCCTCACCTTATAAAACATGTCCCGAAGGTCATCCTTCGGGCTCACCCAGGAGGCTACAGCGTCGCAGAAGAAAATAAAGTCCTGAAACGTGACGGGTCCCGTGTGAGGGGCCGTCCAAGCCCAGTCCCAGTGCCTTCCCTCAGAGCCCAGCTGCCCCAACCTGCACGACGCCCCCGGGGTTGACGCCTATCATCATGCAGATGCCGCGGAAGGCTGAGTCCTTCTCCTCGTTGTCCCTGATGTTCCTGAGGGATGTGCACCTGTGTGGAAGGTGAGCAGCAAGAATCAGCCAGGGGGCAGGACGGCTAACTGCAGGGTCAGTGGGCGGTGGGCTGGGGTGGGACATGTATCTTTGAGAGGGGTGAAGCAGGAGACCGGGGCGTCGCGGGGCGGGGACAGCATCTAGGGGTGGGCACACACCAAGGCCGGATGAACTGCTGCAGCATGGGTGCCACCTCCTGTGGGCACACGTAGCCCAGGCGGCCGATGGTGATGGCTGGAATGGCAGAGGGACTCGTCAGGCGACCTGCAACCCCGAGCGGCCCCAGTACGTGGCGGGGCCTCTGGCACAAGGCACCAGCCCCCGCCCCACGGGCCCCCAAGCTTGGCTCAGTCAGAGGCTCCTCCCTGCCCCACTCTGGTCTTTCCCAGTTAAACCCCCCAAGGCCAGTATCTTTCTTAGGGCTCCTCCCACAGCTCCACTCCAGGTCTTTCCAGTCACCCTCCCTGGTTCCTTCCTAAGGCCTCTTGTTAACTACCCTCCCAGCCAGAACCCCACCTCTGGGAGGCCAGCAAAGGGCTTGCAATGGCCCAGGCCTGGTGCCCACCTGTGTTTTCCAGCAGCGTCTTGGGCGTGTTGGGCCGGTTAATGATCTCCACCAGGTTGTTGAGGACCATCTGCACGTAGGGCTGCATCTCTGCCCCTGGGGACGCGCCAGTCAGAGCCCACGCTGCCCACACTCCACACTGACCCCATTACAACCAGATACTGGCCAGCCAGTGAGGAAACAAAACCCTCCCTGGCTGATCTGTAGCTCAGGACCCGTGGCCTACCAGAAATAGACCCACGGCCTCCAAACACCAGAAGCTTCCCCAGAGTCATTGCTCGACATCAGGGTGAGACCACACCGCCAGCCTCCCGGGGGGGTGGGTAGGTGGGGAGCAGTCAAAGTCTCCCAACCAACTCCAGTGGACCTTCGTTTTTGTTTTGTTTTCTTTTCTGTTTTGGCTGCCCCACGGCATATGGAGCTCCTGGGCCTCGAATCAGACCCGAGCCGCAGTCACAACCTAAGCTGCAGCTGTAGCAATGCTGGGTCCTTAACACACTGTGCTGGGCCAGGGATGGAATCTGTACCCCAGCGCTCCCAAGAGACCACCGATCCTGTTGCCCCACAGCAGGAACTCCCCCAGTGGGCCTTTTAGCTTGAAGGATAGGGAGGTGGCAAAGAGTCCAATAAGAACAGGCTTCCTGTCCTGCCAATCTGGAGAAGCCAGTTATAGATGGCCTTTCTGCAATCTGTCTCCACCTCTGATGGAGTCCTCTTGTCCCTGGCCAATCAGAACCTCCTGCAAGGAGCATCAGGGCCCTCTAGAGGGAAACTGTCAGCGAGCCAGGCCCCTGCCCGCTGGCTAGGAACAAGCCAATAGGGAGAGACAGGGCGGGCCTGCCTACCCGTGGGGTACTTACCCATCTGCATGCAGATCTCGCCAATGGCCCAGGTGGCATTGTTGCAGACAGAGATGAACTCAGGGTTCAGGTTGGTGCCCAAGATGGGCATAAACTCAGCTGGTGGGGAGAAAGAAGGTGCTGGGGCAGGAGGGCCAGGCAGAGTAAGCTCCCAGAACCAGCGGGGCAGGCCATCAGACAGTACGAATACATCCCAGTTCGGTCATGGTCCTCCCAGGTCATTTTTCCATCACCTGAGGCCAGGGCTGGGGTTGTGGGTTAAGGATGAAATGGGTGTCATACCGATACAGGGCTTGACGTGGATGAAGCAGGCTTTGGTGAGGTCTCCCAGGAGGGCGAAGGAGCTCTGCCGGACCTCAGGCATCGAGTCCTGGGGGTCCGAGGAGGGTCAGCGTGGCAGGAGTCCCCTCCCCGCAACCAGCCAGGGTCCCAAGTAACCCCTTGACACAGGGCAGCTAAGGGAGCATGACCCGACCCTGCTACTTGCCAGCACCAGGGCTGCAGGCCCCATCTGTACCTGGGACGCGGGAGGCATACGGATGAGAGTGCCTTGCTCAGGGTGCCACTACAGAGGGGAAGGGGGCGCTTGGAACTGCTGCGCATCCTAATGCACCAGGCGATGGGTCGGAAGTGATGCTGGAGGGGCTCATGCTTTCACTTTTCCTATTTTCTTTCTTTTTTTTTTCGCCGTCCCGCCCCCCCACTTTTCCTATTTTCTACTTTAATTTTTTTCTACATTTTTTGCATTTTCTTTCTTTCTTTTCCTTTTTGGCTGCACCCTCATGCAGCATATGGAAGTTCCCAGGCCAGGGATCAAACCAAAGCTACAGGATCCTTAACCCTCTGTGCCACAGCAATAATTCCGTATTGTTTGTTTTTCTTTCTTTCTTTTTTTTTTTTTTTGACTTTTGTGGTTTTAGGGCCGTACCCGCCGCATGCGGAGGTTCCCAGGCTAGGGGTCTAATCGGAGTTACAGCTGCTGGCCTACGCCACAGCCACTGCAATGCAGGATCCAAGCCGCATCTGCAACCTACACCATAGCTCACGGCAACGCTGGATCCTTAAACCACTGAGCAAGGCCAGGGATAGAACCTGCAACCTCATGGTTCCTAGTCAGATTCATTTCTGCTGACCCTCAACAGGAATTCCCATATTGTTTGTTTTTCAATGAGATTTTACTCATGTCTTTCTTTTCACTCACATCTTATCTAACTACTTTGAAAAATAATTATGTCTTTTTTTCTTAATGAGTCTCTTCTCCCTGATGTCCTTGGGACATAACCAAGGCCCTGAGTCTGCTGCCCAGGGCAGCCCACAAAGGCTGTTGGGAGATGAGGGGTCCACCCACCTGCATGCACTGAAAAAGCAGTGTCATGATGTTGCTGCGGGCTACCAGTTGCTCCACGTGCCCACCCAGGCCCTCAGCCAGGCCGCTGAGCAGGTCCAGCGCTACGATCATGAAGTCCTTGTCAGGGGCCTCGTACTGCTCAGGGTGCTGGGTGTACATCTGGGCACAGAAGGTGGCAGGGCGATGGGTGAGGGGGGTGGCCCCGGGCTGGGACGGCAGCAGGCAGTGGGGTGGCGGTGGGATGCTCACCATGGCCTGGGCCAGTGTCTTCTGCACCAGGGTAACGCAGCGCTGGTAGACGGGCTCACAATAGGGCAGGAAGCCACTCTGCAGGGCGGTGGCCACTGATGACAGGCACTAGAGGGGAGGAGGGCAGGAGAGGTGAACTCAGGCCGGTGGGACAAGGGCCACAGGAGAGGGCCTGGAGTTCACCCACCTCCAGCAGAGGGAAGAGGTCCTTGTCTTCGTCCTTGAGCTCATTCCACTTCTGGATCAGTGGAGGCATCAGCTTCTGGATATATTCCTGGGGAGGGAGCAAGAAGTTGGGGCTCCCTGCGTGCGGGCAGCGGACTGGGAACCAGCAGGGCTCCCTGTCACTCAGAGGTGCCCATCACCTGAGTGATGAGGTCTAGGCTCCTTGCTTTGGCTCGCGGGGTCCTGCAAGGCCTCACCAGCCAGCCAGACCTCACTCCCTTCTCTCCCACGCCGTGCACAACCCCCGCCACGCCCCTGCCCCCTCGGAGCCTGAGTCAGGGCCTCCTGCTTCCCTTCCCGCAGGCCCCTGAGCTCCGCCAGCACAGCACTTACCACGCTGTCTCATAACTGTCTGTCTCCCCCACTAGACTGAGAGCAGGGCGAGGGCAGGGGCCAGGTCTGTCTGTCTGCCTGTCGAGGTCATGGCCACGTTCCTGGCGTGCGACATGGGTCGCCGCCAGGTCACTGGGTGCCAAGGGACGTGGGGGTCAGGAGGAGGGAGCCGCCGTGGGGTCTCACCGGCTGGTTGAGGTGGTGGCCCACAGAGTCGGCCAGGGTGCCGATGGCATCATAGAGGATGAGCAGGTTCTTGTGCTGGTACTTGCCAAAGGCAAAGACGAGGGTGTCCAGGATGTAGCTGAGGTAAGGCACCAGCTCCGTGCAGGCCTCCTCCTCCAGGGTGGCGAAGGCGCTGGAGGCGGGGAGGGGGTTAGTGGGCAGCCACAGGCGGGGCTGGGCCCTGAGTGGGTCACGGAAGCGCACTCGGGATCAGCCAGTACGAATACTGAGAAATCAGCTCCATGTCAGGGGTTATGGGTGTCATCACGTCCCAGAGGGCAGCTGGTGGGGCCAAGGGAGGTGAGGGCTGTAGGGCCAGGGCTGAGGGTCACCTGCAGGCCGCCTCCTGTACCCTCTTGTTGCCGTCCAGGATACGCTTGAGCAGCTCTGTCATCAGAGGCTTGAGGTGCATGTCGGGAGGCTGGCTGACCACCCAGTGGGCATAGCGGCTCAGCGTCCAGCAGGCGATGGAGCGGACCAGGGCCTTCTTGTCCGACAGGCACTGGATGAGGTGTGGGATCAGCTCTGGCAGGTAGGGCACCATGCCCTGCATGCAGCCTATAAGAACCGCACAGAGAGGCAAGGCTGAGCCCAAGTGGCCAGGCCACATCCACCCTACTGGGGAGAAAGGATCAGCCCCACCTGACAGATGGGGAAACTGAGGCTTGGAGGTTAGTAAATAACTGGCTCAGGAGTTCCCGCTATGGCTCAGCAGTAACAAACCCAACTAGTATCCACAAGGATGAGGGTTTGATCCCTGGCCTCGCTTAGTGGGTGAAGGGTCTGGCGTTGCCGTGAGCTGCGGTGTAGGTCACAGATGTGGCTCAGGTCTGGTGTTGCTACGGCTGTGGCGTAGGCTGGCAGCTGCAGCTCCAATTCAACCCCTAGCCTGGGAACCTCCATATGCTGCAGGTGCAGCCGTAAAAAATTAAAAAAAAAAAAACTGGCTCACAGTCACAGACCCAGTCAAAGGCTGGGGTGGGGTGGGGACGGGGATGGGAAACAGCGTCAGGGCAAGACTTTCCTCTACCTTCAGCTCCACTCCATGCCGTGGCTCGTGCTGCCTTTACCTGGCTATTTATTCAGAGATGGCAGAGGCTGCACAGCAACCCAGGCAGATAGAAAGAACCTTTCTTTTGAAGACTTTTTTGGATGTTTGTGATTTTTCTTTTTCTACTTTTCATTTTCTCTTTCTAAAAAGCTTTAAATATGTCTCTCTTTTCCTTACAGTACACAAATAACAGCACGCCCCCAAAAATCCAAGCCCTAAGATCCATTTTTACCAGCTTAGGATCAAATTCCTTGAGCTCTTTCCCCGTTAAAATGCAGAACATATCACATAGTCTATTAATATACACGTGGCGTTCCCCTTGTGGCTCACAGGTAACAAACCCAACTAGTATCCATGAGGACACAGGTTCAATCCCCGGTCCCACTCAGTGGGTTAAGGATCTGGCATTGCCATGAGCTATGGCATAGGCTGGCAGCTGCAGCTCTGATTTGACCCCGAGCCTGGGAACTTCCATATGCCGGTGCCTTGTGAACACAAGATAGGTTGCGTATTAAACAAGGAAGCATTTCCTTGGAAAATTTTCAAAAGCTCTCCAGGGTGAGGGATCCTGCAGCCCCGTCTGCTTGGCAGGGCTGGATGCTGAGGCGGCCACACGTTCCGCCTGTAACAGATCTGCGAAGCTCTCCAGTAAATTAACACTCTACACCCATCAGAACAAAGGGAGCCCAAAAATCACGCCCATATGGCACATGAAGTTTAAGAAAGCACCACCCCTGCACACTTCTGCAGGCCAGCCTCACAGCCAGAGCAGGTCTGAGGCCCAGCTTCACCCTGGGTGACAAGTAAAGTGACATAATTCTCTCTGCACCTTAGTTTCCCTGTCTAAACAACCCACCTCCTCAGGTGGTGGGGAGCCTGCAGGATGGGGCTGCCTGCTGTGAGGCAAGCGCTGTACAAGCTCCAAGTCCTATTGTCGTTGCTATAATTATGCTCACGACCCCACAGAAATGCCTGTCCATGAGAATTAGGGAGAAGCCTTGCATCTGAGGGTCCCTTTCAGGCCCATGACTGAGGGGAAGACTCAAATCCCAGAGCTGTCCGGGGTGGAGTGAGCAGGCCTCGGAGAGAGCGTGGGGCTGGCACGCCGCCCACTCCCCGAAGCCCTGCCTGGGGCACCCCCCACACACACCAGATCGAGGATCAGAGGTCGGGCGCAGCCAGGCTGGCGGCTCACTTACCCTCAGCAATGGCGCCCAGCACCAGGATGCCTGACTCCTTGACCACCCACTCGGGGTGGAAGAGGAGACCCTTGAGCAGGGGCAGCAGGTGGGGCAGCAGTTCCTCCCGGAATACGTTGGCCAGGACGTCCAGCGCGGCTGCTGAGCACTTCCCTGGGGCAGGAGGGGAAATTGGGGGGACAGGCCAAGGAGGCACATAGGCCAGGGCACCAGCCCTCCTCTTTGTACCTCACGATTAGCTCTGCCTTAGCTTCCAGTCACCTCCGGAGAGGGACCCCAGGGCTGGCTGGCCTCTACCTCCCCCTCCTCACCCCGGGCCGGGCCACTCACTCAGATTCCAGTCAGAAAGGGCATCGTCGTCGTCGTCGTCCTCTGCGTCCTCAGAGCCGTCAGGCCGCTCGGCCTCGTGGGGCAGTGTCACTGTGCGTGACTTGTGGAAACGTGGCTTGATGTCCTGCTCGCTGTCGGGGACTGCCTCATCCTCCTCCACGTCCCCCTGTGGAGCCAGGCAGGTCGCTAAGTGCCACCGAGGTCTCTGGCCCCAGCCCCCAGCCTGGCGGTCAGCCCCAACGAACCTTGAGCAGGATGATGTCGATTTCTGAGTACTTCATCCCGTTTACCAGGATGGGGATCAACCTGTTCGGAGAGAAAGCTGTTCATCGGGAGGCAGGGACCCCAGGGGGACTTAGGGGAAGAGGGAAGCAGAGGTGGGGGCAGGAGCGTCAGGGGGCCAGGGGCAGACTGGGCATGCTGATTCTGCTTGTCTGATATCCATTCACTGCCCTCAGTGACACTGCTCCTAGCGCCACAGGAAGGCTCTTGACCCACACCCCCGGCCACTCAGTGATTTCCAGACCCCTGAATACACTGAGAAGCTTGCAATAGTGCCTGACCCCCAGCAGGCCACAACACAGGGATGGGGCCGGGTTAGAGAAGCAAACAGGCAGGGCAGCCCACCCCCTCAGCTAGAGCCCAGGCACTTCAGGATTGGAGAATTTTTTTTTTCTTTTTAGGGCAGCACCCGAGGCATATGGAAGTTCTTAGGTTAGGGGTCGAACTGGAGGTAGTGCTGCCGGCCTATGCCACAGCCACAACCACACTGGATCCGTGCCACATCTATGACATATGCCACAGCTTGTAGCAACTCTAGATCTTTAACCCACTGAGTGAGGCCAGGGATCAAACCTGCATCCTCATGGGAGACCAGTTCAGGTCCTTAACCCACTGAGCCACAATGGGAATTCCCCGATCAGAGATTTTGATTAGAGCCTTCACTGACTCAGGGACAGACAAGTGATCCAAGTTAGTTAAGGAGGATCAGCTCTAGGACTTGTGTTGGAGATACTGAGAGAGAATTTTTTTTTGGCCACGCCCACAGCATGTGGAAGTTTTCATCCAGAAATGGAACCCATGCCACGGCAGTGACCCAAGCTGCTGCAGTGACAATGCTGGATCCTGAATGCACTGCATCACCAGAGAACTCTGCAAGACAATTTCTTTACACTGAGGTCCTAAACTGGAACACTGTGGAAGACCACAGCACTACCACGATGTAGGGAAAGCTGTGTCTGAGAAGAACAGGAACACACAGGAAGTAGATCTGAGACTCAGATGACTTTCACATCTTTTTGAGCACCTGGATCCAGCTATGCCTAAAGCCTCTGTTGACCTTTTCATTTTTTCCACATATAACTTGACCTAATTTTAAGTCCTTAAACGTACATAATTATCATTTGCAAAATAAACATACAAAGGCATAAAAGTAAACTGAGATGGGAGATATGGACTGCGGCTAGCACAGGAACTAGCCAGAAGGGAAGGCAGAGACACGGCGAAGGGTGCAGGCTGGGGTGGGGCAGAGGGCAGAGGCAGCACTCACTGGACCAGGTGGGAGGCCAGGACTTCCTTGCAGATGGGCTGCTCGGCCAGCGTCAGCCAGAACTCACAGGCCTCGAGGGCCACGTTCTCATCATGGTCCTGGGTCCTCTGCAGCATGTACTGAGGTGGGGAGGGAGAGAGGCTAAGGGCTGGCCCGGCTAGGGGTGGCTCCTCGCCTGCCTCCCACCCTGCAGCACCCACTCGGGCTGGCCCTGGACCTGCACACCTGGATAATGCTGTGCATGTGGGGAATGAGCCTGTCGATCCGCACTTCCAGCAGCATCACCAGTGCCCGGCATACATTCTTCCGCACCTCAGGGTCGTCATCCACAGCCAGGGCGAACAAATGCTGCAGGGAAGCCCGGGTCAGCTGCAGCTGGGCCCCCGGCCCTCCTCCTGCTCACCCCCAGTCCAGTGGCCCACCTCAATGAAAGTGTCGATGTTGTCCATCAGTGCCTGGGCCCGGTCCATGATGAACTGATTCACACAGGCAATGGCATGGGACCTGGCAGGGAGCAGGCACGCGCGTCACCTCTGACCCCATTTGTCCCACCTGCTCCAGGCCCCCTGCAGGCCCATGGGGAGCCGCACCCACCGGATCTTGGGGCTGCAGTGCTTAAAGAACTGTAGGAACTTGGGGATCATGATGTTGAGCGGCCTGTTGAGGGCATCACTGTCCAAAAGTTCAGATGAGTCTTCACAGATCTTCTGCAGGGCTCCGAAGGCTCCCTGAGGGAGACGAGCTGTCAGACGGGCGTGGGTCCCCGTCCAGCCCCAGCTCCCGCTTAGACAGGCCATGGCTTGTCGCCTACCTCACACGTGTTGTAATCCTCCGAGTTGAGCAGGTTGCACAGCTGGGGCAGCAGCTCGGGCCACATCTGCAGCTCACCCTTGGAAGCGATGGTGGTGATGAGAATGCCTGGGGCAGCCAGGAAAGGACGCTGCCTCAGGCTGGGTTCAGGCCTGTCTGGCATCCTGGCCCTCCCTCCCTCTACACATTTTCTATACGCTACCCCCTAGAAGCTCTACACACCCATTTTATTTATTTTTTTTTTTGTCTTTTCTAGGGCTGCACTCGCAGCATTTGGAGGTTCCTAGGCTAGGGGTCTAATTGGAGCTGTAGGCGCCAGCTTTCGCCACAGTCACACGAGATCCGAGCCACTTCTGCAACCTATACCACAGCTCACGGCAACGCTGGATCCTTAACCCACTGAGCGAGGCCAGGGATCAAACCCACAACCTCATGGTTCCTAGTCAGATTCATTAACCACTGAGCCACGATGGGAACTCCACCTACGCACCCTTTCTGAGGTCATTTGAGCCCTACTATGAGCCTGCTCTGTTTCAGGTCCTGGAATGTAGCACAAAACTAAACACAATATCCCTGCCCATAGGAGCTGCCTAGTGACGGAGACTGGGAGGTAAAGATAAATCAGCAAAAGACCTGGGAGACTAGACGCCAAGAACTAAGGGAGGAAATAAAGCAGAGAAGATGGTTTGCAGGGGCTGAAGGTGAGGGTAACAATTCCGAACTGGGTGGCTAAAGAAGGCCTTACCAGGGGACACCTTGATGACTGAGCAAAGACCGGAGGAGGTGAGGGAGAAGCCATCCAGGTCCCTGGGGAAAGAGCATCCCAGGCAGAGGAAACAGCAGATGCAAAGACGCAGGGGGCAGCAAAGAGGAGGGAGGAGCCAGCGGGGCTGAGCAAAGAGAATGAGGAGTAGGGGGTGAGGGCTGGGAGCTGGATGAGGCAGGTCATATCGGGGTGCAGTGGCCTCAGAGAGGATTTGTCCTGCTTCCTAGAAACCCGAGTGTGACCTGCAGAAGGCAGGCATCTGAAGGACAAGGACTATGGAGCAGTCTGGCAGCCGAGCTGAATGTGGGTGATGTCAGCGCAGAGGTTATATTTAAAGCCAAGAGGTGGCAGTGTTGCCCAGTGGTTAAGCTGCCACACCAACGTGCCAGATGACCCCAGTTCACAGGTCTGCTAGGAAAGATGTTCCCTACAGTGGGTAGACTGTGAGTAGAGTCCCCAGTCCCACTCGTGTCTGTGTGACCCTAGCCACATCACCTAAGCTCTCTATGTCTCAATGGGGGTAAAGAACACCAGCCTCCTAGGGCAACTGGGATGTGTCACGGATTTAACTCAAATACTCAGAGCACAACCTGGCACTTAGAATCAGCCTGGGAGTTCCTGTTGTGGCTCAGTGGTTAACGAATCCGACTAGGAACCATAAGGTTGTGGGTTCAATCCCTGGCCTTTCTCAGTGGGTTAAGGATCTGGCGCTGCCGTGAGCTGTGGTGTAGGTTGCAGACACAGCTCGGAGCCCGCATTGCTGTGGCTGTGGCGTAGGCTGGCAGCTGTAGCTTCGATTAGACCCCTAGCCTGGGACCCTTCATATGCCGCAAGTGCAGCCCTAGAAAAGGCAAAAAGACAAAAAAAAAAAAAAAAAAAAGAATGAGCCTGTTAAGTCCAGATCCTTCTGCTGGCCTCAGAGGGAGCTAAGGGTTACTCTGAACAAAGACAGCAGGCCTCAAGATTCAGCACTTCCAGTAGGTCCAGTAATGAGCTCAAATTTAATACTATGTTTGTTTATTTTTGGCTACACCCACAATATGCAGAAATTCTGGGGCCAGGAATCAAAGCCACACCACAGCAGCAACCAAGCCACTGCAGTGACAACACCAGGTCCTTGACCCACTGTGCCACAAGGGAACTCCCTATTTTTCGGTCTTTATTGATTTATTTTATTTTTGGGGGCCACCCTACAGCATATGGAGTTCTTGGACCAGGGATCAGATCTGAGCCACAGTTGTGACCTACACCACAGCTATGGCAATGCCAGATCCTTAACCCATTGTGCTAGGGCAGGGGTTGAACCTGCATCCCAGTGCTCCAGAGACACTGCTGATCCTGCTGCACCACAGTGGGAACTCCTAAAGTAATTTTTAAAAGTTGATATAGATTTAGGAGTTCCCTTCATGGCTCAGTGATTAACAAACCCAACTAGGGTCCATAAGGTTGCAGATTTGATCCCTGGCCTCACTCAGTAGGTTAAGGATTTGGTATTGCCATGAGCTGTGGTGTAGATCAAGGTCACAGATGCAGCTGGGATCTGGTGTTGCTGTGGCTGTGGCGGTAGGGGAGCAGCTGGAGCTCCAATTCAATCCCTAGCCTGGGAACTTCCATATGCCACGGGTGCGGCCCTAAAAGCAAAAAAAAAATGCAAAAAAAAAAAAAGTCAACACAGATTTAAACCTAAAAAAATGTCAATTATACATCAATTATATCTCAATAAAACTCAGCTGGGGAGGGCAGGGGAGTAAACTTGGGAGAGTTCCTGCTAAGACTCCAACCGCAGCTCGAGTCAATGCAGCTGTGGCACGGATCGCAGCTGGGGCTCAGACTCAATCCCTGGCCCAGGAACTTTAACATGCTACAGGTGCAGCCATTTGAAAAAAAAAAAGAGAAGCAGCAGCAGCTGGGAACAAACAGCAGGGTTGGTGTTTATCAGCAGTGAAAAGGCTTAAGGTAAAATTGCTTGAAATTTTCGGTCATCCTTCCATAACTTTCCAGGCAGCCTTCCAGGAGACAGAAAGTCTCCAATGCAGACCCTACTAAGTTTCACCTAAATTACTACTGGTGACAGTTAACAGAGAGCCCTCATACTTTAATCAGCTACATCCTCGGGACCTAACACCAAACTGTGGACATTGAGGGACTGCCTCAGAAATAAGAACAGCTGTTTCAGGAGGGCATGGTTCCAAGCACAGACCTGCCCTAGTCACTTCTGAGCGCTGCTACTTACCAGGCAAATCCCTTAACATCTATGAGCCTCAGTCGCCTCATCAGGAAAATGGCAAAAGTAACCGTCAATCACCCAGGGTGCTGGAACATCCAGCGGATCAACATCCTTAACCAGCTCCCTGGCCAAGAGTGCAGCTCAGGGTATCATCGCAAGCTGACTCCCGCTTCGCCCTCTCACCTATGGTGGCTCGGATGAGCGAGGAGGCATCGCCGATGTTGTTGAGACACTCCTGTTTGATGAAGTCGGCCACAGGCGGTGGAAAGCTCTGGTAATGCGCCTTCACGTTGTTCTTGAGGATGAGGCCACTGAGAGAGCGAGTTGGCTCATCTGGGTGGAGAGGGCTAGGCTCAGGGGACCACCGGGCAGGAAGTGGGGTCCAGCTCGTGTGGAGGGGCACCAAGGGCGTACCTTCTGACTTAAGTCTGGTCAGGACGAATATCAGGTAGTTGTTGAAGTCCGGAAACTGGTTCAGTTGTTTGAGTTTCTGCTAGGTTGTTAAGGGACTTGGGAGACGCGCTTCCCCATGCGGGGCCCTCCAAGCTGATACTAGCTTTGACTACCGCGACTAGGCAGCCAGCTCCTGGGACCCACACCCCACCCCTACTTGTCAACCTCCATGCCCAGAATAACACAGCTTTTCAGGCACATGAGATTCATACAGGGGGTGGAGGGGCATGCCCGAATTTCTTCCCAGTCCTAAAGATCTGGTCAGAGCAGGAGAAGGGCGGCAAACCTCACCGCTGTCTTAAAAAAAGGGAACTAACGTTTTCAAGTGAAGCTAGCTAATGGTTTAAGTAATTTAAAAGTGTAACTTACAGTATTTTAAACAGCCAACTGAAAAAATGAAATTTTTTTAGCTAAACCAAAGCTGAAAGCCGGGCACCATCTAAAAGTGTCCCCCCTCTCCTGCAGGGCCACATTCCCTCTGGGAGTGGGACCCAAGAATTCTAATCCGTAATTCCCTGCCAAGGCCTGCTCCTGCCGGAGCTGAAAGGAATTCGGGAGTCAGTCCCTTCCTCTCCGGTCTTCAGGAGCTGCAGATGTCTACCGGGTCCCCCAGACCCGGAAGGAAGGATACATCCTGCACGACGCGCTGTGTGGCTGTGTTGGGCGACTGCGAGTCTTTGAGCAGCTGCAGGACCTGCTGCAGGCCCTGCTCGTCTGGCTGCCAGTCCATGGCGCAAGGCGAACTGCGGGGGTAGGGGCCTGGATCAGCGCTGGATCCCGGGGACTCCGTGTGAGTCCCGGGCTGAGCCTCCGCTGAGGTGGAGGAGGTGGTGGTGGCGGCGGCGGCAGGACGGGAGCGTCCTCGACGGACAGGCGGAGGCCGCCGATCCACACCCGCCCAAGTGCGGGGTCCCCGCCAGCTGCGCCATCCACGGCCGCGCAGTCGCGGGCTCGGGACCGCAGGTGGGGGTATGTGGAAGCGGGCCACGCGAGGCGGTGGGACCCGGCGAATCCTCACAGCACCCAACGCTGGGCTTTCGTCCCACCGCGGCCCATGCCGCCGCCCCCGGCTGCGGGCCCTAAGGCTTCCACTTCCCTCGAAGCTGCTAGGCGAGGGCCCAGCCACCTCCCCATGCTGGGGCCCTGCCCCGGAACACGATAGCGCCCCAGCCCCCGTGGTCTCTCCGGTGCCGGCACAGTGTCCAGTGATTCCCCTTAATCAGACCTGAAGCAGTCCCCTGACAGGTCCCTCAATGCTTCTCCGAATTGAGAGCTAGCCAAGCCTGCCTACCCAGCGACAAAAGCCCCCTGTACGGGTCCCTGTCTCTTCCCCAATAAGGTCTGGCCAAGCCTCCCCCTACACTGCTCCAACCCCCCCGCGCCAGGCAGCACTAACTCCAGCTAATCACCACCGCGGCTTCCCCCAATCAAGTTGGACCAAGCTCCCCACCACCTCAAGCCGGAAACCTCCTTCGTCCGATCCCTGTAGTTCCCCCAAGTCAGACTTGTCTCAACACCGTGGGGCATTTCCCGCAACAGATCTCAGCTACGCCTCGCAGTTAGACTCAGCAAAACCCTCTAGGCTGAAGTCTGATGCCCCCTCCTATCAGGGGCCGTAGAGAACCCCCCCAACTTTTCAGTGTGGCCTCTCCCAGTCAGACCTCACCAAGCCCTGCCGAAACAGTCTCCCCCACACACACGATCCTCGCGACGTCCCCCAATCAGGCTCTAAGCAGTCCCCATACACTTCCCCCAATCAGAGCCCCTCCAGCCCGACCCCACTCGTCCAACTGGCCCGATTCTCCTGGCACCGGGACCTGGCCCGGCTCCGAGGCCCCACCCCCTAAGCGCTGTTCGGTTCCCCCCTCCCCCGCCCCGGCCCATTCTCGCTGCCTCGCCAATCGGGCCCAACTGGGTTTTCGGCCTTTCTCGGTCAGGCGCGGCCCCGACGTCCGGGCCGCGCGCAGCGCAGGCCCGGAACCCGGCGGGGGTCGACGCAAGCCAGGGCCGAGCTGGCTCGGATTCGGTGAGGCCCACTTACCGGGCCTCGGGCGGCAGCAGCGAGGCCTTAAGCTGCGGCTTCTCCTGAGACTCGCGCGGAAGGAGAGAGCCAAAGAGAGGGAATATTAAAAAAAAAAAAAAAATCGCGGCCGTATATGAACCGCGGCGGCTTCCGTACGCGGTTCAAACTGGTCTACAGAAACCAATCCGGAGAAGCGGCGATCGCACGTGGCCTGGCCCGGGAGAGACCCAGAGCCCGCCGGGGCCGGGTCACGTGACCAAAGAGTTGGCATCTCCCTCGGCTTCTCTGGCCGGTGGGTCCTCCCACCGTCTCGTTTTCTCAGCCTGTCTCACGCTGGCCTGGCGGGAGCTCTTAGCTGGAACCAGTAGTTTGGTAGTGCGTGGGACCTTCTGGTCTATGGTGGACCTGGGAACCCCTCAGACAGAGCTACCTGCGCCTTTGTGACCCCCCTATAAGAACTGAACTCTGCCTCCCTCCCCCCATCCAAAGAGTACTTGGAAGGAGTACAGTATACCCGTGCAAGGAAAGACCTGAGGGGACTGAGCGTGGGGTGGGCTTTATACTCTAGAGACAAAGGAAGGAAAGCCGGACAAAGAGAGTGCCCGAGACGGGCTGGGTTCCTAAAAATGCCTCTGCCATTTGCATTATTCATTTTCTAGTAGTTTGACAACTTTTAAAAGGATAAAAAAAACACGAGGATATAAAAAAATGAATTAATAAATGCTAGAGCAGAAAGCCCAACTCCTTTCTCTACCTGGAGCTGAATGATGTGGAACAGCTCAGAAAATTTAGGTAGGGGAAAGCAGATGAAGAAAGGCATTTCGTGATTCTTGCGCCATCTGAGGACAAAGTAGGGCACCTCTTTTCTTAAGAGCCGAGAGGAGTAGGGAGGAGCTGGAGCGTCCCGGTTCCGGACCCCACCCCCCGGGCCCTCCTGACTAAAGGGTGGGAGACCGTCTGCCACTCGGAACTTTAGTTTCCCGTGTCGAATGGGTATAGAAATAGCCAGGTTAGAGATAATGCAAATTAAGCATTACCAGGTTTGTGGTAAATTGTTCTTCAAAAACGTGGCTGTTACTCCGCCAGGCTCAAGGCCGCCCTTTTACTGTTTTCGGCCCCTCCCTAAATCAATATTTACTGAATCAACTAGGGCTCTAATCCTAAACGACAACCCAGCCCTGCCTTGAGGGACTTTTTGTCCTCGGGAGAGGCACAGGTCAATTCTTGCGCCAGATTGGAGGGGAGGGACAGTTTTCTCAGTCCACTAGCCCTTGTAAAAGTCAGTCCCAGGCCCGTCCATTCATGAAAAATAGGTACCTAAGGCCTCTCTTGCCGAATACGGGGGTCACCAGGGCTGAGGAAGGGTCGGCTGGCTCCAAATTCCGCTCCAACAGTCGGGATGCCTAAAGGAGTAGGTTAGGATCCCACCTCAGCCCGCTCCGCTGGACAGAAACCCGTCCAGAGCGACACGTGCAAAAAGACGCCTTCTACGCATGCGCAATTGCCTTCCTTCGCGCGCCGCGAGGGCCTAGAACTACAAATCCCATCTTGCTGCGCGTGTCGCGGAGTTTACGGACTCTGGCTTGAGACTGCAATCTGGTGGGCATGGAGACACCCCGGGGTTGGGCGTTGAGCAAGAGCAGTGAGGTTGATGAGCTGAGACCGAATCAGATCGGGAGAGAGTGCGAACAGAGGGGCTTTCTGCTCAGGGTTGGGGGGTTTTTCTCAGATAAGGGTCAGATGGAGAGCGAGTTAAGAGATGCAGGAGGGATCACTCTTTTTTTTTTTTTTTTTTGTCTTTTTGCCTTATCTAGGGCCGCACCCGCGGCCCATAGAGGTTCCCTCAGGCTAGGGGTCTAACAGGAGCTGTAGCTGCTGACCTTCGCCGCGTCTGCGACAACGCCGGATCCTTAACCCATCAAGGAAGGCCAGGGGTCGAACCCTCAACCTCATGGTTCCTAGTCGGATTCGTTAACCACTGAGCCACGACGGGAACTCCCTCACTCCCTACTTTTGTTAAGTCGTTTCCAGCGGCCCCGCACAAGCCTTGGAGAGGAGAGTCGGGGCATAATATGACCCCTGCTGCCTGTATGGTCGGCAATATTCGCCCTCATATGATCGCGGTCTTCTTCCTCTCCCCAGACGGTGGATTTCAGTACTGAATAGAAAATTAAAAAACAAACAAACAAAAAAAAAAACTCCGTATTTAAGGATACACTGGTCAGTTTACAAACGGTACTCTCACAACAGCCCTGTGCACAGTAAACTTACTTTAATTCAACTAAAAGTGCTCAGTGCAAAAAAGAAACTTAAGGAGCTTATGCCCAACCGTGAATTGTGATTCTGAAACGGGAGACAAACACCTCTCAGTTTACAACCTCCCTGCCTGAGCATCTCATCACACTACAGCCTCGTTTCAAGGTATTTCTCAAACATGGCCCCCAAACATAAGCCAATTGCTTCACCTAGGAAAGCAATGAGTAGTTTTAAATGTCAGGGTTAACACTGACTATGTGAACATTGCCCTTACTTTAGAACTTGATTCTAGAGATGTTTCAATATTTTATCCCTATTTATAGATGAAGAAACTGAACCACAGAAAGGCGGAATGACTTACCGAAGATCGCACAGCTAAGCACCAGAATAGTTTGAAGCCAGGGCTGTGTGACTCACCAAAACCTGATAACCTGATTTTTTTTTCTTTTTAGGGCCCTACCTGCAGCATATGGAAGTTCCCAGGGATAGAATCCTGAGGGAGTCCAGAGATTGAACCTGCATCCTCATGATCTGGGGAGTTCCCATCGTGGCACAGTGGAAATGAATCCGACTAGGAACCAACCATAAGGCTGTGGGTTCAATCCCCTGGCCTTGCTCAGTGAGTTAAGGATACAGCGTTGCCATGAGCTGTGGTGTAGGTCGCAGACGTGGCTCAGATTCCGCGTTGTTGTGGCTGTGGTGTAGGCTGGCAGCTGTAGCTCAGATTCAACCCCTAGCCTTTGGAACCTCCATTTGCCACCGGTGCAGCCCTAAAAAGCAAAACAAAAACAAAAAATCTGATTCTGATTTCCCTCCATCTTCAGTCTTTCCCCAAGTCAGGACAGGTGAGCTCAGTAAAGGGAGGTGCTGGGACTCTATCAGCTCCTCCTGTCTCCTGACACTCCAGAACAGAGGCTGAACTGCTGCAGGGGCGACCTACTTCTCCCACTTACGTTTCTTTTTAAAGATCCAGTGGATGTCAGTGGCTTTGAGGAAGGCAGTAGAGGTGGCTCCACTGGCTTCCTATGTCCCTTCCCCCACACTACATCCCAAGGCTAAAGTCACACCTGGGCCAGCTTTACATCTTCAAAATTGGAGAAAGACCTTTGAGCTAATGTGGAAAATAAACCAGACAAGACTTACTATGTGTTAGCAGGGAGTGACAGGGGGCACGTTGCCTGTTCCAAAGCCTGTTTGCTCCCTCTTCAAGCCAGGCATGGCTTCAACTCAGGGTCTTTGCACCTGCTATTCCTTTAGCCTGGAACACTCTTCCGAGGACCAACTTCACTGTCTGCCCCACCTCCTTCAGGCCTTGGAACAAATGTCACCTTCTCAGAGAGGCCATCCCTGACCAATTTAAAGTTGCCATCTCTCCCACTCTCATCAAGTTCCCCCTTTCCTATTTTCCCTAGAATATATAATCATGTGATTATATTGCTTCTTGTTTGTCACCCCTCACCCCCCATCCAGAATTGTTAGTTCCACCAGGAAGGGGTTTTGTCTGCTTTGGTGCTCAGTATTAGGAATGCCCATACCCCACAGGCTGAATCTGGCAGTGTGAGGCTAGACAGGTGCTACTACAGCCTTCTTCCCCTTGCCTCCACAGATCCCAGGCACATATGACCAGTGTGACTCTCCAAATCATGATGATCCCCTGATGGAAGAGGGATGGGAGCCTGGCCATGTGATGGGCAGGAGTGCCGAGCTGCTCAGTATTTGTGCCTGGGAATGCCTGTGAGATGGGCTCACAGCTGGGGGACCTAAGGCTTCCTTGAGGAAACCCTGTCCCCTGATACATCAAATGTAATGTCCTGCAAGGTGGGGGTGGGACAAACAAGCAAACTTGTATTGCTCCCCCTTTTTTGGGGGGGTGGGGACATGCCCACGGCATACAAAAGTTCCCAGGCCAGAGATCAAACCGGAGCCATAGCAATAACCCAAGCAACAGCAGTGACAATGCGGAGTGCCTAACCACTAGACAACCAGGGAACTCATTCAATTTTCTCCTATATACAATTGGGCAAGACCCAGCTTCCCAGGAGGGCTACAAGTAGCTGGCAGGACAGAGCAGCCCCACTAGAATCCAGATCCTAGCTCCTTACTGCCTCTTTGGCCAGCCTCCCCCTGCTCAATCATGGCCTGAACTCCCACATCTCCCAGGTTCTGCCAACACCCCTTCAGCCAATGGGATCCTAGTAAGATATAAAATATATCACGTTGCTCCTTAGCTCACACCCCCCTAAAGGTTTCTTCCTACTTAAACCCCAAATTCTCACCCTGGCAAACAAGGTTCTGCATAAAATCCACATATGTTCTTCACTTGGCCAGCTCCAGTCACAGCTCCAGAGCCAGGCACACTCCCTGTCTTTATGCTGCTGTTCATTACACCTGGGACAGGCTTTCACCTCCCTCAGGACTATGATCAGATGTCAACCAAAACAGACCCCTCCCTGAAGCCTCTATCCTGTCTGGATCTCTTCGCAGTCACCTCCCAAAATGGCTTCTCCTTTTTGTCTGCATCTGTTTCCTTCCACAAGGGCAAGGAACATTCATGATCTGTTTTGTTTATTGCAGTGGCCACAAGGCCCAAACAAACCCAGGCTCTTGCTGTATAGCACAGGGAACTATGTCCAATCACTTGTGATGGAACATGATGAAAAATGAGAAAGAGATTGTGTACAGATGTAGCAGTAACCGACAGAACAAGAGTTCCTGTCATGGCTCAGTGGTTAACAAGCCAACTAGCGTCCATGAGGACATGAGTTTGAACCCTGGCCTCACTCAGAGGGTTAAGAACCTGGCGTTGCTGTGAGCTGTAGTGTAGGTCGAAGACGTAGCTTGGATCTTGCATTGCTGTGGCTCTGGCATAGGCCAGCAGCTACAGCTCTGATTGGACCCCTAGCCTGAGAACTTCTGTATGCCTCAGGTACAGCTCAAAAAAACCCAGTCACCCGCTAAGTGCTCGGTGTCTTCTGAATGAATGAACAGTTTTGGTGCAGCCCAGATGGGACTGTGAAGAGACAGTGAACAAGAACATCCAACAGTGGGGGTGAAGTCAGGGGTGAGTCCTGAGAGAGTTCAGGCCTACAGAAGGCAGTGGATGAGGGGAGGGGTGAACCCCTGTTCTCCCCCACACCCCCAAATCCCTCCCTCACTGGACCAAACCCAGGCTTTTGTGGGCGCAGCACCAGCTGAGAGGGGACGATGTAGGTTGGAAAAAGCAAAGAAGGCAAACCAAGCACACAGCTCCAGCACTAAATCAAGTTCTTTACTTCCCAGAAGTGATGGCTAAAGGGAGGGAAGGGAAGGGGAGAAGAAGACAGAAAGGGCCAGAGAGAAGGAAGAGAGGGGAAGAGAGGGGACAGTAAACCACTGTTCTATTAAGTCTCAGGAGGCAAGTGCTCAAGGTAAAAAAAGAGTCCTGGAGAATCGTCCGCAGCTGCGGGAAGCATCTCGGTTTCCTTCTGTGTATAAGTCCTTGAGGGGAAAAGGCTGCCGCGCTGCCGCTGCATTAAATAGTTATGTACATCGCAGAGAGTCCCAGGCTGTGGGCAGGCGGGGGAGGGGGGTCATTTCACCAGGGGCCGAGTTTTATCATCATCGCCGCACTGGTGGGCTTTGTACTTTTTCACCTCTGCCATGTACTTGGCCCATGCATCACCTTTACTTGTTAATACCTGTGGGGGAGGGGGAGGAGGGATACACAGGGCGTTGGGAAGTGATGCCAGGGAGGCCAGGAACCAGGGTCAGGACTGTCCTGAGACAGCTGACCCACCCACAGTGTCACCCCAAAAGTCTTGGGTCCAAGATAAAGATATGCAGAGTCAAGTTACCTGGGGACTTTGTTGAAAACCCACCTCCCCCACCCAGTACACCCATCCAAGGGCTGGACACTGAAGCGGGAGGGACAGGGCACCTTGGCCAGGCATTGAGGCTGAAGGAAAAGGCAACGTGGGCGGCTCCCCACACCCGGCCTGCTCACCTCATCCTCCGTCTTCTGCTTCTTGGCTACTATTCCCGTCTTGAGGGCTAGTTTGTTCCCGCCTCTGCGCTTGCCCACCTGGGTGAAGGGACAGAAGACTGCAACGGTTACAGGAGCCGGGGCCCGCCCTTGGCGGTGCTGAGGCCCACTACACCTTCCTAGCCCGGCCCGGTGGCCCGTCCCGACGCCGCGCCCAGCTCCGCCAGCCGGCCGACCTGCGCAGCAATCAGAGAGGAGCACACGCGACTCTTAGCGCCTGCCCTGGGCCCATGATGCCCAGGTAGTCCTGGGCCCCGGGGCTGCCCTCCCAGGGAGCAAGAAACCTCTTATCAGTGGGGACTAGCTCTGGTCTCACTCTCCCCTAGTAGGATTCACACAGGCAGCAACAGCTCCCCTTATTGAGCACTTATTGTATGCTAAGCCCTGTGCCAAGTGCCTTGGATGTATCATCTCCTTTCACTTTCACCTTAGATTACAACCATCCCCACTGTACAGATAAGGAAACATCTTTGAGAGGGAGAAGCCTGTACCCTGGATCATGCTGACAGCAAACAATGGAGCTGGATTCAGGGCAGGTGGGTCTAAGCCACAGAGCAGAACTCCTAACCAAGTGACACCATTCCCCTGCATCTAAGCTGGCCTACCCTCTTTGAGGGTGCTCCCACGATGGCCCCTTGATAAACAAACGAAAAAGGCAGTGACAACCACTGCTACTCCCACTCACAGAGGGGCACTCGGCCCCCACCCAGTTCTCACACCAGCCCAGGTTCTGCCACTTCCCCTCCCTCAAGCGTAAGTCTTACTCTGAACTTTCCTCCTGATCCTCTATTTTCTCCCTCGGACTGACGGTTTCTCAAGCCCCAGGGGCTCCAACAGGCTTTACAGAGATCCCATCTTCACCCCTCAACCAGATACTAAGTGACCTGCACTGCCAGGACTATTCTCACACTCATTTTGACAGATGAATAAACGTGACCCCCCCAGCCAGTATTCTCGAGTCCACACTTTGTTCTCCACACCACAGGAACTTGCTCTCAACACCAGAGACAAAGCAAGCTCAGCGCTGACTAGCAATATAGGTGCCATTTCTTTAGCCTAGAGCATCTCGATCTCATCTACTAATGACATTCTGAACTGGATCATTTTTGTTGAGGGGGAAGGAGGGAAAGGTTGTTCTGCGCACTCTAGCATGTTGAGCAGCATCCCTGTCCTCTACTCATGTCAGTGTCACTCCCTCCCCCAGTTCTGACAGCCAAAAATGTCTCCAGACTGCCAAATGTGAGGATGGGTGGGGGTAATCGTCCCCAATTGAGAACCACTGGTTTAGTTCTTCCTATAAGACAGAACCAGTGCTTATCACACCAGAAGATGGGATGATGTCCTTTTTTGCAAGCAGGGAAAATGAGGTTAGGCCAGTTCTGACGCTCCAGAAAAGCAGCGATACTTGTAGTGTTCAACAAGGCCTATCCACCACCTAGCACGATGCCCAGCACAATGTAAGGTGCTCAATAAATGAACACTGGACGAATATGACACTCAGGGAAGTCACAAAAATCTCCTAAGTTCACACAGTAAGCAGTTTGAGTCTCTCATCCACACAACTCAGACTCCAGACTCGACTATGCCCCCCCATCCCCATAGAGGCAGATGGTGCCAGTATCCAAAGTTCGGGTACCACTCAAACAGAGGTATCCAGGTCTCCCCAACCCCGGAGCGCTGTTTCCAATGGAATTTCTCCCAGTTCTTGCGGGCAGGCTCCGGGGGACCCCCACCTCCGCCCCCAGACCTCTCTCGTCGGGAATCCAGGTTCCGAATCCTCAGCGCTTGACCCAGAGAGCAGGGTGGACCCGATCCCCTTTCTCGGGCCCGATTCCCCCTACCAAGGAAGGCCCTGGCGCCCGCCCCCACCCCCGCGGCTCCTTACGAAGCTGAGCGTGGGGCCCGGGCCGCCCTTCCTCTTCGGATCCCCGGGACCCGCGGCGGCGGCGGTGGCCGGCTGGTCGGGTCGCTGCGGGCCCGGGGGCGGCTCCTCCTGCCGCTGTCGCTGCTCCTCCTCCATCTTCCGCTTGAACAGCTCCAGGAAGCTGCCGTCGTTGGCGAACAAGTTCACGCCGCCCGTCACAGGGCTCGAACTAGCGCCCGACACTTCATCATCCCCGCTCTCAGGCGACGTCCCGGGCCCCGACTCAGCCCATCGGCTCCCGCCGCCGCCACCGCCCGCGGGGCCCGGCACCTCCCGACCCGGAGGCTCCGCCCGTCTCCCTCGGGCAGCCATTTTGTCACCAAGTACCGCGCAAAGGACTCCGGGAAGGCCGCTCCGGCCCCGCGCTTGGCGCCCGACTTGCCTCGTCCCGGGCAATGCATGCCGGGAAGACCCGTCTGGTCCTCTAGCGTCCGCAGTGGGGGCGGGGCACGCGGGGCGGGGCGAATGAGGAGTAAAGCTTGACGCCGCGCGCGGGCAGACAGATGCACCGCCCAGCCCAGCGGATTATTATAACCCAACTAGACTTCCGCGAGCGTTAAGCAGACATGATGTCTCCCGAAATGAGGCAATCGTCTGAGCCTGGAGCTGTAGCTGGCTCTCCGAGTGAGGTTCCCGCCTGGGACTTGGGGGCGTATTCTCTTTTCCGGACTGAATCGCCTTGTGGCACCAGAGATAATCTCAGTGACGGAAAGGACCTCCTCTGAGGCTGTGTGTTCAGCTGAATCTTCGGAACCTGGATCCCTAACTAGATCTCGAGGGTATATCTCGTCTGGGCCCCCAGAATAGAAATGGATGTGTCTCTGGGTTGGATACCTGTCTCTGAGATGGAGCTTTCATTTGGGAATAGAGACACCAGACTCGAAGGAACTCGGGTCCTCATCTGAAAGTCAGGGTATTATTGTATGTGTTACAGTATTTAGGTGAAGCCGCGGATATTTCTAGGCTGCAGTCCCTATCTAAGGTAGAGTGTCCGCCAACGACCTGGAACCCAGCATGTATTCCTAGGACAGAGGTTCAAACAGAGAATTGGCTGAACTGCAGTCTCCCCTCGAACAGGGAGCAAAGTGGAAGGAGGTTTTCCAGAATAGAGTCCCTTCTACAAGGAGCGTAGTTGCAAATGTTGGCCCTGCCGTGCATGGGGGCTCAGGGCTCACTGGACAAGGATCTGTGGATCTCGCCCATAACTGGAGTCATTCTCCCTCTAACCCACTGGCAGCCCGAGGGCCTATCCAGCCAACTAATCGGTTTGTCTATGATTGGTTCACGTCAGGAGCTAGGTGGCTCCCAGCCAATTAGATAACAGAAGAGATAAACCTGAGGCGGTGTTGGGACCCAATTTGGAGAATAGGGGGGAAACGATCGACATGAAGTTGAGCCTATGGAGTCAGGTCAGAGTGGACCTTGCATCAAACTTCTTGGAAAGGAAATGGGCCGGGTGTTTGGCCGGTTGCTAAGGAGAGGTTGGCCGCTACGGGGACGTGAGAGCGATTGGTAAAAGTAAGAAAAGATGAAGCCAATGAAAGGACTGAGGCAAGACTTAGGGCCCAATCAGTGAAGGGGAGTGACCGGGAAGGCACCAATATGTTAACTAGGCAGGGGGAGTCTTTGAAAAAAATATAAAGAAGAGGCTGACAAGGTGAACCTTGGAAGGGAAGAACATTGCAAGTACAGCTTCTATTAGCACCTAAAAGTCAGACCATGAGAAAATTAATTCAAGCTTCTAGCCGTGATGGGATGTGATAGTAAATTTCCCGTGTAGGTGCTCTGCATAGTGCGCTCCGCTTGATCACGTGAGCCGGGTCCAAGATGGCGGCAGGGGTGGCCGGGTGGGGGGTTGAGACGGAGGAGTTCGAGGATGCCCCTGATGTGGAACCGCTGGAGCCCACGCTTAGCAATATCATCGAACAGCGCAGCCTTAAGTGGATCTTCGTCGGGGGCAAGGGTGGCGTTGGCAAGACCACCTGCAGGTAAGGAGGCTGCGGCGGGGGCCGAGAAAACGGGTGGGATGTACCACCGGTTGAAGGGGAAGCTAGGGACCGGTTTTCCACAACCAACCCGTCTAGAAGGCCGGGCCAGGGTCTTCAGGGTTGTACTGTCCGGAAATTACGTGGAGCAAATGGAAGATACCTCCTGAGTGCAGGCCAGCACCATCTGAGTTGGACAATCTCTGTTGGAGTTCAAGGGCCGAACTACATTGGATCCAGCGCACGGGGGCCTGGAGAGCACTTAGATGTCCCAATCAGCTGGACTGTATCAGTTTGGGCTCAGAGTAGCGGGGGAGGGGCACCAGGGCAAACTATTCTAGTCTGGTGAACCTTGCCATTAAATGCCCACGTAGGAGTGGAGGTGGAAGGATGGGAGAGGGCATATGATCAGGCTATCCCAGTCAGCTGGGAAGAGGGAGAGGGGTCCCTGGGGCAGAGTACCTGGGAGAAGTGAGCTGAACCATAGAGTTTAGCGGGAGGCGCAAAGAATCCCTTAGCTTAGCGTTGAGGAAGGGGGCAGACAGTCAAGCTATACTGGCTAGACAGCTAGACATGCCGCTTTGTGCTAGCAAGGAAGTAAGCGTCAAGTCAGACTGACATCTATCAGAACCTTACCGCTTTAACCAACTAGAGGGGTCCGTGGGAGAGGTCTGAGAAGGTCCCTCTACAAGGATTCAGGCTTGATGCCAGTTATCCATACTCTCCTCTCCAAAGTCCTTGCTGATCCAGGTACCCTGCTCCTGGGCCCCTTCATGTCCCCTTGCAGACCTAGGGAGAGCAGAGGCTGATTCTTCACTCCCCACCTTTTGGCCTTTCACTTGCCCAGCTGCAGCCTAGCAGTCCAGCTCTCCAAGGGACGGGAGAGTGTTCTAATCATCTCCACCGATCCAGCCCACAACATCTCCGATGCATTTGACCAGAAGTTCTCCAAGGTGCCTACCAAGGTCAAAGGCTATGACAACCTCTTCGCCATGGTGAGTGCACCAGAGTTCAGCCCTGCCTCTCTGTCCCAACTCTGGCAGAGGTACATTCATGCTTTTCCCTTGTGAATATCCATCGTCTGTTACCATGTCCGCCCATTCTCCATCCTCTGTCTCTCCACTTTCACCCCTTCAACGTACCCAGAGGGGAATGAGTGAGAGGAATGCTTGTGGCGCAGAAAGGAGGCCAGAGTGACTGGAGCTTAGTGAGCAAGGAGTGGGGAGAGAGACATCAGTGAGGGTTACAAGGACCTTGTAGGCCACCGGGAGCAGGTTAGCTTTGATTCCAAGTTTAATGGGAAGCTCTTTGTTTTAAGCAGAGTAATGTCACTGCCAAATTAGTTCAAAAAGTTCCCTGTAGGGAGTTCCCATTGCAGGTTAAGAATCTGACTAGTGGAGTTCCCGTCGTGGCTCAGTGGTTAACGAATCCGACTAGGAACCATGAGGTTGTGGGTTCGATCCCTGGCCTTGCTCAGTGGGTTAAGGATCCAGCGTTGCCATGAGCTGTGGTGTAGATTGCAGACACGGCTCAGATCTCACGTTGCTGTGACTGTGGTGTAGGCTGGTGGCTACAGCTCAGATCTAACCCCCAGCCTGCAAACCTCCATATGCCATGGGTGCGGTCCTAAAAAGAAAAAAAATCTGACTGCAGCAGCTTGATTCACTGGGAAGGTGCAGGTTCCACCCCCAGCTCTGTGCAGTAGGTTAAGGATCTGACATTGCCCTAGCTGTGACATAGTTCACAGCTGCTGCTCAGATTCCATCCTTGGCCTGAGAATTTCCATATGCCACAGGTGTAGCCGTTTAAAAAAAAAAGAAAAGAATGGGAAGTGCCCATCGTGGCACAGTGGAAATGAATCCAACTAGGAACCATGGGGACACAGGTTTGACCCCTGGCCTTACTCAGTGGGTTAAGCATCCGGCGTTGCCGTGAGCTGTGGTATAGGTCACAGATGAGGCTCAGATCTGGCATTCCTGTGGCTGTGGCGTAGGCCAGAGGCTACAACTCCGATTCAGCCTCTAGCCTGGAAACTTCCGTATGCCACAAGTGTGACCCTAAAAAGACAAAAATTAAAATTAAAAAAAAAATGGAAGCAAGGAGACTGGGACAGTGACTAGGTTAGAGATGATGGCAGCCCAGACTTTGGTGGCATTGGGGAAGGAAGAAATGGTCAAATTTAGAACATGTTTTGGAATTAAAGCAAATTGACTGCTTGGTTGTAACGGGTGAGAGAAAGAAATGAAGGGAGTTCCCCTTGTTGCTCAGCAGGTTAAGAATCCAACTAGCATCCACGAGAATGAGGGTTCAATCCCTGGCCTTGCTCGGTGGGTTAAGGATCTGGTGTTGCTGCAAGCTTTGACATAGGTCAAAGATGTGGCTCAGATCCCATTTTGCATTGCTGTGGTGTAGACCAGCAGCTGCAGCTCCTTTTTTTTTTTTTTTGCTTTTTAGGGCTGCACTCATGGCATATGGAAGCTCCCAGGCTAAGGGTCAAAAAGGAGCTATAGCTGCCAGCCTACACCACAGCCACAGCAATGTGGGATCCGAGCTGCATCTGCGACCTACACCACAGCCATGAGCTCATGGCAATGCCAACGGCAACGCCGGATCCCCAACCCACTGAGCAGGGACAGGGATCAAACCCACATCCTCATGGATACTAGTCAGATTCATTTCCACTGCACCACAATGGGAACACTGTGCAGCTCTGATTCGGTCCCTAGCCTGGAAACTTCCATATGCAGCGGGTGGGGCTATAAAAAGAAAGAAATGAAGTACATCTCTTAGTTGGCTCCTTGGGAAGCTGGGATGGGGGAGGACTGAGATAGGAGCGGGTTTTGGAAGCAAAAATCAGGAATTAACTTTGGCCACAGTGAGTGGCCGGTGCCACTGATCATCCAAGTGGAGACATCAGGGTGATGGCTTCGTTACATGAGCCTAGAGCTCAGAGGAGGCTGGCATGGATTTGACAGTCACTATCCCAAGGGTGGTATTTAAAGCTGTGTTAGTGGAAAAGACAGTGAGAAATTAAAGAGGCTCGGAAACAGCATTGGGTCATATCATTGTTTAGGGTCCAGCAGAAGAGGAAGAACCAGGAAAAGGGGGCCACTGGTGAGGTGGGAGGAAAGCCAGAGAACGTGGGCTTCTAAGTTCCAAGAGGACAAAAGTTGTCTCTGGCAGGCATGGCATATCAGGGGTTTTTTTGGGGGGAGGGTTTTTTTGTTTTGTTTTGTTGGTGTTTGTGTGTTTGTTTTTGGCTGCACTTGCAGCATGCAGAAGTCCCCTGGCCGGGGACAGAGCCTGCTCCACAGCAGCAACCCCAGCCGCTGCAGTGACAATGCCAGATCCTTAACCTGCTGTACCACAAGTTTTAAGCAGATCACCCTGGGAATGGGGCCAAAAGCCTGCCTGGAGTGGGTGAGCTGAGATGGAGAGACAGTGAGCACTTTGATGGGAGCTGAGAAATGAGTACTGCCATCCCGGAAGGGAGAAGGGAATGTGGATTAAGGAGGGCTTTGATGAGAAAAGAGATGCTAGATAGAGCACGTTTGTTTGCTGTTACAAATGCTTCAACTGGGAGGGACAAGTGATGTTGCCGGAGGCAGTGAGGATGCCCCCAGAGGACAGGCCTCGGGCAGGTGTGAGCTCTCTCCAGTGCTCAGATCCAGGACTTGGACTCTGGAAGGTGGTGGGACTGAGGCATTTCCTGGAGGGAAATGTTGGCAGCCAGTGGCTTGGCTTTCTCACTGAGGCCCAGACCTCAGCAGAGGAGCAAATGGGAGAGAAGGTGTTTGAGGAGGGAGAATATGTGGCACAGACACTCCTAAGGGGGATTGTCTGGCTTGTCAAGTGCTCTTTGGGGACTTTAGATCAGGAATGAGAAGCAAGGAGCTCTCATGGTGATGCAGTGGGATCCATGGTGCAATGGGATCAGCAGAGTCTTGGGAGCACTGGGACACAGGTTCAATCCCCGGCCTGGCACAGTGGGATTCAGCATTGCCATAGCTGCGGCTTTGGTCACAGCTGTGGCTGAGATCTGATCCTTGGCCCAAGAACTCCACATCAGGAGGGGCAGCCAAAAAAGAACAAAAAAAAAAAAACAGGTGCAAAGCAAGGAGTTCCCATTATGGCTCAGCAGTTAGAATCCACGAGGATGCCAGTTTGATCCCTGGCCTCCCTCAGTGGGTTAAGGATCCAGTGTTGCTGCAAGCTGCAACGTGGGTTGCGGATGCTGCTTGGATCTCGCATTGCTATGGCTGTGGTGTAGGCTGGCAGCTGCGGCTCTGATTCAACCCCTAGCCTGGGAACTTCTGTATGTCACAGGTGTGGCCCTAAGAAGGAAAAGGAAAAAAAAAAAAAAGGGAATGGGAAGCAAGGTGGAGTTGTTTGTCAGCTGTGTTCCCCTGATATTCACCTCAGTGCAGCCATGCCAGTAAGCCAGGAATAATCAGGATGGGGATTTTGCCAACCACAGAGGGGAAAGGGCGTGTTTGCAGAGGCAACCTGTGGGGCCTGGACTAAAGGGTGCCAGCCAAGAGGGACACTGACAGTGAAGCAATGGGGCAGGGGTATAGGGAATGGGGTATAGGGAATGGGGGACCCAAAGAGATTTAGAATAATCGGAGGTGATGGTACAACTATAAATGTAATAAAATCCATTGAGTTAAAAAGAATAGGAGTTCCCTTCGTGGCTCAGTGGTTAACGAATCTGACTAAGAACCATGAGGTTGCGGGTTCAATCCCTAGCCTTGCTCAGTGGGTTAAGGATCCGGCGTTGCCGTGAGCTGTGGTGTAGGTTGCAGACGCGGCTCGGATCCCGGGTTGCTATGGCTGTGGTGAAGGCCGGCAGCTACAGCTCCTGTTAGACCCCTAGCCTGGGAACCTCCATATGCCACGGGTGCAGCTCTTCATAAAGGCAAAAAGACAAAAAAAAAAAAAAAATGGATAGGAGGAGTTCCCATCGGGGCTCGTTGGAAACAAATCTGACTAGCATCCATGAGGACGCAGGTTCGATCCCTGGCCTCGCTCTGGGTTAAGGATCTGGTGTTGCCGTGAGCTGTGGCATAGGTCACAGACCCCGCTCAGCTCTCGAGTTGCTGTGGCTGTGGCGTAGGCCCACACAACCGATTAAACCCCTAGCCTAGGAACTTCAATATGCCATGGGTGCAGCTCTAAAAAAGCCAAAAAAAATATATATATAGGAGGTGATGGAGTTCCCTGGTGGCCTAGTAGTTGGAGATCTGGCATTGTTACTGCCGTGGCTCAGGTTTCATCCCTGGCCCAGGAATTTCCACATGCCACGGGCATGGCCTAAATAAATAAATAATGGTATTAATAATAACAACCAACAGGAGGTGAAAAGGCTGGGGTAAGAGTGGGGTGTGGGAGCTCAGAGATGGCCCAGTAACTAGGAATAACCCATCAAGGGTGTGACTGTGGGGGAGTTTCTGCTGTGGTGCAAGGGAATCAGCAGCATCTCTGTAGCGCCAAGACACAGGTTCAATCCCTACCCCAACACAGTGGGTTAAAGGATCTGCCATTGCCACAGCTGCTGAGTAGGTTGCAGCTGTGGCTGGAATCAGACCCCTGGCCTGGGAACTCCATGTGACTGTGGGGGTGGGTGGGTAGACAGGCTCCAGGCAGGGAAATGACCTGAGGCCAGGGAGTTGAGGGCTTCTCCCAGGAACCTGTGAAGTCACCAGGAAGAGGTAACAAGGGCGGAAGATAGAGGGGCAGTGAGTGTAGGACGGGCCGGGGCCCCAGGCTTGGTCCTCCTCTCGTGGATTCTTCATCCTTTTGAGGACCTACTCTGTGCCAGACACTTCCAGGGGCTGGGGACACAGCAGTGAACAGGACAGAAAACGCCCCACCCTCGTGGAGCCAGCATTCCGGTTGGAGAGACAGGTAATAAACGTGATAAGCAAACCATGTGAGGAGAGGCCAGGTGTCGAGGAGAAGGGAAGGCAGGGCGGCGGGGCCGGGGGCTTTGCTGTGAGACTGGGCAGAGAAGACTCATGTCTTCTCATGTTAGGGGAGTGATCTGGTCGTGGTCGTGGCCTCCAGCCATAGGGAGAAACAGCCAGTGGGAAAAACTCTGGCTTCCCTCTGGAGCACTAAGCACAGTTTGTGGTTTTCCACCTGCTCGGGAAAAGATTTGGACAATCCGTGCCACAGCACACAAGACCTTAAATACCTGGGTGGCGGGGACAGGGCCCCTCAGGGGTCTCCCCAGCCCTGGCCTAATGGAGGGTGCTCCCCGGGCGCTCCCCGGGCTCCCCCTGACTCCAGGCCTTGGGGGGAGGGCTCCAGCAACAGCGGCCTGAGTCTGGACCCCTGGGCCCCCAGGAAATTGACCCCAGCCTGGGCGTGGCAGAGCTGCCGGACGAGTTCTTCGAGGAGGACAACATGCTGAGCATGGGCAAGAAGATGATGCAGGAAGCCATGAGCGCCTTCCCGGGTATCGACGAGGCCATGAGCTATGCAGAGGTCATGAGGTCAGGCAGGGGCGTGGGGCTGGGGGCTGCCTTGGGGCGGGGGGGCAGCGGGGAAGAGGAGGCAGAGCGGGCCTGACCCTCCTCTCCCCGCAGGCTGGTGAAGGGCATGAACTTCTCGGTGGTGGTGTTTGACACGGCGCCCACGGGCCACACGCTGAGGCTGCTCAACTTCCCCACCATCGTCGAGCGGGGGCTAGGCCGCCTGATGCAGATCAAGAACCAGATCAGCCCCTTCATCTCACAGGCAGGCAGGGCCCCAGGGCAGCCGGGAATCCCCTGAGGCAGAGGGGGACCCGCAGCCTTCCCAGAGGTGCAGCACCAAAGGCCTTTCCCACACCCCCGCTCAGTTGGCACTTCCCAGTGGGTGGGATGGATCTTCACTGTGCCAGGGGCTGTCCCCCTACTCTGCAGCACTTAATGTCCCCACCTCGGCCAACTGAAGGCCCCAGACAGCTCGAAAGTACATGTTCTGGAGCCAGGTGCCCTGGGTTCAAATTCTCTACACTCTGGTGTAACGCAGCTCTGTGACCTCAAGCCACTTCACCTCTCTGGGCCTTATCTGTCCAGTGGAGAACATGCAGGTTCCCCAAGGGTGTTTTGGGCCTTTTTTTCTTTTTTGGACCACACCACACCCTTGGCATGCGGAAGTTCTCAAGCCAAGGATCAAACCCATTGGACAGCAGTAACCAGAGATGCGGTGGCAACAATGTTGGATCCTTAACCCCCTGAGCCACCAGGGAACTCCCCCCAGGGGTTAGTATCGGCATGGCATGACATGTCAACCCTGATGTGCTCACACTTGCGCACACCACTGCCACCACCCTGCTTATGTGTGGTTCCCCCAGCTGGGACCTGTGCCTCGGGTAGTGACTTTTGCAGAGCTCTTAGTGTGCCAGGCCCCGTTCTGAGCATTGACAGGTGTTATACAATGTAGCAGCGCTGCACATGGGGAAACTGAGGAAGGGAAGTCAAGCTCCCTGGTCATAGCCCCACAGAAATGGCAGAACTAGGGTTCTACCCCTGTGATCTGCTCGAGGGCCCATAACATTAACCACTGGGAGGTGTGCGGAGTGGTTTGTCGAGCCCAGCCCAGGAAGTATAATGGGCCCCAGGAAAGCCATGAGCCCTCTCAAATCATCCCCGCAGATGTGCAACATGCTGGGCCTCGGCGACATGAACGCAGACCAGCTGGCCTCCAAGCTGGAGGAGACACTGCCTGTCATCCGCTCCGTCAGCGAGCAGTTCAAGGACCCTGTGAGTTGTGGTCCGGGGGCGTTGGGAGAGGCTCAGGGGCTGGGGCCAGGGCTGAAACCCACCCCTTCCTGTCCTGTCCGGCATCCTGCAGGAGCAAACAACCTTCATCTGTGTGTGCATCGCGGAGTTCCTCTCCCTGTATGAGACGGAGCGGCTGATCCAGGAGCTGGCCAAGTGCAAGATCGACACGCACAACATCATTGTCAACCAGCTCGTCTTCCCTGATCCCGAGAAGCCCTGCAAGATGTGTGAGGCCCGCCACAAGATCCAGGCCAAGTACCTGGACCAGGTGTGCACACCCACCCTCCTTCCCGCCCAGCCCTCACACCTCTGACCCTGGAGGCTGGGACCTGGCCGAGCTCAGCCAAAGCACTGATGACCTTTTACTGTATTACCCGACCTTTTATTCTACCCCAGCCCCCTGTCTTTCACCCCTAATTCAGACTTTCTGATTCTGACCGTCAAAGACTGTGGCTAAGGAGTTCAGTGGACCCTAAGGAGTTCAGGGCCCATACCAGTATCCCATGAGGAAGTGGATTCGATACCTAGCCTCACTCAGTGGTTAAGGATGCAGTGTTGCCACAAGCTGTGGTGTGGGTTGTATTTGTGGCTTGGATCTGGCGTTGCTGTGGCAGTGGCGTAGGCTGGCAGCTGCAGCTCTGATTCGAACCCTAGCCTGGGAACTTCCATATGCCGCTGGTGTGGCCCTAAAAAAAAAAGAGACTGTGGCTGACCCTGGGGAGTGGGAGGTCCAGCCCAGTGGTCTCTGACCTCCCTGGTGCTACTCCCACCTGTGGCCCTCTGAAGCCCTTGCTCATATTCTCTCCCTGACCCTGGGAGACCCCCCCCAAGCCAACCCTTTACATTGACCACACTCCGTCCCTGCGCTGCAGCCCCCTGACTGCCCTTTGCCCTTTGCTCCTGCCACAGATGGAGGACCTATATGAAGATTTCCACATTGTGAAGCTGCCACTGCTGCCCCATGAGGTTCGGGGGGCAGACAAGGTCAACACCTTTTCTGCTCTTCTCCTGGAGCCCTACAAGCCCCCCAGCGCCCAGTAGCACCACCAACAGCCCCAGCTGCCGCCATTTCATACCCATCCTCCAGCCCCCACCCCTGGGGCAGAGTTTGCACAAAGTTCCTCCATAGTATAGGGGGAGCCACTTGGGGGGTGGGAGGCGAGGAGGGGGGTCTTCTCCCCCTGGTGGGGCTGGGGGAGCTATAGCTGCCCCCCCACCTCCCTGCCTCTCCCCCCTCAATAAAATGATCTTAAACTACTGTGGATGTTGATATTCGGGTTTGAGGCTTAGCACCTTCACGGACAGTTGCACAGGCTGTACACTGCACAAAGATGGCAGATCCAGAGAGACATTATAGCGGTGTACGTTTATTGCGGCAATTTTGGGAGGAGTGTTTTTTGTTAAAAGGGGGCCTTTTTCTAGCTCTGTATGGGTAGGAGAGTCCTTTGGTGCTATAAACCTTGAATAGAAGAGGGGGGCACCTGCCCACTTCCCTCAAGGCCTGGAGCGTGGGAACTGGGAGGCCCCTCAGCCAACCCCAGGCTGGTGGGGAGCGGATTAGGCAGGCAGCAGGCCCAGCACTGCCTGCTGTTTGGTTTGGGAATTAGTGGGCGCCCTGGGCAGAGCATGAGCCTGCCAGACTGGGGATTAACAGTCTCCGCCCCCCAATTCCTGTTCCTTGGAATGGTATCAGCCCCTCCCAGCACAGAGCTGCAACACAGGGGCTGCAGAGGGGGCAGGATGACAAAGGGCTCAGGCTGGAGGCTCCAAAGTCCCGTCTTGCCTGCAGAGCAGTCTGCAGCATGAGTGGCCTGCACTGAGTAGCCTGCAGCGGTTCCTGCAGTTTGAGCTTTCAGTCCCCTTATTTCTAAAAGGGAGATGTCAAGTGGGGGCATTCATAGAGCCATGGTACGAATTCCTCTGACCCTGAAAGCAAAGCGTAGCAGCCTGAAAGGCACCTAGCGGCCCCTCTTTTCCCCATCCTCCTCCCTGTACCACTCCCTGGACAGTCATGGGTCATCCCTACTTAAGAGTCACAGGACTGGCATGACCTTGGGAGTTTGCTGGTTCCGAGCCGGAGATGGAATTGGGGGGTGGGTAGGGGAAGGGTGCCAGAGGACACGCGTGAGTCAGGAAGCGGTGTTCAGACAGCGCATACCCAGTGTCTGGGCGTGCCAGGGTGTGCATGTGCGGGGAACCCAGCCACGAGCCTAGACGTGTCCCCCCCACCCCCGACTCCGCCAGGTGTACACAAGCCGGTGTGGGCACGTCCACGTCGGTTTGGTTGGGGTGGTGGCTGGAAACAGACAGGGCACTGCGTCTCATGTCAGGACCCCAGACTCTGATCCAACATGCCTGGGTTCAAATCCCAGCTGTGCCCTGCATGAACTGTGTGTCTGCTGAGCCTCGGTTTTCCTACCTTGATAGCGGGAATAACAAGAACACCGACTTTCACATTCCTGCTTAGAAAGGACACAATGAGATGAGATAGGTAACACCTTTACAACAGCCCCGGGCACGTACCTGCCAAGGAGTGTTTGTGATTATTCTCTTGTTACAATTACTAAGCCTGTGAACTAGCCCGGGCAACCTGCCCCTACCCCAGTGGGGGTCCAGCAGTCAGAAGTGTGTGGGGACAGTGCGAGCTGGGGGAGGGGAGATGAGTGCGGTAGGGGCGGGGGAAGGGCTGGCTGCAGCGTGGGAGGATACATCCAAGGGAGTAGGGGCCTCTGGTCACGTATGGAGCACATCCACCTGAAGCCTGTCCCCTCCCCAGTTCCCGTAGCTAGCGGCACCACCCCTCACCCTCTTTTATGGGCTGTCCAGCAGCTGGACAGCGGAGGCATGGGTCCGAGGACAGCCAGCCCAGGCTGGTTCCTAATTACCCCGGGGCGGGGCAGACACCTGCCAGGTTAGGAACACGGTGTCCTGGCTGGCCGGACCTCAGGGGTGGGGTTAGGCGGAGCCATGTTCCAAGTGCTGCGGTGGACCTGAGAGGTTCACGGCACCCCAGGGCTCCCTCCTTGGGGCCAGAACCCCGAGCTTCCACCCCTCCCACCCCAGGATCTGCATTCAAGGTTGTGGATGGAGGGCTGCTTTTGCACAGCCAGACCCTCTGTAGGTGTGTCTGAAGGGAGAACGTCTCTCCTGTATCCATGCCAAGTGTGGGGACAAGGTTTTGTGTCCTTAAGTTTGTGTGTTCAAGGCAATGCCAAAAGTGTCTGAGACCTGAGGGGGCATTGGGAGGGTGTGTCTTAGTGTATTGATGTGCAAATAAATGCAGGTGAGTTTCACGAGGGCTTACAGCCTGACTCAGTCTGAATGTGACCCTCTCGGTCTGTGGGACCATTGGGTGGGGGCCGATATATAAGTGTCTTTGCAAAATGGACGAATCTAAGGGACCACCAGGACCCGGCTCTGATCCCAGGAGTGTGTGTCACGTGTGGAGGGCAGCTGTTCTCCATCTGGTGTGTGACCACTGGTGCATTTTCATGCAGCAGAGATAAGGAAATAAATGAATGCTACCTTCCTCTGCGTGATGGGGTGTGGCTGTAGTGTGAAGGCATTCTGGGGTCCAAATAGGGTCTGTACTTGGCTGGTTGTATGACCTTGAGTGTGTCTTTGTTACATAGTATGATTATGAAAGAATTCAGGGTTCCTGCCCCTGCTTTCCTGGGTGGCTGTATGGAGCACAATGTGGGTGCCTGAGCAGCAAGTGTCTGGTGGGTTAGGGTCCTCTGCTTTACACCTGCATATCAGTGTGGGGTGGGGTGGGGTAAGGTTCAGTGTCCCTTGTGTGACTCTAGAAGTCTGTGTGACAGTCTGTACTGCTTTCTGGGTCACCGTGATTGTGCGAGGCTGTATTGAGGAAAGCTGAATTCGTTTCTGGGTCTGTTGTGTGTTTCTGCGTGCATCTTTGCGTGTGATTACAGGTGACTGTAGAGTGATCCCACCTCACTGAGCCAGGTGGGTATACGTCTGGTAAGGAGAGGGTTCCTGCCCCCTCCCTCAGCCCTGGGTCCAAGATGTCTTAGATCTGCCAGTGGCTGGGAGACGACTGGGAGGAGCAAGGGAGAACAGGGCAAATCCCCCTCTCCCTGGGTCCCAGGTAACAAATTGATGAGACTTCTCCAAACAAAGTTCTGAGGCAGCAGCTGAGGGGGGAGGGCAAGGGAGGGGCCATCCACGCCCACTCCCCAGCCCCCTCCCTCACAGAATCTGGCTGCAGCCCCACCCAACACAGAAGCCACCTGCCCATCCTGTCCCTGTCCCTGTGTCCCTGCACCAGCCACCAGGTGAGAAGGACCCAGGCCTGGGGGAATAAGAAACCCGGAGGACAAGTGGGTCCTAGGGAAGAATCTGAGTCCTCAGGGTAGGGTGGCTAAAGGGGAATGGACAGAGGAAAGGTCAAGGTGGATCCTGGAGAAGGGGGAGGAGACAGAGCCAAGACAATTGAGTGGGAGGGGGAGAGGCTGGGCCAGCAGTGCTGGAGAGGGAGCCAGCCCGAGGCAGGCGGGCTGTGGTTAGGGACCTGGGGGCCTGAAGGCTTAGGGACCCGGCTTTGGAGGGCTTCAAAAGAAAGTGCCGGCTGGATGAGCCTGGGCTGGGAGAGTGGGAGGAAGGAAGGCAGAAGTGGGACTTGAGGGAGGGGAGTTGAGGTGCGAAGTCAGTTGGAGCCCCAGGAACCTAAAAACAAGCGCCGGGGACTCAGGGAGTGGGGAACGACTACAGCGGGGGACTGTAGACGGCGTCCAAGTAAAGAGTGTGGGGTCAGGGCGACTCGGGTCAACAGGGCGGAGGGTAGGGGATGGACAGAGAGGGCTGGGGAGGTTGGCGCCAGACGCCGGGACCAGGAATCCAAGGAAGGGAGTGGCCTGCGACAGGGACCTTGGCGGGGGAGGACTAGGGGCTAGGGCAGGACCGAGCAGGTGGGAGGAGACGGGAACCTGAGCGAGGGCCGGTGTGGAGGAGGTGGCCGGGCGCGGAAGGGAACGCGGAGCTGAGTCGGCTCCGCACCTCTCCACCCCCGCCCGCAGCTTCCAGCCCGGCCCCCGAGCCCTCGGCCCGCAGGCCCCGGTCCCGTCTAGCCCCTTCTCTTTTCACTCGACCCGCCGGGGCGCCGCGATGACCGTCACGTACACAGCCCGCGTGGCGAACGCGCGCTTCGGCGGCTTTTCGAAGCTGCTGCTGCTGTGGCGCGGGAGCATCTACAAACTTCTGTGGCGCGAGCTGCTCTGTTTCCTCGGGCTCTACTTGGCGCTGAGTGCCGCCTACCGGTGAGGCGGCCCCTGGGTGGGGGGTGCCGGCCGGACGGGGGGTTGCTGGGGAGGGGGCGCAGGGAGAGAGACAGGCAGCTGGGGACCCGGGCCTCCCCCGTGACCCCTCGCCCCCTCCCTCGTAGCTTCGTGCTGACCGAAGAGCAGAAGCGCTACTTCGAGAAGCTCGTCATTTACTGCGACCAGTACGCCAGTCTCATCCCGGTCTCTTTTGTGCTCGGTGCGTTTGCGCTCCTGAGTTCCCCACTCCCCTGATCCTGAGAAACCCACGGCCATTCGCGCCTTAGGGAGACCCCTATTCCTGCCTTTCAAGGACGTCCCCCAACCCACCCCCCACAAATATGCACTTCTGCATCCTTTATGCCAGGTCTGGCCCCGATTCCCATGAACTTGGATGTCACCTGGTCAGGGTCCCCTGCAGTGCCCCCGTGAGAGTTCTGTGTCATCCACAGGCTTATTCTCTGTCACCTCAGGGACTCCCATCTGTGTCTGCATAAGGTTAGCAGTGCCTCCCCTCACCTGTTGTGAGCCCCAGGGACCCCCTCGGAGAACCCCGTATGCCTCCATCCCCTCAAGTCCATCCTAAGGGACATTTCTCTGACAAGTCCTGGCCTGCTGTTCTCAGTGACTTCATGTGACCTCAGCCCTCCTCCCACTATTCTGGACCCACAAGGATGGGGTAATCAGCCTGTCCTGCAGTCCTTCCTGACTTAGACCCTGGGTTCAAATCCCCGGCTCAGGGGCTCCCTGTGATCTTGGTGACCACCTGCCTGTGGGCCCTGTGTCTCCACCTCTGTACCAGGATCCCAGTCTCCTATACCAGGTGATACTTAAGTAGCCAGGGTGACCCCAGCCTGCACCCATCTCTCTGACCTCAGAACTGGATACCCCCAAGCTCCCGGCCCAGGTGGCCCCACGTGGTCAGGATGCCCAGCCTACCCCGTGTCCCTGATGCAGACCCTATGTCACTCCTTTTTCCATGACCGGGGCTCCCAAACCTGGCCCTGCTGTCCCCTCTGAGCACCTCCCCCCTCCCCGTTCCGGCTCTCCGCAGGCTTCTATGTGACGCTGGTGGTGCACCGCTGGTGGAACCAGTACGTGTCCATGCCCATGCCCGACCCGCTTATGTGCGTGGTGGTCGGCACGGTGCACGGGCGCGACGAGCGCGGCCGCCTCTACCGCCGCACGCTCATGCGCTACGCAGGGCTCGCCGGCGTGCTCATCCTGCGCTCGGTCAGCACCGCCGTCTTCAAGCGCTTCCCCACCATTGACCACGTGGTGGAGGCAGGTGAGGCCCGAACCGCAAGACAGGTGGGGGGCGGGGAGGGCGGCACAAGGGCTGCGGCGGCGGCGGCGGGGGGCGGGGGCACCGGGAGAATAAACCCCTGACCTCGCCTCTCCAGGGTTTATGACCCGCGAGGAGCGCAAGAAGTTCGAGAACCTAAACTCGCCCTACAACAAATATTGGGTGCCCTGCGTCTGGTTCTCCAATCTGGCGGCGCAAGCTCGGCGTGAGGGCCGCATCCGCGACAACGGCGCCCTGAAATTGCTGCTCGAGGTGAGTTCGCCGGGTGGTCATTCACATAAAATACCAGGGAAACTGTACTCCACCGACCCTGGAGTTGTATCGTAGGGCGACCTGCCACGCGCCTGCCGCAAGGCAGATTCCAAACACCCTTATCTAGCAGCCCCCAGGTGCATATTTATCTCTATGAGGCGGCTCCTAGGTGCACAGCGCCCCCTACCCCAGGCGCACACTCACCACTAAATACTCTCCCTGGCGTCCTTAGAAGAACATGCCCACCTCCCACCAGGTGACCGCTTACCTGCATCCCAGGTACCCCCACCTAATCGCCACAGGTGAGCTCACAATTCACGCTCCCTTATGACCTGTATCTGCTCCCCACCCCCACCCCAGGAGCTGAATGTGTTTCGGGGCAAGTGTGGGATGCTCTTTCACTACGACTGGATTAGTGTGCCCCTCGTCTACACCCAGGTAACCCGTCATCCCTCTTTGTACCCCGAGTCAGAGGCCCTGGCACACTGGTCTCAAGGAGAACCTGAGGGTCAACTGAGACCCCATCACAGTGACTCCTGATCCTAGTCCTGGCCTCTCTGTGACCCCCCTCAAGGCCCAGGAGACCCTGAGTTGGCACTCACCCTGCCCCGCCCCCAGGTGGTGACCATCGCAGTGTACAGCTACTTCCTGGCCTGCCTCATCGGCCGCCAGTTCCTGGACCCAGCCCAGGGCTACAAGGACCATGACCTGGACCTGTGTGTGCCCATCTTCACCCTGCTGCAGTTCTTCTTCTACGCTGGCTGGCTCAAGGTGGTGGGGCTTTGAGGCCGGGACTCCAGGGGTGAGACAGACAGGGGTCTTTGGGGCTCTGCCTACCTCCCCTCTCCCCACTCAGGTAGCTGAGCAGCTCATCAACCCCTTCGGAGAGGATGATGATGACTTTGAGACCAACTTTCTGATAGACCGCGGGTTCCAGGTGAGACTCTCCATGGAGACCAACCTCAGGCTACCAAAGGGCCTCTGTCTCCACCCCGGCCAAGACTTGCCCCTAAACCACCCTTCTCTCTTTGGTCACCACACTCCTACCCATCCTGAGGAGTCCTCCCAGCGGTGCCAGAGCTTTTCCATGCCCCACTCTTCCCTGTGTATCCGCGTCTGCAGGTGTCAATGCTGGCCGTGGATGAGATGTACGACGACCTGGCCATGCTGGAGAAGGACCTGTACTGGGACGCGGCAGAAGCTCGCGCTCCCTATACGGCGGCCACTGCTTTTCTGAGGCAGCAGCCCTTCCAGGGCTCCACCTTCGACATCACGTGAGCTAGTGGGTGGGCGTGGCTTCTTGGGGGGCGGAGCTCATGACTGTGGGGAGTGTCTGATTGAAGGGGCTGTAGGTGACCAGGAGGATCCAGCTAAACTACATCTTGGAGATTGGGGCTAAGAGCTAAAGTCTGTGAGAGCTGGGAGTTCCCATTGTGGCTCAGCAAGTTACGAACCCGTTTAGGACTAATGAGGATGCAGTTTCGATCCCTGGCCTCGCTCAGTGGGTTAAGGATCTGATGTTGTGGAAAGCTGTGGCTAGGTCACAGATGCTGCTCAGATCCAGTGCTGCTGTGGTGTTGGTATTGGTGTAGGCCTGCAGCTGCAGCTTTGATTGGACCCCCTAGCTCAGGAACTTCCAGATGCCACAGATGCAGCTGTAAAAAGAATTAAAAAAAAAAAAAAAAGGTGTTCCTGTCATGGCTTAGTGGAAACGAATCCTTCTAGGAACCATGAGGTTGCAGGTTCCATCCCTGGTCTTGCTCAGTGGGTTAAGGATCCAGCATTGCCCTGAGCCGTGGACAAAGTGATCTGGCAATTCTGTGGCTGTGGTGTAGGCCAAGTAGCTACAGCTCCAATTAGACCCCTAGCCTGGGAACCTCCATAAGCTGTGGGTGTGGCCCTAAAAAGACAAGAAGAAAAAAAAGAAAGAAAGGAGGAAGGAAAGAAGGAAGGAAGGAAAGAAAGGAGAAAGAAAGAAAGGAAGGAAAGAAAGAAAAAAGAGAAAAAGAGGAAAGGAAGGAAGGAAGGAAAAAAAGGACCCAGGTCTATGTCTGTGACCTGGCCACTAATTGGGGACAGAGTTAAAAGTTACAGTATGGGAGTTCCCTTTGTGGCTCAGTGGTTAACGAATCCGACTAAGAACCATGAGGCTGTGGGTTCGATCCCTGGCCTTGCTCAGTGGGTTAAGGATCCAGCGTTGCCGTGAGCTGTGGTGAAGGTTGCAGACGCGGCTCGGATCCTGCGTTGCTGTGGCTGTGGCGAAGGCCGGCAGCTACAGCTCCTGTTAGACCCCTAGCCTGGGAACCTCCATATGCCGCGGGTGCAGCTCTACATAAAGGGCAAAAAGACAAAAAATAAAAAAATAAAAGTTACAGTATGTGAAGACTGGATGAGTCAGAAGTGACACCAAAGGACATGCAGCAGAGCCCCAGCTGAGCCTTTTGAGCCCTAAGTTTGAACATAGCCAGAGGATAAAGCCAGGCTCTTGAGTGAGGAGCCAAGGTCCTTGGGGATAAGTGGGACAATGAGCTGGGCAGAGCCAGGAAAAGGAGCTTGCCTCCTTCCCAGCTCTGTTGATGAAGAGGAGTGAGGCCGTAGCGCTGACCCACGTCTCCTGCAGGCTGGCCAAGGAGGACATGCAGTTCCAGTGGCAGGAGGGCGTGGACGTGCCACTGGGGGATGCACAAGGCGATTTACTGCAGCGCCTCCTGCCCGTGGGCGCGGGCATGACCGCAGGAGGCCTGCTAGGTCGGCGCCTGTCCTTGCTGCGCCGCAAGAACAGCTGCGTGTCGGAGGCATCGGTGGCCGGCAGCTGCGCGTGCTCGGGCGCCCCCGACGGTACGGCTCCGGAGTGCGGTTGCGGGGATCCGCTGCTGGACCTAGGCCAGCGGGAGCCGGAGTCTGAGCCACCCCCTGGCCCGGAGCCTCCCGCCCCCGCCCCTGGGCTGCCCGCCGAGCCCTTCACGGTTGTACCAATCCCTGGATCCCGAGGGCCGGCTCCACCCTGGCTGCCCAGCCCCATTGGCGAGGAGGAGGAGAGTCTAGCCTGAGGCCTTTGGACCCTGAATCCCCAAGGACAGGGGATGGAGTCCCAACACAACCCGCAGGCAGCAGTTTGGGTCTGCATGAGTGGTGTGTGGCAGCTTGTTATCTGCCAGCTAAGTGTACCTGCCTTTACGTTTGGCAGAGGTTTGGAGTGCCTCCTGTGGGCCAGGCACTAAACTACTAAGGGTGGGGTATTCGCCCAGTCTCTTTGAACTGCAGGTTCTTATCACCAGCAGCTTTACTTCCTACCCCCTCCAGTGTGAGAGGCCCCTATTGCCTTTCTTTCCTTAAAATGGACATATGAATGAGTGCCCACCTCACTGAGTTGTGAGGATGAAATGAAATGCAGCTTTAAAGTGTTTGGTTTTATAATAGGTGCTCAATAAAATGTTAGTAGTTTTTACTCAACTCTAGTCAGGCATTATGCTAAGTTTTGAGAATACCTCCAGATTATCTGATGAGGCCCTACCCATTTCTTCCCAAATTCTGTTTTCTCGGAGTTCCCTGGTGGCACAGCAGGTTAAGGACCTGGCATTGTCACTGCTGTGGCTCAGGTTGCTGCTGTGGCATGAGTTCGATCCCTGGCCCAGGAACTTCTGCACACTGCAGGCAAGGCCAAAAAGGGGGGGTGTCAAAAAATTTTTTCCCACTTTTGGACAGCCTTGCAGCATGTGGAGTTCCCAAGCTAGGAATCAGATCCAAGCCACAATCAGGACCTAAGCCACAGCTGCGGCAGCACGGGATCCTTAATCCACTGTACTAGGCCAGAGATCGACCCTGTGTTCCAGTGCTCCCAAGACCCCACAAATCCCATTGCGCCACAGTGAGAACTCCAAATTCTGCTTTCTCTCTCTCTTTTTTTTTTTTTTTTGTGCGTGTGTGTCTTTTGTCTTTTTAGCGCTTCACCTATAGCATGTGGAGGTAGGCTAGGGTGAAATTGGAGCTGTAGCTACTGGCCTGCACCACAACCACAGCAATGCATGATCCGAGCCGCATATGTGACCTACACCACAGCTCATGGCAATGCCGGATCTTTAACCCCCTGAGGCAAGGCCAAGGATCAAATTTGCATCCTCATGGATACTAGTCCGGTTTTTTAACCACTAAGCCATGACAGGAACTCCAAAATTCTTTCTGGAATGGGCCCGTGGCTTTACTCATTCATCAATATATGATGCATGGTCCCAGGATCACATCTTCCTCCTGTCAGCCTTGATTAATGCTTCTGCAGGTGACCCTTCTGCTACAAGTCCCTGCATTCTCAGATTCCCCTTCAGTGCCCTAGGTCCTACATCAATCATACGTTGATGATTCCTGGATATAGAAGTCCAGCCAGGATCCTTCTCCTGACTCTAGACCCAGAGATTCAACTGCCTGTTCAGTATCTCCATGTAGGGATCTCAGGGGCCCCTCCAACATAACATGTCCCCAGACCAGCTCCCTATCTGCTGGCTCCCCGCCTATCCCAACCTGTTTGTTGCCTTTCTCCTCCCAGAAGACAAGGCCAGAACCTGGAGTCACCTTCAGTTCCTCTTTCTTTCTTTCCTACCCTGCTCATCAACCCAGTGGCAAATCCCATCAGCTTGGTCTTCAAATTGTATCCAGGAGTTCCTGTTGTGGCTTAGCAGTAACAAAGCTGATTTGCATCCATGAGGATGTGGGTTCAATCCCTGGCCCCACTTGGTGGGTTAAGGATCTGGTGTTGCCGTGAGCTTTGGCATAGGTTGTAGATGTGGCTCTGATCCGGCTGTGGGGTAGGCCGGCAGCTGCACCTCTGATCAACCCCTAGCCTGGGAACTTCCATATGCCACAGGTGTGGTCCTTTAATAAAGGGGGCAGGGGGGTGCTCCTGTCATGGCTCAGCAGTAATGAACTCAACTAGGAGCCATGAGAACGTGAGTTCAATCCATGGCCTCATTCAGTGGGTTAAGGGTCCAGCAATGCCGTGAGCTGTGGCATAGGTTGCAGACACAGCTCGGATCCCACGTTGCTGGTATAGGCCAGCAGCTGTAGCTCCGATTTGACCCCTAGCCTGGGAACTTCCACAAGCCCCAGGTATGGCCGTTATTTGAAAAAAAAAAAAAAAAAAGTTCCTGTCGTGGCTCAGCGGAAACAAATCTGACTAGGAACCATGAGGTTGCAGGTTTGATCCCTGGCCTTTCTTAGTGGGTTAAAGATGTGGTGTTGCCATGAGCTGTAGTGTAGGCCACAGATGCGGCTCAGATTCTGTACTGCTATGGCTCTGGGGTAGGCCGGCAGCTGTAGTTCTGACTGGCCCCCTAGCGTGGGAACCTCCATATGCTGTGGGTGTGGCCATAAAAAGCAAAAAAAGAAAAACCTCTCAAATCCACTTCTTCCATTCCTACAATTTTTGCCTGCTTTGCTTTTCTTTGTAGCACTTCTCATATCAAACATTTATTTTATTTACTTTGCTTATTATCTGTCTCCCTTCATTGGAACTGACAGCTTCCCAAGGTGGGGAATTTTGTTTGAAGTTTCTTTAAACCCCACCACACACATACAGTTACACAGACAAAACATGATTCAAACCTCCTACTGGGTGATATCAGTCATTCACACTTTAGTGAGATCACAGGCCAGTCCTTCTCTCTGTCTGTCTGTCTGTCTCTCTTGCTCTCTTTTTTTTTTTTTTTTTTTTCCTTTTTAGGGCCACACTGGCAGCCAATGGATGTTCCAAGGCTAGGGGTGAAATTGGAGCTGCAGCTGCTGGCCTACACTACAGCCACAGCAATGCCAGATCTGAGCCACACCTGTGACCTACACCACAGCTCACAGCAATGCCAGATCCTTAACCGACTGAGCATGGCCAGGGATCGAACCGGCATCCTCATGGATACTATGTCAGGTTCGTTAACCACTGGGCCACAATGGGAACTCCAAGCCAGGCGTTTCTTAAAAGCAATGGTCTGAGTCCCTGGCCAACCTTCTCTCCCTCCCCTCAGTGCCCAGAGACCAGCCAGGGCAGATTGAAAGTCTTTTATTATTTTTCTTCTCAAATATAAAATCACTCTCTCCCCTGGCAGCTCACTAACCCCAGGGAGAAAATCAAGAATAAGAATCACATTGCTAAAAAGAATAGGCCCATTCCTGCCTCTCGCCTCATGCTGCCCTCTTGTCTCACCAGGGAGGGCAAAGGGCAGAGATCATGACCTCACGGCTCTCAGGCAGCTGGCTGAGGCATAACGCTGGGCGCCCCCCCACGAGATGGGGGAATCCCTACTGGATTAAGCCCTGATTGGCTCAGCAGATGGCAGGATCCTGAGATCCATCAGTGTTTGTCAGTGGGACGCATGTTCGGGGATGTGAGGCGTCCCAGGGGTCCACGGCGAGCATTGGTGGCCAGCCGCTGCTGTGCCAGGAACGACTGAGCGTGGTTAGGTGCCCGCTCTTCCCCAGCTCGCTGCTGCAGAGCCATGCCCTGGAAGGAGGGGCGCAGCTGGGGTCAGGCGAACCCACAGGACCCCCCCCCGCCAATGCTTCAGTGACGGTGCCTGTGCACTCACCATATTATACCAGGCACTGATGAGCAGCTTTTCTTCCATCTCCCGCTGACTTCGACTCTTCTCAAAGTCCATCTGCCAAGGAGGCAATAGTCAAGGGCCGGGAATATGTTGGGAGCAGTGAGAAGGGGTGAGGACACCCACCTCCAGGTGCCGAATGCGGACGTCCCGCTCCCGGAGCTGTGTCCTCAGGGAATGGAGTTCAGGGGGAGCCCCCCCAGGTGGCCGCTGCTTGGGTTCCAGGGTCTGTATGACCTAGGGGTCAGGGAAGACACAGCCAGGGTGAACTTGGCCTTGTGGGCTGTGCTGTAAAAGTCTGTGACGTGATAAGGCACGGCAGGTGTGGGGCAGGAGGCACAGAATTGCAAACTGGCAGGAGGCATGAACCAGTGGGAGGCCCATTCTCGGTGAGAGGATAGCGGGCACGTAGCAGCCTCACCGTACGGGCTCTGTCCACATAGCGGCGGTACCGATCCTCCATGGCCCTCAGGTCCGCATCCTTCTTCTGCAGGCTGTGCTGCAGCTCCTCGATACGCCGGGCTGCTGTGTGAACAAGGTGGCCCTTCAGCTCCGTGCCGATCCCGGGGCTCTCCTCTCCCACCCGCTAGTCCCGCTCACTGTTGCCGTCTGCCGGAGGCTCTAGCTCCTCAATGTACTCGCGTTTCCGCTGCAGCTCCAGGTCCGCCTCGTGCAGCTTCTGCCTGTGAGCGTGGGACAGGCGGCAGCGGACTGAGCTCTGGGCCCATTGCTCTTCCTCACAGTGGCGGCCGCAGCCTGCCTGGCCATCCAGAAGCATCCCTGTAGACCCTTCTGCCTGACCCCAGGCCTGGGGGCAATACGCCCCGGCCTCGCCATCTCCTCGGCCATCTCAGCCACATCCCTCGTTCGGTGGCCCCTGGACCAGGGCTCCATCTGTCCACTTCTCCCCAGTCCACAGACCACAGGCTGGTCCAGCCCCTGTCATCCCTTGCCAGCCTCTTCTACTCTCAACCCTTCAGTTCCATTCTGCACCCAGCAGTCAAGAATCTTCCTAGAATGCAAATCACTTATTTAAAAAAAAAAAAAAAGTCAATACTTTTCAATTCTGCCACCTTTAGAAAAACCCCAAATATTTTTTTTTCTTTCTTTCTATGGCCATACCCACAGCATATGGAAGTTCCTAGGCTAGAGGTCAAGTCGGAGCTGCAGCTGCCGGCCTATGCCACAGCCACAGCAATGCAAGATCGCAGCTGCTTCTGCAACCTACACAGCAGCTTGCAATGCTAAATCCTTAACCACTGAGTGAGGCCAGGGAACAAACCCGCATCCTTATGGACACTATGTCAGGTTCTTAACCCACAGAGCCACAAGGGGAACTCCAAACCCCCAAAGATTTGATAACACTCCCTGTAGGTTATCATGCATTGGACATGGGACATGGTATAAGGTCTAAAAGTAAATGTTTGGCTATGTCCACTAACATTACAAAGGCATATGCCCTCTGAGTCACCCACTCCATTTTTGTGATATATCTGCATATACAAGGTTTTACTTTGTTGCATTGCTTAAAATTGCAAATGCCTAGAAAGAATGAGTTGAACATATTATGATATAAAAAAATGCTATAGGCCAGTCGTTCTGGACCAGAATTCTACAGGAGAATTAGGTCCTAATGCTTTCAGGTATCCACCCTCTGTAAGGAAATGACTTTCAGTGCTCTGGGTTGGAAGGCACTAGCTATATTCCATCATTAGCAGAACTGAGAAAATAGTAATGAAAATCATTTTCTGTAAAGCCTAGTTTCCTCATGGAAGCCCAGTTGACAAAGTCGGCTATGTTAAAAAAATACATAAATAAGGACTCCCTTTATTTATTCACATAGGGAAATTTCCCCAGTTATCTTGTTAAGTAAGGAAAGCAAAGTGCACATACTATTGCTACCTTTTGTGTGTAGAAGGAATGAGAATAAAAATCTATGTTCAGGAGTTCCCGCTGTGGCACAAGGGGATCAGCAGCATCTCTGGAGTGCTGGGTTGCCAGGTTTGATCCCCCCAGCCTGGCACAGTGGCTGAAGGATCCCACTTTGCTGCAGCTGCAGGTTAGGCCACAACTGCAGCTCAGATCTGATCCCTGACCTGGTATACTCCATAGGCGGTGGAGCAGCGAAAAAAGAAAAAGGAATCTATATTCATATTCACTTTCTTTAAAAATTCTGGAAGGAGTTCCCATTGTGGCTCAGAGGTAAAGAACCCGACTGGTATCCATGAGGACTTGGGTTCGATCCCTGGCCTTGCTCAGTAGGTTAAGGATCAGGTGTTGCTGTGAGCTATGGTGTAGGTCACAGATGAGGCTCAGATCCAGCATTGCTGTGGCTGTGGTGTAAGCTGGCAGCTGCAGCTCTGATTTGACCTCTAGCCTGGGAACCTCCATATGCCGCTGGTGCAGCCCTAAAAGGTTAAAAATTCTTTTGGAAGAATTTCCATAATAAACTGATAGGGAATGGGGTGGAAACTGGGTCAATGAGGGGGGACAGAAAGATACACCCAATTTTTTCTGTATAGCTCAGTATACGTTTTGTTTTGCTTATTTTTTTTTTTTTTTGCTTTTTTTCTATAAGGCCACACCCACAGCATATGGAAGTTCCCAGGCTAATCGGAGCTACAGCTGCTGGCCTGTGCCACAGTCAGAGCAACTCGGGATCCAAACCACATCTGCGACCTATGCCACAGCTCACGGCAATGCTGGATCCCCGACCCACTGAGTGAGGACAGGGATTGAACCCGCATCCTTATGGATACTAGCCGGATTCATTTCCACTGTGTCACGATGGGAACACCAATGTTTTAGTTTTTAAACTATAAATGTAATAGCAGAGTTCCCATTGTGGCTCAGTGGTTAACAAAACCAACTAGTATCCATGAGGACGCGCATTCAGTTCCTGGCCTTGCTCAGTGGGTTAAGGATCCTGCATTGCCGTGAGCTGTGGTGTAGGTCAGAGATGCGACTCAAATCCCAAGTTGCTGTGGCTGTAGTGTAGGCCAGCAGCTACAGCTCCGATTCGACCCCTAAGCTGCGAATCTCCATATGCTGCAGTGTGGCCCTAAAAAGACAAAAATAAATAAATAAGTAAATAAATAAACATAACTATTTAAAATAGTTTCTTCATCCTGTGTTTCAGCTGACTCCCTGTCCTCATAAACAACTTCTCATCAACACCAGATCCATCCCCACACCTCTGCCCCAGCCTTTCCCTCCCCACCCAGGCTTGCCCTCCCTCTGGGACTCACAGATGTTCCTCCAGCTTCCTCTTCAGCAGGGTTGACTGGGGGAGACAAGAAGCACCGGGTGAGGGGCGGGGGAGAGAAAGGGGAGAGTGTCCTGAAGTCCCAGCCTCTTCCAGGGTGAAGAAGGTGGGGGGTGGCACCCTGGGCCCAAGGTACTTACAATGGACTTCACGGGGCATCGGGCAGCAGAGGGGAGAGAGAGGAAGGTTACTGGGGGACACAAGGGAGGGTCAGGCAGGGAGGAGGTGGGCACTCACGTCCTCAGTCTTGCCCCCCTGCTCCTGCAGGGCCTTCTGCAGGTCCTCCACCTGGGCCCGCAGCTCCGACAGCTGCTGCTGGTTCAGCCTGCGGGGGTGGGGGTCCCCGCTCAATGCCTGCGCCCGCCCTCAGTCCCCCATCCACGCTCTGGGCGCTCCCCCCTCCGCCGGGTGGGTCCTCACCGGTGCTGAGTCTCCAGCCCGTGGCGCGCGCGATTGGCCTCCTCCAGGTGGCGCTGCAGCTCCTCCTGCCGCTCCCGGTCGGCCGCCTCCTGCTGGCACAAGCGCTTGTTCTCCAGCTGAAGCCGCAGGAGAGTCTCCCTGCCAAATGGGATGGAGTGAACAGGGCTGGGGATGGGTCGCCCCTCATGCCCTGCCCGGGTTCCGGCAGCGAGACTAGATGAACGGGTCTAGAAGAGGAACAGAGTCCTGGGTAAGAGCCCAGCTGGACCCCGTGGTAAGATGAGAGTACCGGGCGAATGTGGGCAGAGCTCCGAGGGGGAGGAGAAAGGTGGGCGGAGCCATGAGCTGGGCTCAGGGGTGTAGCGGGTTAGAATGCTCAGATGGGGCTGCGGGAAAGCAAGACACTGCAGTTTGGAAAGCTGGGGTGGGAGTTCACGTGGGCAGGGCACAGGCGGGTGAACCTCGCAGGGAAGACACGGCTGTGTCCTGGGTGGTAGAACTCGATGTTGGCGGGGCTGGGGCAGGGAATTTTTGCCTGGGGAGACAGGTTGGACCTAATTTGTGCACTAAGGATGGAGTATTTTGGATAGGTGATCCATCAATAGGGCTAGAGCCTCGGGCAAGGTAAGAGCAGAACTGGGTGTGGTTAAGCCCAGAAGCCTGGCTAGGGCCTGGGAACCAAGCCGAGCAGGTCTGGCGAGCAGCAAGTACCGGCACTGGGGGCGGGGCTGAGGGGCCAGAGCTCTGGGTGACCCCAGGATACCTGAGCTCCGCAGGTAGGATCTCGGCTGCTAAGTTTTCTACAGCTGGTGAGGTAGGATCCAGTGAGGGGTCTGGAGAATGTGAGAAAAGTCTGCAGGGGGGGACCACAATCCCTGTCCCATTCCCTAACTTCTTTCCAAGAAGCATCTTTGGGGGCTCAATTTCCACCAGAAGCCTGACTTCACACAAGTCCCACCCCTGGCTGTACAGGAGGCAATGACGCTTGGCCTGAGTTTGCCTTTGCCCCACCCAGAGCACAGAAGGACAGTGCCTCCCTTTCTCTGGGCGCATGTCACTTTTTTCTTTTTCTTTTTCTTTTTTGTTTTTTAGGGCCACACCCACGGCATATGGAGGTTCCCAGGCTAGGGGTCTAATCGGAGCTGTAGCCGCAGGCCTACGCCACAGCCGCAGCAACGAGGGATCCCAGCAGCATCTGTGACCTACACCACAGCTCACGGCAACGCCGGATCCTCAGCCCACTGTGTGGGTCAGGGATCAAACCCACATCCTCGTGGATACGAGCTGAGTTCATTACCGCTGAGCCACAACGTAAACTTCCCTTGTCATCCTTTCCTCCAGTGTGGTCTACCTCTGCCCTCAGCCTGGACAAGCGCTGGGACACTGCCTTTGCTGCCTGCCCTTGCAGCACACCAGGCCAGGTAAGGTCCCAGGCCACCCCTCTCCCAGGCCCTGGGATGGGCCCCCAACTCACCGGCCTGGCTCAGCCCCCGAGGCTGCATCTGGGCACAGCGCAGCTCCTCATTGGCCTCCCGCAGGGAGTCCCGCTCTGCCAACAGCCGCTGGAGGGACAGGGCGCAACAGGCCACTTGAGGCAGGACTGGCCTCCTGGGGAATGGGCTCCGCCATGATGGGCAGGGTGGGGCTTGCGTGCTGGCACTTCAGCCTCACCTCCTTCTCCTTTGTCACCAACTCATACTTTTCCTCCAGATTGCGGCACTCGAACAGCCATTTCTCGGCCTTCATGGCCTCCTCCTGCCACTGGCCTTGCAGTTCCTGAACCTGAGAGGATGGCAGGGTGGAAAGGAGGGCAGAGGGTGAAAGGACGAGGTCAGAGGGACCAGCTGCAAGGAACTTGGAGGAGGGGGTTTAAGAGAAGGGGCGGGGCTCACAAGCCTAGAGAGGAGCTGGCTGGACAGTGTCCTCTGTATAAAAGAGAAGGCAGGCTCCGGGTGGAAGGGGTCAGCACCATGCTGAGGGTGGGCCAAAGCCAGCTGGATGAGACATGAGGAGCCCCGTCCGAGTCCAAGTCCAGGCCCCAGGCCCGCACCTGCCGCCGCTGCGCCTCTAGCTGGGCGCGCAGGGAGCTGGCCCGGCGCAGCTCGTCCTCCAGCTGCCGCGTGCGCTCCGCGTGGCCAGCATTGCACTCCTCCAGCTGTCGCACCTGCCGCCGCAGCTCCCGCAGCTCCCCGAGGCGGCGACGGCAGCTGCTCAGCGTGGCCTCCAGCTGCCCAGCCCGCTCCGAGGACTGCCTGAGGGCAGAGGCAAGTGGAAAGGGAAGGTGGGGGTCTTGGGGTCAAGGGTTCAGCTTGAACATGAGGCCCTCAAGGCAGGAGAAGGTATCAGCTCAGCCTTGGGGTGTCTGGGTCAAGGTGATAGGTCGTGAGGGTCAGGGGTGGAGGTGGGGGTCCTGTGGTGTTGGGGGATCATTAAGGAGCATAAAGGGGGCCCTAAGCATCAACAGTTAGCTCAGGGCCCAAAGCAGGGATCCTCAAGAATGGAATTACGGGATACAAAATGACTGTGGGGCTGCGGGGGGATGGTGGGGCTCAGAGGGTCTGAGAAACCCTCATGGACACTTTGGGTCATGAGGTGACCGTGGGACCAACAAGGGCATTGTGGGTGCAGGGGCCATGATGGGGTCATGGGGGAGCTTTGGGGCAGAGCACTGTGGGGTCCTTGAAGGTACAGTAGGGGCTCACTAGGCACTTCAACGAGGGTGCTGTGGGGCCTCTGAGGCTATAGAAGACATGGCGAGGTTGAGGGTTGGGCACTATGGGGGCCCACCCAGCACTTTGGGGTTGCAGGGGTGCTGCGTAAGAAAGCACGGTCATGACAGAGGGGTCATGAGGAGCAAGGTTATTGCTCTATGGGGTCCTGGAGGGCACACGGGATCCTCGAGAATGAAGGGACCCGGAATAGTACAGTGGAGTCTGGGGACCATTATGGAGGGGCGGGGGCTGGGCTTACGGGGTCATAGGGATGATGTAAGGGACAGGGATATAATGTGGGATAACAAGGGGACATTGCGGAGTCCTGAAAGGCACCACGGGTCCAGGGAGTTTGGTGTTGTCCAGAGGACGAGGTGAATTCCAGGATAATGCAGTGGGATTCAGGATGGTATTTTGGCGTCTAGGGGGCATTGTGGGGGCCCATTAGGAACTGGGGGGGTTTCAGAGGTACTAGGGGCCAGGGGGGTACTCTAGCAATGGAGGTGCACGGTGGGGACCTGCCACTCACCGAAGCTCATCCATCTCATCCTTCAGGGCCTGGGCCTCCTGGGCCAGGCTGGTCAGCGCCTGGTTCCGCTGCTGCAGCTCCGTGACCTCCCGCTCCAGCTCAGCACAGCGCAGACGCTCATCCTCCCTGCCGCTCTCCAGCCTGGAAAATAAGGGGAAGCGTCACATGAGGGTGCTGATTCTGCCCCAAGTCCTCCAGCTTGCTGGCTCTGTCCCCAGGGGACCATACCTGAAGTTCTCCTCCTGCAGCTGTTCCAGCTGGGACTGCAGCAGCAGCAGCTTCTTGGCGGTGAGGCCGGTGGCGCCCTCAGCTTCGGGCTGGCCCACCCGCTCCCTGAGCACTGCATTCTCCTGAGCCAGGCTCTGCTTCTCCTCTGACAGCAGTACCAGCTGCAGGCAGGGCAGGCCGATGAGCTGAGGCTGGGAGGAGGGCTAGGCAGGCCACGCTGCCCTGGGAGCACCTGTGGACCCCCACCTCGGCCCCACCTGCCGCTCCAGGTCCAGACAGCGCTGCCGCAGGTCATCCCCTTCATCGGCCTCCTCACTCAGGAAGTAGTACCTGCGCGACTGATGACAGGAGTGGAGGGGTGAGGGTGTGGAGAGGCAAGAAAGTCAGGGATCCAGGGAAGGGGGTTGGGGGAAGGGAGGCTGGGATTCTCCAGGCGCAGAGAGGAGGCAGCCAAGAAACCCTCATCATCTAAGAGAGGGATGGGAATCGAGGGGACTGGAGGAAAGGCAATTTGGGAGCCCTGGGGACCTGGCAAGGGAAGCGGCTAGGACCCTGGGGGATGGGAGTGGTTTGCAGGCTTAAGGTCAAACCCTTCCTCCTTAGGCAGCACGGAAAATCAGTAATGGACCTTTAACAGGGTCCCTACCCCTTACCTGGCTATCAAAGTTCCCATATGTGTCCGGTGACAGAGAGTCAGAGGTGTCTTTGGTCATGAGCTGGGGGGGGGAACATTGAGATAAGCTGGGCTCTCTGAGGATAGCCTCCAAAGCTTCTACAATCCAGCCTAAGGACCTCCCCATTCTCCGGTCCCCAAAGCTGGTTCTCCCCGACGGCCCCAGCCCAGAGGCCGCCCCATGTGTCCAGCACGCAGGGAGGCCTGGTCCTTTCAGCATGCTGGGTTGTGACCTGGAGCTGGCATACACATGAGACAGGGAAATCGGACCAGCCGAGTTGCACACACAGCCCGGACCTTACCAGGGCAGAGACTGCTTGTGCCCAGCTGCCTCCGCCCTGGAGATGTCCACTCCCCTAAGGTCCCTTGTCACACTGGATACCCCGACCTACCTCCTGGATGGCTTCCATCACCACATGCTGAACTGATTCCTCAAGTGTCATGATTCTCTGGATGTGCTCTGGGGATCAAGGTGGGGGAGGCTGAGACGGGGGCGGGTGGGGAGGGACAAGAAGGACTTCTCCAGGTCTTCCCCTAGGGACCTCCTGACCTCCCATACCCTGCTTTTTCTCGCAACTGATGGCACAGCCCAGAACCAGCTGAAGCAGCTTGCCAAGCTCTTCTGGGTCTGAGAACTCGCCAATGAGGCTCACATCTGGAAGATGCTGCTCCAAAATGGGATGCCCCAGGACCTGAGGATGCGGGGAGGAAGGGGTATCAGGGGCTCATGGATCTCCCCTCCTCCCAACCCAACCCCCTAAGTCCCTTTACGGTTACTCACATCCTGGGAGTACTCCACCAAGCTCTGTAAGATTGTCTTCAGATTGGTAACCTGGGGAGGGACAAAGAGTTGTGTCCAGGGTCCCCAAGTCGGGTCAGGAAGCCCCCCACCCAGAATCTGTCTACCCCATCCTTTTTTTTCTGAGCCTCACCTCCTAATCTCTGGTCATCTCACCCTGTTTGGCCCCATTCTCTGAATGTCCCCTCTCCGAGGAGTGACCTGTCTGGCTACTTACCCTTCTTATCCATGTTCACATGTGCCCAGAATCCAACCACTTCTCACTATCTGCACCACTACCCTTTGACCCTGGCCACCGTCCGCTCTCACCTGGATTACTGCACCAGCCCCATCTCAGCTTCCACTTGCTGCCTACCCTCTATTCCTCTACAAGCAGCCAGGGGGAGCTTTTTAAAGCCCAAGCCAGGTTTATGTCTTTGCACTACTAAAATCCTTCCTTGACTTTACATACACTTAAAAATAGAATCTACCTCCCTGCTCCAGACTGCCAGGTCCCTGATGACCTCATCTACCATTCCTGCCCCCGCTTGCTTTCTGTTCTGACCTTCCTGTCATTCCTTGACCACACCAAGCTTATTCGCAACTCAGGGCCTTTGCATTTGCTGTTGGCTGTGTCTGGAATATCATATCATTCCTCCAAATCTCACATGGAGATTAGCACATCTGATCCCACCTTCTCCCAGTTGCTCTCTCTTGTTCCAGTTTTTGTTGTTGACATAGACTGATTGCCACCAGAAGTCAATGTTAATGTTTGTGTATGCAGGTTTTTGTCTGTCATTCCTTGCTGCACACTCAGGGCTACTTATTAGAATAATAAAGGAACAGAATCATAGTTGCTTAATCACCACCACACATCTCTCCCTCTTCCTGTCCAGGTCTGTATGTCCGTCACCCAGGACGTGTCTAACTGATCATCTCTTCACCAGTCTGTCCCCCATCCATAAGTCCACCTGTCACCTTCAGCCTCCAGTTGGGACTTGGGTCGTCTGAGATGCCCCGGAGCCATGCCTCGTTGAACCAGGAAGGGTCTCTGGGGGCGAGAATGTGGGATGAGCTGCTGGGGGACCCTTTTGGGACCCTCCCCCTCAGCCGCACTCACATCTGGTTCAGCACATGGGCTACTGCGAGGCCACTGCTCAGGTCCTGGGGGCTGGTACAGGGGGGCGGGACATGGTACGTCTGCAACTGGGTGGGGGGAGAGAAAAGCGCAACAGGTAGAATCAGGACCTGGGACCACGGAACCACACCCTTTTTACAAACTTTTCAGTCAGTAGGAAACTCACACGGCTGGGTAAGGGTTGGCCTGTTGCTCCAGCAAGCCAGCTCTGTGGGGGAGTGGCCTCTGCTCACCTAGGCCGACCGGAGGGGGCGTGGCTTCCCTATACCTTCGCCCAACAAACCCCGCGCGACCAGGCCAGGGCAGAACCACGAGTCACCCGGTTCCCACAGGCACCACATGACCAGGCCAGCTCACCTGTGCCCTCACCCCACATGACCCAGTCATGAAGGGGCGGGGCCTCACCTGTTCTTTGCACGCAAACCTGCCACGTGACAACGCGGGTGCTCAGGCCAGAGTCCAACGGCCTGGCAGACCAACGACCCCTTCCTCCTCCCAACCCCAGGACGGAGGGGTGAATAGAGCCAAGGTCTGGGCTCCCAGGCGAGAAGAGCGGGCGTACACCTGTCCTTGGCCCCTCCCCCGACCTACCCAGGTGAGCAGAGACCCGCATAGCTCGGCCTTGTCCACGCTCATGACTCCTGATCGGATTCGACCCCGGCCGCGGAACCCGGCCACCGCTGCCGCGTCCAGATCCGCCACCAGCTAGCGCTCGCAGCCCCGACCTCCCGCTCGGCCTAGAGCGCCGCCCCGCCCCCTAGGAGCAGGCCCCGCCCTGGACACGTGATCTCCCGGCGCCGGTTCAGGCCTTCAGTCCCGCCATCTTGGATCCGGGAAGCATTTAGAGGCCGGCCCTGCCGCTAGAGGTCAGTCTGGATCAGCCTTGCGCTTCCCTACGATGGCCCCGCCGCCCCTCCTCCCCGGTCTCTTTTGCGGTAGTGGAGACCTCACCATCTTTCCTCATCATCCAGGAGTCGCTGCCCCACCTTGTTATATACAGGCGCATTCTCGTCCCTGCCCCTCAGCTGAATGAAATCCTGCTGTCTAGCTACTTTATGATCAGAGCCTTTATTTGCGCGGGAGAGGAGCACTTGGAGAGGGACCCTAAAGGGATCTTCCCGGTGGAAGTGACTTAGTCCTAAGTGGAGGGAAGGATGGATCAGCCAGACACACGTCCTGGGTAATGAACAGAGATATTTGCCGAGCCTGGACACGTCCTCCACTGAGCCCTTCACAGTGCCCTCTCAGACCCGGCGCCGCGTCTCTCCTGCCTCAGAACCCTGAACCAGGCCGCCCTGTTCTCCACGGCCCACCAGGGGGCGCCCAGACCGCAGGAACGCCGCCTACGAGGAAAAGAATGGACCCGCTCTGAGACCCGATCTGGGCAGTGGAGGGGGCTCACAGGAAAGTGCAAACAATACTAGTTTACGATAAAATCGCAGTTACCCTTTACGGAATGCCTACACTATGCAGTCTCTGCGCTAAGCGATTTAAATATATAATGGTTGAAATCTCCACGATTCTAGGTGGCAAATGCTCTTTTAATTTCCGGTTCGCAGGCGAGGAAACAGAGGTTCTGAGTGGATCCGGCTGTAGGGAAAAGGGTAAAGCCACGGCCCGCGCCCTCTGACGCCTGAGTTCCCCGGCAGCGCTCCCCCTCCCAGCCCCGCGAGGCGGGCGAGGTAATGAGCAGTAATTAGAGGTTATTAGGTGTACCCAGAGGGAGGGGGCGGGCTCTGATTTGGGGGTGGGTCAGGTCTGAGGGGAGGGGAGCTGCTCTCTCCAACCCAGAGTTTGGCTTGGGCAGGCGTGCCCCGAGCGGGTTGGACAAGATGACCACAGCTCCCACCCATCCCCCATCCCCCGCAGCTGCATCGTAGGAATACCTTCACTTTAGCACCAGACACCGGGTTACCGCACACTCAGACGCGCAACCGCGCGCAAGCAGGGGCCTTGGAGGTTTGAGGCTCGTCTACACACTAACATCCCCTTCCCGAGTTGTTTTCAGCCTCCATCCCCTGGGAGCCGGGGAGGGGGAGTAGGGAGGAAGGGGACAAGGGCCAGCAGTGCCGGTTTCCGGACTGAGCTGCCTTCCGGCGGGCGTGGGAACAACAGCCGCTTGTCCCCTATCCTGCACCCACCAAGGGAAGGGAACTGCCAAAAGGGGAAAACAGGGCCACCCTGCCACCAGGTAAAAGTGGAAGGTGAGCCAGAACTATGGCTGTTACAAGGATAGGAGGCTGGGAATATCTGTGAGATGGCCTGGTTGCCCAGTGTTGGAGGATGTGCTAGGGCCACCAAATATTCGTGATGGGAATGTTTGAAAAACCTGCAGGGATTTTTTTTTTAATTTATTGAATTATACTTGATTTACAATGTTGTGGTAATTTCAAAACCCACAGGGATCTTGATGTTTAGGAGGAATCTAAATATCTGGAGCATGGACTTGAATTGTCATAACGTTGCTGTGATATTAAGGGCATACAGATATTCGGGGACCCAGAAGTCCCCTGGTTTAAGGGAAGGTCCGAGTGCCCTCGCTTTGGGGGAGGAGCCACAATCCTCCATTTGGGGCCACAGGGACATTTCTGTTTGGGGGGAGTGGGAGCGCCCTACATTGGCAGGGCAGATGAGCACTCCCTATTATTCCCACTCTTGGGGCATCTGTGTGCCTTCAGTCCAACTGGAGGGTTCACAAACCCTCATTTTAAGCAGGGCTCCTTTATCCGAGGGAATGACTCAAAGTCCCATTTTCGGTGGAGGGAGACTGATCAAGGCCTCCATTAAGGACAGAAAGTGTGGGTCTGTGCCAGCAGCCCCCAGTTGGATTGGGGACCCCACCCCCTCCTGTCTGTTTCCAGGAACAGCTGGGCCCAGCCTGGGCTGTACTGCTGGGAAGCGGGTGACTCAGCCCCTCCCTGCGGCCACAGCTGGACCCCCGCCCGCCCCCTCTGGCCTTCACATCTGGGCAGAAACCCGGTCATGAGAGTTGGGATGGGGACCCTGGGTTCATACTTGGAGATGGTGCCCCTCCCCCAGTGACTGACAACAGCCTCAAGTTGGACACCATGCCCCACAACCAGGAGGGACACTGGCAGGACTGCTGCCCTCCAGACACTCACGTCCCACCAGGATTCCCATCCTGACCCCCTCCCCCCGTGTCTGTGTATACATCCCTGAGTCCAAGTGCAGTGTGGTCACATATACGAAGGTGTGAGATGGTGGGTCTGTGACTGTGTGTACATAGGCCTGTCTCCATCTACCTGTGTCTTGGTGTGTCTTGTGGCCCTGGGAATGTATGCACCAGGCTACCTGTGTGTGATTTGGTGTTTTGGAGGGGAGGTGCCAGGGACTAGGACACATGTTTCTCTTTATGGTATCTAGCTTTGTTTCTCTATTGCTATGGCATTCTTTTTTTTTTTTGTCTTTTTGCCTTATCTAGGGCTGCACCCACGGCATATGGAGGTTCCCAGGCTAGGGGTCTAACAGGAGTTGTAGCTGCCAGCCTTCGCCACAGCCACTGCAACACGGGATCCGAGCCGCTTCTGCAACCTACACCACAGCTTACGGCAACGCCAGATCCTTAACCCACTGAGCAAGGCCAGGGATCGAACCCACAAACTCATGGTTCTTAGTCGGATTCGTTATCCACTGAGCCACGACGGGAACTCCCGCTATGGCATTCTTAATGTGAGAAGTGAATGTATGACAATCAGTACCCCCAAAAAATGGCTTTAGGTTGTGTTTTTGTGTGACCATGTCATACTTTCTCTCCATTATGTGTCTTCCGTAGCATGAACCTGTCGTGTGTCCTTGGTTTGTCCATGTCCCTAGGACAATCTGGTGTCCCTGTGTGTGGCCTTGTGGGTTTGTGTCTGTGACCCTGCTTTACTTCATGTGCCGTATTTGTGATGTCCATGTGACAGCATGCCCATGTGTGTCTGTCCCCACCTTGAGTCTCTGTGCCTCTACAATGTCCATGTGAGAGGAGTGGCTGTGTGGTAAATAAGAATTCTGATGTTCAAGACTTTTATCTCTTTGTCTTTGTCTTGATGGCGTGGCTTTAACTGGGCGTCTGGATATACCACCTATCTGTATAGGGAGATGGCCCTATCTGTGTCCCTACCACAAAAGGTGTGTGACAGGTGTGTCTGTATGTAGTGTGTGACAATGTGACCCTGCCCGCATTTGCTGCGGGGCTAGCTGGACTAGTGAACGTTTGTGGCAACCTGTGGCAGGTTGACACTGCGGATCAGGATCAAAGAGTTTTTGACTTTGTGTGTGTTGGGGGGGTGTCAAAGTCACACGGGCCATCGCGCTCAGTGGAGGCGGCGATTAGCTGGGGGTGTCAAGCGCGCGTACGTCCTGCAGCTCTCTGCGCAGAAGGCCCCTCCCTGCGATGCGGGGGCGTGTGCGTCTGGTGTGACGTGAAGCACGACAGGGGTCGTTGCGTGCGTGGAGCCCGACGCGGTCGTGCGTGCGAGCGCGGGGGGATGGGCTAGTTGCGTGCGTGCGTGGGCGGCCGCGGGGGTTGGGCACGCCGGGGCGCGCGGGGCACAGCCCCACCCCGCCTGGAACCGCGCGGCCACGATGAAACCCGGGAGGGGGCCGCCGTTAACCCCTTCCTGCTCGATCTGAAACTTGTGGCCCCTCGACCGAGCGCGCGGGGGCTTCCCCAGCGCGCGGGGACCGTCCCTGCTGAGGAAGGAACCCCGCCTTGGAGCTGAGAGACCCCCCCAGTTACCATGGGAACCGGAGCTTCCCGCGCGCACGCGCGCCGGGCGCGCGCTTCCTCCCCCACTCTCGCCCTCCCTCCAGCTCGGTAGTCCACCCGCAAAAGCGGTTCCAGCTCCTGGTCTCTGGGGAAGGGGCTGGGGTCAGCGAGGCCCGGTCGTGCGTGACTCAGGCCAGCCTGAGGGTCCCCGGGCAGCAGCCGACCTCGCTCCCCCTTCTCCACCCCGTGAGTCACACCTCGCGGCTTTCCCCGTGTGTGACTCAAACCTCTGGGGAGGGGGCTACGGACTCTAAGACCCCCCTCCAGACAGTGGGGGCTGAGAACCTTGTACTGGGGACACAGCTTGGGGGGTGGGGGAGGAGAGAGGGCTCTCCTTACAGCGAGGGTCCGCCTCTGGTGTGCTCCCTTAGCCAACCCTTGCCAAGGCCACCAGGGGCGGTTCACCTACTCCTGAATTGGCAGGGCCTACCCCCCACCGAGCCCTCCGGGAACCCAGCCCCCTGCCCCTCCTCCCCAGCCCACAGGAAGTTTTGGCAGAGCCGGTCGTGGCGATGAAACGGTTAAAGCCGTTTTCTTATTCATTTCAGCCAGGGGCCCCTTTTGACTCAGAGCAAGCCAGGCGCCCCCTTGAGCCTTGAGCCAGGCGGGCCTCGTGGGGGCCTGGGTTCATACTCCACCCTACATGTACCATTTTTAGAGGTGGGAGGGGAGGCCATTGGTGAGCTGGCTGGGGGTCTTGGGTAGGGCACAGAGTTGGCTTCAGATCTTGTCTCTGCCTTCATTGCTCTGTGGGTCTCAGTTTCCCCAACTGGAGATGGGGGATAATTATGACCAGCTTATTGTGGCAGCGTTGTGGAATTAGGTGAATAATAGATGGGACGCTTTGTTTCCAGAGTGGGGCATGGGGAGCATGGAGGGGGCCTGGCCTATAGAGGGACCCAGGCTCCTCCTGTCTCTCAGGCCTGGGTGTCAGGGTGCTCAGCTGAAGCAAGTCCTTGTGGGGCAGGCTATGCCCCACCCAGGCCCTCTGAGGCCATGGGGTTCATCCCATCCACCCCGTGCCCGTGCCCGGGGCAGGCACCCAGGAAGTGAGAGGCGGGGCAGGAATGAGACGGAACCTGTTGGGCTCGTCGCTTCCCCACCCCCCCACCCTCATTCCGGGGCCCTGACATGCCCCCCCCACGCTGCGGCCCCACCCCCACCGTCCTGGACGCCTGGGTCCTGACCCGAGGGTGGCCCAAGGGAGGGGATGTCGGCGGAGACAGCGTCTCGGGAACATCCTGTGGACTGCTGGCTGGACAGATGGGAGGGTCAGCCCCTCCCTAGGCAGGGCAGAAATTAGCTGGGGGCAGAGTAAACATGGCCCAGGATGGCCAGACTTGTGGGGGGTGGCAAGGAGTGTACACATACACAGTCACCCCAAGAGAAAGCCAGTCCACACACAAAACCCGTGTCACCCTGGCCACAGAGAGACTGCAAACCAGGGACACTCTGACAGGGTCAGACACGAATCAAATCTGGGCAAGACGGCTGTCAAACACAAACACAGTGACAGGGCAGACTCAGGCAAGACTGAAATACCACCAAACACACGACCCCGACAGGCCAGAAGCATAAAGGCAGGGAGGGAGTGTGTGACACAGATAAATGGACTCGGCACACAGGCAAGATGGACACACTGACAAAAACTAACACAGAAAGACGTGGACATACAGGTGAGAAGCAAAGAGCCTGGCAGAGGTGGCACCGGTCCCAGGCACTCTGACACCAATGTGACAGGCCAGAAGCACACAGGCAGGACAGACACACTGAGAACTGTGCGTCAGGCGCAGGTGGGCAACACATGCATGTTGATAGTCTCAGAAGGGACAGTCACTTTCGGCACGAGTGCCTGGAGAACTGCGCCAGAGGTGTTCAGAACACTGTCGGGTCCAGACCCACACACTCAAACACACTAGCAAGATGGCCAACTCAAAAAGATACACGGAGGCGAGAGAGACAAACATCAGCCTATGGAGAGAAGGACAGAAGGACACATACACCATGACAGGCCACCCACCCTCCCAACACCAAGCTGCACACACGCTCAGAAATGCTCTGAGGGACACCAAGACTCAGCCTTGCGAATACACACTACCTCACCGATAACACACACGTCAGACCCTCTGGCAGATCGGGCAGATGTAAGCAGACAGACATATTCACAGACATGGTCTGGCCAGACAGTCACGCCCAGCACAGAGAAGCACGGACAGGCCACAGTGCAACGTTCATAAACACACTGGACAGAAACACCCTGATGGAACCTGTTGGCATGCATGCATGCGTGTACACACACACACACACACACACTCACTCACCGCAGCCGCAGAGCCCAGACACACACACGTGGACGAGCCACAGACCCCGCACTCACACACAGACCTCACACAGGCAAGCCCTGGATCTCACATACACAGACACACATGCACACCAGACACAAACAGGTTAGCCATATGAACTCCAAAACACCCTATACTTGTGCAGCTAGGCCAGCCACATGCAACCTATTCCACAGACCACACACACACACACACACACACACACACACACCCCTTCCCCCCCAACCCCCAACCCAGACAGGCCCTACACACCCCTGCGGGGCTGGGCCAACACACAGACACATACCCTGAGAAGACAGGCCTCACACACACTCTCACAGGCCCTGACAGGCCAGCCACACACAAACCCACAGCCAACCAGACACACGCGCCCCTGGACCTTGCTGAGGTGCTATGAGGCTCTGGGCTTCCCAGCCTGTGTCTCCCCCGCCACCCAGAAATCCTGGTGCTTCCTCTGTCCAACACCCCCCCACACACACCACTGCTGTTTGTCACTTCCCCTAGGAGGCCCAGTTCAACAGCCTCAGTCCTTCGCGGGGTGTGGGCCTGTTTTCTCAGCACATCCCCTGAAAATAAGGTACCCGGGATCTCAGCCAGGCTCAGGCCCCCCAAAACTTCAGCAGCAGTGGTGGGGGACGGTGACAGAAACAGCTTTGTGGGAAACTCCCCTCATGCCCAGCTGAGTCAGCCTGAGGAGACAAACTCTCCTCTCCTTCCTGCTTCCAAGAAAACCGAGCAGCTTCCTCTCCGGGAGAGGGGTGAGGGACCCCCCAAACCACAGAGGTTGGGTAGGGAAGCTGCTGGCAAGCCAGGGTTCCTGGGGGGAGGGCCTTTGTGATTCTCAGCTTCTTCCTGCCAGTTGCCTGTCCACACCCAGGGGCAGGGACGAGGGAGCCTGGGTGCTGTGACTTGCAGGTTCTCGCCCTGGCCTGCCCACTGGCTGACTCACCAGCAGCCCCCAGCCCGGTTTTCTGTCAAGGGCCCTGCCAGCCAGTGGAGCCAGGGGAGGGGGGGGGGGCGGTCACCAGGCTATTTATAAGAAGGAGAAGTCCCTCCTGCCAAGGCCAAAAGCCCCAGAGAGACCTGTGGGTGGGGGTGGGTGAACTTCCTCCTTATCCAGTCCCCCAGGCCCCGGGGCCCTGGGCATGAGGGAAGCCTGGGCACAGGCTCCTCGGGCATATGGGCATATGCTGGTCTGGAACCCAGGGCCTGGGCAGTCCCCAGCGGCTAGTCTGGGTGCCCAGGGCTGATGGAGGAGGGGGCTCTCCTCTCTGGACCGGCCTTGGCGCCAGTGGGGCGGCGTGAGGGGGTGGTGCCCAGGCCACAAGGGTGAGACTGGCAGGGGCCTGGAACCGGCTGTACCAGCTCAGCTGGGCCCCCGCCCTCCCTCACTGGCCCATCCCCACCCCCTGCTCAAACACACGTGCAGAGTGCAGAGAGCAACCGGACCCCACTCCAACATGCTGGCCTGCCCCCAAACACACTAGCACCCCTCTGCCCTGTGCCCAGCCCCATTTGTCTAAAGGATAAAGGAGACCCCCTTTTTTTCTCTCTTTTTAGGGCCCCAGGTGCATATGGAACTTCCCAGGCTAGGGGTCGAATCCAGACCTAGAACTGCCGGCCTACGCCACAGTTACAGCAACGCCGGCTCTGAGCTACTTCTGCGACCTACAGCACAGCACACGGCAACTCTGGATCCTTAACCCACTGAGCAGGGCCAGGGATTGAACCCACATCCCCATGGATACTAGTCGGGTTCTTTTCTGCTAAGCCTCAGTAGGAACTCCAGGAGACCCTTCTTGAAAGGGCCTGTAGAGTTTGGCAAACAGCTGATACTGCATAAATGCCTCTCTGATTGTGATTATCCACACAAAAGCAGCTGAAGCTCTGGAATCAGACATCTCAGGTTCTAGGTCAACTCCAGTGCTCATAGCTATGCGACATGAGGCAAAATTCCTTACTATTCTGTTCCTAAGTTTTCCAGTCTGTTAAATGGGGATACAAAAAGCCTGCATTTCGCTGGACTGTTGGAAGCAGGCAATGAGTTATTCCATGTAAACCACTTAGAAGAGTGCCTGGCCCATGGTAAGAGCCATATAAGTGTTAGCTATTAAAATAATAATTATTATTTCTCAGTCTGTCTGCCTATCTCAAGAGTCTGAGTTTGCATGACTCTAACCCTGCCTCTCTCCCTGCTCTGACCCCCACCCCCATACATCCACTTTTCCTTGCTCAGGCCTTGCCCTCCATCTCTACCCTCATGGGCCAGTCTCACCTCTCTCCAAGACTCCCCTGGCACGGCCAGCTTCAGTACTGGTCAGGGATGACTCACTGTGTACTCCTGGCCCATGGGACCTGCAGGTTGGCCTCCTGAGATGCTGCCCTCTGGCCAGACCTGCCCAGCCCCCCAAGGCTACCCGCTGCGCCCCCGCAGGGCCCAGCCAGATGTCAGCTGCAGTTATTAGCATGGGCGGGAGACACAGGCCTGGCAGTATGCCTGCCAGACTCAGCGGCCACTGGAATCTCCCTTGAGCCTGGGGCGGGGGAGGGGAGCAGTTCAAGCAAAGGAGGAGGGGAGGGGGTACCCAGGGGTCACAAGGACCCTGCAAAGATGGGGACACCCCCAGCTTCTCATGGGACCTTCCTCCCCAATGCCCCCACCCGCTCTGCTGGACTTCCCCCTGCCCCCACATAACTCAGTTTCTCTTTCGCCTCTTTCGTTTTCCTTCTCTCCTCCACACTTGGTGAGCCCTGTGCCTGCCCTGCAAAGGCTGACTAGCCCCTCTCCCTCATCCTGTCTACCCTAAAGAAACTTTCATGCTTCCAAAAGATAGAGCATGTCTCTTTCAAGACAGAGAGAGAGCAGACACACACTGAGAGGCTCATCTCTGGTTCTAGTGGCTTATATCCCACCTCCTGGAAGTCCCACCTTAAGTCTAACTAGAAGCCTCAACATCTAAACCTTCATCCATTTTGGGGAAAGGGCTCCGGAGAGGTTCCCTCAGATTCCACTCATGGATTTTCAGGTCCTCTCTGTCAGCAGGGGAAGGGAGCCCCGAGATGAGGGGGTGTGGATCCCCCTGTAGGTATTTTGGATGCTGAGGAGACCCTCACACTAAAATAGGAATAGGGCCTCTCACGCACAGGCATGAAGGAGGAGGCACCGCAGCCCCT